>WBNO01020055.1:0-29272 GCA_013400575.1 Peucedramus taeniatus
ACATTAACTTGACAGCTTACATTAACATCCACTCACAAATATTGGAAGCCCAATTTGAAGTGAAAAGCTGACCCGTGAAGCCCCTTCAGTGGACAGGATATGTGTAAATATCCATGCATGATCCTGCAGCATGAAATAAATTGATACAGTTTTTGCTGCAGATTATACAGGGGTGACATTTAAGTCTTTAAAAAGTTCATTATGTGGATTAAATGTTAGGGATAAAAAATTTTGGTTTGTTAAAACCCTTATTAGCAACTATTGTTTTGGTTGTCTGAGAAATGCCAAGAAATGAATTGTAATGTAGATGATTTTTTTTTACACAAGATAGATACAAAAAACAGAAGTTAGTTTTAGTTTAATTGTTGAGACAATGTAAGCAGAATTTGGCTCAAAAAAAAAAAAGCATGGGAAAGATGAGAAGCAAAATCAACAGCTTTTTAAATGAATACCTATTTCTGAATATTCTGTCAGTATGAATATAAAGTTTTGCAATTTAAATCAAAATTAAAGGATGTAAGAAAACATATATCACACCTTATTAAAATACAGTGTTCAAAATGGTATGATAGATTATTGTTATAAATATGCACTTTTTATGAAACATTGTCACGCAATAACTCCACATACTGTGAGTTTTATTCTCATGATGCTGCACATGAAAGTAATTTCAACCACCCTACAACCCTACACTCAAAATCTAAAAAAAGGCTACAAAAAATCTTGAAATGCTCAAGGAAAAAAAAAAAAAAAAAAAAAAAAAAAAAGTGAAGTCCAAGATTATTTTGGTCTTTCAATAACGCATTTATCAGCTTCATTGTTTTTTGTCAGTAGTCTGTAGTTCTGACAGACAGCTTGTAGCACTGGATGGGGATAGGAAAATAATGCAAAGAGAATGGCTCCCTGGAGGAAAGTTTGAGATGGGGCCAATTGCCAAAAAGAGAGTCCAGGTCTGAATAAGAGTGTAGAAACCTGGCCCTATTGACATTAATACTCCCAATTATTTTAATATGGCAAGATTTCAACCCTGGGGAGAGGGAGCAATCACCATCAATGCAGGGAAAGAGGATTTTACTACTTGTTTTATCCCTCATCTTTTTTAAAAAGAGAAGATGTTATTTGTTCCTTGTGGGGTCTCCTCAGCACCGCTGCTAGACTTGAAAAGTAGGGAAAATATTGTGCACTTTCTGGGGTTA
The DNA here is from genome assembly GCA_013400575.1 of Peucedramus taeniatus. Classification (NCBI taxonomy): domain Eukaryota; kingdom Metazoa; phylum Chordata; class Aves; order Passeriformes; family Fringillidae; genus Peucedramus; species Peucedramus taeniatus. Next base: position 1,197 of record WBNO01020055.1, read on the forward strand.
TTTTTCTTTTCCAAAACCTTTCAGCGAAGAGGCTACCGAAACCACGAGGCCTGCAGCAGACCACGGACGATCTCATGTGTTTCTTTTGCCTTTTCAATCGATAAACCAGTTTCAGATCATCTGATGTCAAGAGAAAGCAGCTTTTTTTGTTTGGTTGGTTGGCTTTGCTGGAGGCTAGACCCGAGGGGCTGGCTGTGTAACAGCCTCTTGCGCTCAGAAGGAGCCTCTCGGGCCTGCTGCGGCACCGGCATCTGCTTTGTGCGCGGGGATGTGCAGAGAAGCTTAAGTAAGTGTGGGAAAACAGCAACTGCTGATCAGGATTTGCCATAAGGCAAGACCTAACACATAGCTCTTTCTGGTTCATCACAAACAGATGGAAAAAACACATAATAGACTCCAGTTAGAAGTCTCCTGTTCTATTATCTTTCTTATGAATATAGCACTGAGAAATTAGCAAAGTTGTTCAAGAACACAAGAACACTCACAGAGAAAGTAGCTACATAATTGCAGAGCCTTTTTTGTGTTAACAGTTTTCACACAGATATGGGAGACATAATAATTACAGGGATATGTGTCCAGTGTAGTTCACAACGAACCCGGTAATTTTTACAGCCCACAATTTTTAAGCAATGCGGTGATCTTTAGAGCACAAAGGAAAATTAGGCTCGTCACACCCCAACCCAAGGCATCATATGCTGAACAGGGGGAGGTCCTTCTGCAGCAAAGAGCCCCCTTCTCCTTCCTTTTTTCCCCATGTGACCTTAAAGGGTGGCAGGAAGAGAACGAAACAGCAGGAAGAGACTTTGTCTATACCTGTGGCTGGTCAGTGCAGCTCAGGTAAAGCCCCTCCAGATACAGGGAATAATATATGAGCTTCTTCATACCAGCTGGTATTTTTCCTTGTGCCAGTTTCAGCACAGTTTCATTTGCTGAGTTTGATACAGAAACCCTTGGAATTAAAATCTCCCAAAGGCATTGCATGCTGACAGCCTTTTCTGGTGGGGGGGAAGTTTGGGTGAGAGGGAGCAGAGTTTTCCCTACTGTAAGTCAGGCAGGGTGGATAGGTTTGCTGGTTTGTTCCTTGTGTGACACCCTAGCATTTCAAGAACCTGAGAGGTGTCAGCTGAGAAGCTGGAATGTAACCAGTGTCCCCCAAAAGCACTGATGACATAGAGGAGGCAAGTCCCTTCTATGTCCTGTAGTATAAAGCTAGAATTTACAGGAAGTCTCAAAATGAATTAAAATAATAGAGGGACTTTAAATTGCAGAATGCATTTAGACACTGTATCATGGTTTTATGTCCTCTAACCTGAAACCTCTACACTCTAGACATCCACATCCCAATCAATCATCCAAACAGAATAATCCACCCATCAATTACAAAGGAAGCCTATTACAACTACATCAGGGATAGGTACCTATATATGACAAATATACCTGTATCACCTGGCAGGTGACCTCCACATACTGCCACAAGGTAGGATGAGCTCTGGCAAAACTCTTCACCCATTCCCTGTGAATATTAACCAGCCTATTGGTTGTGCACAGAAGTATCTCCCCTTTCCTTGCTTGCAGAAAGGTGTGGTATAGCCTGTCTCTCTGCTGGTGACAAGCAGGAGTCCTCCATGGCACTGTCAAACAGGAAACTTTTCTTCAGCTGTTTAAAACTGAGTCTACCAAGCCACTATGGACTTCCTCAGACTGCTTTGTATGACACTTTGCACACATGTTAAAAGCACATACTTAGACTATGTTGGAAATTGGTATAGACATACCCTGCCTTCAGTCTGCAATAGGGTACTCAGGATAGCATCCTACACACTGCTTCATACTTGATTCCCCCAGGTGTGCTCCACAAGGCCCCAAGTGTGGATGGAAGGCACATTGACTCCTAAGGAAATCCTATGCTGCATTCTGTATACTTAATACACATCTAAACCAGCAATCAGGTTAAAGGATTTGCCCTCATTTTGTCTTTCCTTGTTTATTTGGAGAAATCAGACACGCATCAGTGCCTCCATACAGACAGATGAAGAGCCTCAATGTCCCTCCTCTTGTATCCACCTGCAGCCAGATTAACTATTTTGTTCCCAGTGGAGTTACCATCACTGCATATGAGTGGAAAAGAGAATTTGGCCCATTCTCACATTCTCAGAGTCTTAGTAAAAATAATTCTCATTTACAGACAAGCCAGCCTCCAGTGGCAGTTAGAGAGGAGCAGAGATGTTTGTCTGCCTGGCCTGGTGTCTAGCAAGAGAACACAGACAAAACAGAAGTTAAAGATTGCTGCCACATGGCAACTGTTCACTTACTCCCCTACATGCTTATTGTACTGCACTGGAAGCAATTAAAGCAAACCTGCCATGGGAGTGCTGCAGTTGTGGTGTAACTCTGTGCCAAGTGGTGGAAGTAACAGCACTGGCTGAGCCATCTACTGCTGAGCTACAGAAAGGGCAGTCTTTGGCATGTTTTTGCCTGAGGAAAGGTGCAGCAAGCAGATGGAGAGATGGGCTGAGGCTCTGAATTGCTGTTAGCCAGCACTGTGGTAGCAGCCACCTTCAGCGTGGTGTCCAGCTGCTGGCAAGAGCTTCAGAAAGTCACTCTATAACTCAGCCAAGGCTGGGCAACCCACCACCACAGGAGTTAACCTCCTATGGCTGAAGAAAGTTCAAGAAGGAGGATAATAAGATAACACTGAGTATTTAATAGCAGGCAAAGCACCCCCAAAAAAATGCCAGGTGAAAGAAGGGAAAATAACAACTTCAAGAGTCTGACTCTACAGGCAAATGAGAAAAACTCAAAAAAAATCGTTTAAAATAGCCTTCATCCCAGCATCCAAGGACAGGCCATCCATGAGGCTAACAGAAGGATGGAGTTGTGCTTTCAGCCACCCACTGCCCTGGAGCACAGGCACAGCTGGCAGCATGGGCACAGCTGGCAGCATGGGCACAGCTGGCAGCATGGGCACAGCTGGCTTTCCAGCCCAGGCACGTGCAGCACAGCTGGCTGGCAATGCCACCCAGCCAAATGGGAGTCTCACACTCTGCACTCCCTGTGCTCTGCCCATTGTCCTCTCATCAAGATAACCATTTGTGTGTGCATCAAAGCTGAAAAGTCCCCCACGGGGCAGTGTCCCATGGTTGGCATCTTCCAAAGATACCAAGAAATAAAACAACATCTTTTGTGGAAGTAGGTGGTAGGCTTTTTTTTTTGGCATCGTGAATTCTTCAGAGGAAACAAAAATCTAAGTCATTAATCTCTTATGAATATTAGCACCATTTTATCACTTTGATATATGACAATAACACATTGATATATGACAATAATTCCAGATTCTGGCTGCTATTGGCATTATGTCTGAATGTACAGCTTTAGTACATTTCATTACTGCTTGAAGAATATCCACAGACATAATCTTATGTATTTTTTTTTGTAACTGTACATGTCTACACAGTTTACTTGGTCTTGGTCGTTGGATATTATTCTATATTAGACGCAAACAAATTTGGTTTTAATTATCAACTCTTCAAATTATTGCTATGGGCTTTCAAATAATTGAAAGAAAAATTGCAAGGCCATCCACAAGAAAAAGCTGCAGTCTTGTGACCCACTTCTTTATGGTCATGCAAGAAACTCACGGTATGTTCCAATTTTTGATATTTCCTCTTAATGTTCTTTAAGATAATTATATGCAATTACAAAGAGGAGACATCAAGAGAAACTGCTTGAAATAATACAAATTAAAACTCTAAAAATTCAGATCAAGTAAAAAAATAAAACCCTTGTCTCCCAAGAGACTGATAGAACCTAATGAAAATAAATTATATGTTGCTCTGATTAAGCTACAGTTATTAAATGAAATATAATTTATTAGAAAATAATCTAGCTTCTACTAAGCAGCTATACTTGTTTCAGCAGGTGATAAATTGATTTGATTCTAAGATATAATCTTCTTTCTAAAGTATTCCACATCCAGTATGCTAATTTCTAAATACAGAATAATGTTTGTATTTGCCTGCATGCTCTTTTTGACTTAATAGAAGGTCACCAAGAGATCTAAAGAATCACCCTCCTCTTTGTCCTTTTACTTCTGCCTGTGTGGCAAATAAATGAAGAAGGACCCTGAACTTGGCTGGCAACTTTTCTAACATGGGAGGTGGAACAGAGACACATTGGTACAGAGGTATGCATGGGAAAATTTTGCTTTATAGAGGCTCAAGATACTCTTATTTGACTTTCATTTGCCTTCTAAATATGTTATTGAAATTCATTTGTAAGCACGAGACAAGCTTTTCAGTAAGTATAAAAAGGAAAGTGTAACTGAAACTATGAATAATGTTCAAATCACCATCCTTCCCACAAAGTCAAGCACCAGCTTCTTTGAGCAATTAGCAAATTCACAGAAAACCACCAGTGATAGCAAACTACACAAACACAGGGCTGCACACAGGACTGTGTATAGCTACATTTCACAGTAAAATGTGTTCCAAATTTCTTACGCAGCAAGAATGTAAATTTGCATTATCCATTCACTGAATTTCCATGTGCCAAGAGCTCTCTGCTCTCTGCTATCAGCAACACCACTCACAAGTTTAATTTGTATGACTGGAAAGAGGGTAATGTTTAATATGAGCATCAGACCCTTCTGCTTTTGGTAACATACTGTGACCACTGAAACCACACTAGGAACTAGTTAAATCTCTTTTTAAAACGTGAACCAGAAGTAACATCTGTGAACTTTAAGAATTTGTGTTCTTACTCAAGCATCTGACATTTCATCTTTTTCATTTTGTTTTGTTAGAAAATATCACCGACTCTGGAATGATCTTGGCATAAGAAGCCTCTTATAGAGGTTATAACTTAAAGAGGTTATCATTCATAACCTCTTTCTAACAAAAGTCTACAATTCTACAATGGTCATTAAAAATCATTCTTCTTCTTGGTTTCATTGTGCTTTTCAACCCCTCTTAGCTTAATAAATCTACATTTTGGGGAAACATTTTTTTCAGATTTTGTCACAATTGTTCTGCTAGCATAGTATTCCAGCAGGGAGGTAAAATGCAATCTTTTACATTGGTTTTTGGTGTTGTCACATTTAGATGTACCATCCTGGACCTACTTCCTGACAACTGGCCCTATGAAGAAGACAATTTGTTTGGAATCACAGTCTTAAACTTGCAGGTCCATGGCACAGCCATAAAATACAATCATCTTTGCCTATCAATAGCAATCCCTCTTACTGTAAGAAGAGAAACTCAAAGATATGTTTTGACATATGTAGCTGCACAGCATTCAGGGTAGCATTAGTCAGTATTCAAGTTTTCTCTAAGTTAGTCCCTAACTTTGTCCAATATTCCAAGAATAGTCAGTGTTTGTGAGTCTATTACATAATTTTTGCTACTTTTAGAGGAATTAATATTAAATGTAAGGCTGTTGTACTAGAAATTAATGTTCTTTCTTGTAAAGCAATTGGCTTTTTGTAGAATCACAGAATAAGCTGAGTTGGAAGGGATAAACAAGGATACGAGTCCAGCACAGCCCTTCACAGAACCATTCCCAAAAGTCACACCATGTGCCCAAGAGCATTGTCCAAACACTTCTTGAACTCCGTCAGGCTGGTGCTGTGACCATTTCCTGGAGAGCCTGCTCCAATGCCCAACCACACTGGGGAGTAAGAACCTTTTCCTGATATCCAACCTAAACCTCCCCTGACACAGCTCCAGGTCATTCCTTGGGGTCGTTTCACTGGTCACCACAGAGAAGAGATCAGTGTCTTCCCCTCCTCCTCCTCTTACAAGGAATTTGTAGACTGCAATGAGGCGTCCCCTCAGTCTCCCCTTCTCCCTTCCCATCCTCACAGCCTTACTTTTGATGCTCTCTGATATCTTTCTATCCTTCTTATATTGCAGAGGCCAAAGCTGCACACAATATTCAAGGTAAGGCTGATCACCAATGCAGACCACATACAGGTCATAACAATTGAAACTGATGTAATGTAAAGATGATCTGGTGCCTATTCTAAGATATTATGTGGTACAGTTTTATTTATAGCAATAAATAAATAATAAAGAAACTATTAATTGAGTTCTAACAGATGCAGATCTGAATGTCAATATGGACTTCTACCTCTTAGATTTCCTTTTCAGTTACATGATAGAGAAATTAGTTTAACACAGACATATTTTATTCTCACAGCAGTTCACCTGAGAGGTTGATTAAATACTTGGTTAGTTCTTTTCACTATTAGTTCATTTATTTTATTTTCTTTTTATTTTCCTGAAATGCCTACAATAGCTGGGGAGAGGAAGGGGATCACAGCAGAGAAAGAGCAAGAAATATACATTTGCAAAAATAACTACTCAGATGTGTGTAAATTCATAGTACCAAATGAATCTGATAAATATGTAACTTCTGCCTTCACCAAAAGTTTTTATATACAAATACAGCTTCATTGTAGAGTCCAATATGTTTCAAATTGAGAAAACAGTGGGTCATTCAAGAATTTTTTTTAAAAGGCTCAAAACTCCAGTACCATAAACACTTTTTTTTAATGCTTCCTATAATGTTATGTCCCTTCTTATCAGTACAGAATAGCTGAACATGAGTCTCTGTAAACCTGGCCTTCCAATGAAGGAATTTCTATGAAATGGTGAAAGGCAAAATGCTTCTTTTCTCTTTCAATAGCTTGTTTTGTCTCTCCAGCACTCCAGGATTCCTCTTGTTGGTTTTAGTATAATCATGTTATTTTTCAATATTTGTACCTCTTAAGTAAAACTAATTTTTGAGAGCTCTTCTATCTTCCTTTGGGATATGATTCTGAGAGTATAACATCATTTTGAATCCAGAATGTGTTACAGCTCAAAAATCACCTTGCAGAGCATACATTATTATGGGTGGCATCTTCATGTTCTACAGTGAGGAGTGTAATAAAATACCCTGAATAAAATCAACAATTTTTTATATATCTTATCATGAGCCTTTACTACAAACTTTGTCTTTAAAAAAATACTCAGTTTCTCGAAAGCCTGTTTTGGATTTATTTTAACCTTGCTACACATCAAAGTACAAGGATGAAGCTTTGTTCTTGCTGTCAAGACAACCACTGCCTCTTCAGCAGAAGGGGAAAAAAATCAAAGACTTGTAGAATGCCAGTTGAGTTTGAACCTGAAGGCCCCAGTCTCTGAGCACACCTGGTACTCCCCACAAGAGCAGGATACTCAAGAAAATTGAGGCTTCAAATGAGCTTCCATATAACAACCTATAATTTCTTTTCAGGGAGTGGGGAAAAAATGGAAAAGGAAAATTTGACATGACGGTCCCTTTGCTGAAGCACAAGGAGGGGTTCAAGATGATCTTCAGAATGCTGCAAGACAAAAGCCTCATTATACATAATAACTGCTTACCAGTACCCCAGATTGATAACAAGCTGCCTTTGCCAATTTTGTTTTATCATTATATGAAGAGGTGATTAAGTTATTTGACAAATCTTTTCCTGTGCAATATGGAGTTATTTACCTCAGGTAGAATTGAGCAAGGTTAGGTAAAAAGGGGGGCTAATCAACATGGCAACTTTAAAATGGCAATACTTGTTCGAAACTTGCCTACAACGTGCAGAAAATATTCAAGTTAACTAGTGGTCTGGTGTGTATTTGAAAACTATCAAATATATGTTGTGACATCATAGGGCATGCCGGCCTCCAGGCACCACCTTGTGTGCATTGCCTGCTTCTCTTTCACAGATTGAGGAACCTTGCCCTATTTGATGGCTCCCAATCCTCTCTGTGTCTCCAGAATAGCCTGGTGTGGCAACAGCTGTTGGGATCTGCTCAGACCAGACGAGGCTGCTTGGGTGATTCACAGCAGCCTCTCAGCGTGACACTTCTTTGCCCCTCTCCGGGTGTCTGGAACAAGAGTAGCCATGCCACAGGCCACACTAAAAATACAGTGCAGATGGTTGCAACAGAGCAGCTGGCCATGTACCCTGGTCCTGTTTGGTTTACTGGTGCAGACATAGCCAATCTTTTCCACTTTATCGTTTCAAAAGACATTTCTCCAGTACTCAGGATGTTGTTATTCCCTTGTCGCCCATTTGCAATCTTTCTCTGGAGGGGCAGAAGGTCTAAGCCAATTACCTGGATTTCTCTGCTGCTGGAAATATTTGCAAATCTCAAATCCTGCAGCAGGAAAATCATGACTGAGAGCAAAAGACATATGTCGAGTGACACTAGCTGAATATTCTGTGCTGAAGTGTTCTTACTTGAAGCAAATATGACTGAGATTTATTCAGGGTTCAGACACTGCTGAAGTGAAAATAAGGCCACGAGAGACGGTCACTTGATAAACAGCCCCACTCCTGGTGAATTCAGCAGGAGGTGCCACATAAGGGACAATTACTACACAGTACCAACCTGCTGTGCTGTAAAAAATGAACTACCTGAGTGCCAGCAGCTGAAATGGCATCGAGGAGGGTAAAAGCAAAGGTCAGGCTGATGTAGCAGTGCTCTGACAGTATCCAGCAATAAGCTGTGTAACTCCCTACAGCTGTATTCCAAATTAGAAAATAAGAGGTGTGGAAGAAGAATCCTTATCTGACAACTGAGTGGGGCATTGCTCTTTCCACCTTCAAGTGAATATATGACCCTGACTGTGGCCAGAGATGTCTCCTCTAAGCTCAGCAGATCAAATGTACACTTCTCCTTCCCTCTACACAACGTATGCCCAAGCATCCCAAGTGACCTTTCCAAAACTCACCTTAGCCAGCAGGCAACCACCATCTCACCACACTGCATAAAGGGAATCATAAGTTTTCTGACTCATTTGCATGATCTTTTGGCCTGCTGAAAAAAAGCTGCTTTCTAAAACAGGTGCTGGCAATAATTGATTCTTTCTAAACCCCATGGGTTGAGTGTGAAAATGGTACTACATATGCTAATTTCTCACAATAATATGTGCATGAACTATTCTCCTATTTTGCCACATGAGTGCTTTGTTTTGAAAATCCCACACTGTGTGGTTTCACACAGGCTCTGCTGTGCTCTTCTCCATACGGTGATTCAGGGCTAATCTTTTACAAGTGACAAATAACTATTTACTCCTCATGAGACTGTCATAGAGAGGCCATCAATTTCCTGTCCTCCTGATAACATCCCCTCCTTATCCAGGGGTAACAACTCCCACTGCCTGTCTACTTGCCTAACTGGTTAAAAGAATTATGGTAACCTCAAACAAATTGTTCTCTAGCAGACTGCTTGCTGTGTTTCTAGAATTACATGCACATCAACAACTGTCATTCCAGCTTTTTCATTCTTTCCAACTGTATAAATTGCAATATTAACTTACCCTATAAGTCCTGTTTTATCATATCTACTATGTCCAGTATATGTCCAAAATATACACTTCTTTCCCAGACTTGTGTTTTGAAAGAATTACATACGTCCTTCTTGAAAATCAGGGCTAAAATATCAAAGATGCACTGGCTGTTTCATGAAAGTGTTTGCTTGGTAACTAGTTGTTTCTCATCTCTCTGTATTAATTAATTCCTGTTTGTTGGGATTCAATTCTGTGAAACTATTTTGCTTATTGTGTAGGAGCATTATATGAGCAATGCACTCCTGGATTCTTGTGATTCCCTTGGTAAATATATTTACCGTGGTAGTTAGGGAAATGACGTGCGTGCATACTTCTTGTTTTGCATCATGGGGTTCTGCCATGGATGGATTCATTCAGTATTTTTTGATTTCCAAGAAGTTGTTCTTGATTGCAAGTTAGGTCAGGTTAGGTCAAAATTACAGAGGAGGTGTTGAGGAAATATATTTCAGGATTTAGTCTTCTTATAGTACAGGCCTGTAATTGTATAAAAGACTTTTATGCAATTGTAATTCTATAAAAGACAAGATTTCTATAAAAATGATGGTACATGATTACTAGGAATATATGACTTAGGGAAAGGTTGCTTTTTGTCTTGCAAGCAGTTATAAACCAAACTTACTCATCCAGAGGTAGTGCAAATAACAAAAATTTCAGCATATTTTGGAAAACCTTTGATTCTGTGGAAGTAGGTCTATGATATCTTTTATGTATCTTTATGTTCTTATTTTTTTGATAATTAATGATTCTAGAAAGGGAATGTAAATATAAGAGTACTCCAAACAATGACCAATGAAATGACAACTAACTGATGGTAGAAAACTGTGAAGTCAATGTTTTCAGGTGATGCAATCTAGGTTTTTTACTGAGTTATGCATGATCCATCTAGGATGCTACAGCTCAGGCTGCTACTAACAACCATCTTCAAGGGACACGTTGAGCTATATCCTGAAGCATCAAGGCTCTCATTGGGAGATGCTCATGTCTCAGTCATTCAGGTGCTCTCAGTGCAGTCAGAAAAGTTCAGAAAAGCCAGGAGTTGCTTTTGCAATCACGTGATGGAACTGGCCCTAAACACGCAACAACTTGCAAAAATTACTGTACAGCTGAGTTTATTGTGCTTGTTACCAACTTCTTACTTTAAATACTATTTAGGTTCTTTTTTCACATTCAAATTTTTAACAAGATGATTCAGAGTCCCATCTCCGCACAATAGCGTGATCAAACTTTTCCAAGTAAGAGTGCAGCAGTTCAATACATCTTTTAGAATATGGGTCACAATTCTTTTTCTGATCTGTGAAAGACACATTATTAAGTTCTTGGCATTCAGAGAAACAATCTTTTCTCTTTCTTTCATTTTCTTTTAGTTTTTGGTGTTCATTGGAACTTTTTCCCCCACCTTTCAAATTCTGCAGGAAAAAACCTTGGAAGAAAATTAAAACTCCTTTTCTAAACACACTGCAATTTGTTGATATTTTCAAGCTTTTCAGTATTACTCCATTCACAAGTTGAATGTGTGTGCTGTTTAATATCAAACAATTGTTTTAGTGCCATTTCAAGTGTCTGGCTGTGTTAATGCCTGCTAATTAAATGTTTCAGGAAAAAAAAATACAGCCTAAATTTTGCAAAACTTCATCTACATCTGCTTCTTCTATGAAAAGATGTCCTTGGAACAACTCCAGTATGTTAAATAGAAAGTAAATTATTACAAATAAGACAGTAATTTACCTGCAGGCTTTAGCATGCACTACTGTATATTAAATTTACCATTCACTTGCTGTTGATGGTCAAGAAGACAAGGTTCTCTGTGGCATGAAAAAGAAAGTACTATTTCAGGACTATTTAGATGGGTTATGCTCCTGTGTTTTCGGTGTTTGGTGATAAACAAATATTTCTGTCCCATCTTCAGAGATTTCAAGGTGGGATAAAGAAGCTGTCATGTTCCCCACTCTCTTCCAGCACAGAAGGTCATTACAAGCTGTGGCTGCAGATTCTCGCAGATTCCTCCAGGACAGGACTCTCAGAAACAGCAGCATGGCTACGAAGCCTTTGAGGGAGATGATGTGACAACAGCCTGTCACAGTAGGCAGACAACACATACATTCACATCTTATCACTTCAACTATGTGTGTTAATCACACAACTTCTCAATACTTTACAAGTAATTGAGAAGCAAAAGATATAAAGGATGCAGTTGACAGAGAAGCACTATGGAGAGCTGGTCCTGTCTGGAGCACCCATAACCATAGTGTGAAGCACACACTTCCACACTTGTTTTGGACTCATCAAGGCTGTGATGCACTCAGTCATCACCTCCCTGACTCACCCTTGCACACTTTCAAGTTATAAAATCTTCCTAATCGATAGAGACAAAATGGGTTTACACTGAAATTTGGAACCAAATATAGGAAAATGTGAAGACCTTTTTTTTTCCAATAGAAGCTGAGTGGAATTTTTGCATTGCATTGTTGCCTCAATTAATTACCTTTCCACATCTATCAAGATAATAAATGTAATGCATTTGAATGGAGAAAATTCAACTACTTGCTAGATATATACACATTATCACCAGGAACCAATTACATATTGTAAATCCCCTGAACATTACATAGTCCATTTTGTTAAGCAATAACTGAATAAAACAGGTGTATTGCTGAAAACAAGAGAAATTTTTAATTCAACATTAAGTAGGACTGTTAAATATTTAGTGATTTTTATTATAACATCTGATATGACAAATCCATTTGTTTATATATTTTGATGAATAGGTTTTTAGTTCTAACCTCAACAACAGCAATTTTCATTAGCAGCAGAATCAGCAACCATCAGCTGATGTACTTCCATACTTTTCAAATTTGATTCCACATAAAATGCCTTTGCCAAGTAAATGTCAGACCCTTGCAGTAATTTGTGTTTCCTGACTGATCCAACTTCAGAGCTAAAAGGAGTTGGCTGAAGCAAGTGTTGTTTTTGCAGCAAAATGCAAATCATAGAATCATTACAATGGTTTGGTTTGGATGAAACCTTAAAGATCATCTAGTTTCAATATCCTTGTCATAGTCAGGGACACCTTCCATTAGACCAGGTTACTCAGACCCTCATCCATCCTGGCAATTTAGACCCATAGTTATGGTAAACCACCATTCCATTCACAGTCAGTGGTTGAACATCCCCTCTAACATTAGCTCATTTTAGCTGCTGGAAAGACTCAGCTCTAGGCTGAGACCTACATGGCTAAGCACTTATGCATCCAAAACCATGGAAAACCAGACTCTCAACCATTGTGGTGACTAAACCTAACCACTTAATTCCACCTTTCTTGGTTCCAGATCTGGGATTAGATTTAGTCTTTTAGGAAAATGCCTTGAAACAAAATTTCAAAATCTATAAAAACCATATCTGTAGGAAGATAGTTTAGGACCCAAAGTTAGATACTGGGTATTGCAACATATAGAATTTATTGCTGCTTGTTCAACTGAAATTTTACTTTCTTGTACCTACTCATATCACTTGTCTGGCAGCCACAACACCAGAAGTTGGGGAAACACAAGCCTGGGGAAATTTTCATGAAAACACCAGAAGAGCCAAATCAAGTTTCAGTATTCTTCCCTCACCCATATTCCAAATTAAAACCAAGAGTTTTTAATGTTTGGAAAAAATAGCACTGCAGCAAGACTTTTTTTTCTTCTTGTCCACCTTCTTGGGAATATTTCTACCAAAACGGAATCAAACCTGTGATAGATACTGAAGCAGGAAAAACATCTGGCCATTTCCCTATTTTTTGAAGGAGAATATGGGGCATTGTCGGTAGCAAAGTTTCTACCAGAAATATGTGTACTAAATTCAGCAGGCACTCATCTCAGTTGCTGTTAAGTTCATGACAAGCCAACAGATGCAGGTGTCCTTTTTGTACCCATCATTTGCTGTACCTGTAATATCATGCCACCACAAGAGTGATGACAAAGAGACTGCTGTTTCTGAGCACTCTCACATGATGTGGGTCAAGTATATAAAACTGCTGTAGACTACAAAGACTGCTGCACAGGAACCCTCCCACCTGTCATTCAGGTTCAATCACCTGGCATTCTTTCATCTTGAGATTATGTGTCCAGGCTGCTGTCAAGCACCAGGTCTCATGCCTCCACAAGAATTATATCCATAATTTTCCCTTTGTCCCAGTGACTACAATTTTTGTGCAGCCCATGACTGTATCACCTACAGACCCCACTTCTTTTCTACATTTTCCATCTTTAGCAATACCCTTCCAGTACAAATAAGATGAAGGCCAAAAGTATCATCATGCCCTGTTATATGGCAAATTTCTGCCAAAAAGATGGTTGTGGTGCTACACAGACAGTAACCTTTCTCCTTCTGTTCAAAAAAACAAAGGTATTTTTCCTTCTGATTATGAATTCTACTGTAGCTTACAGATAATACATAACAACTGATACAGCAAGACTAGCCCTGCATCTTTTTCTTGTAGAATTTTATATGTACTTACACAAAAGATGGCAGAGAATCAAATCTCTAGTGGAGCCCAAAGTAACTGGAAAAACAACGCATGTCGCTTTATGTTGTCTGTGTGTTTTCTATTGTATTACTCTTAAATCATAGCAGTTACAGGTAATTAGTAATTTCTAGTTTCTATTAACATTAAAAAACAACATCAAGAACAGCTCCCTTTTAACAATGGCACATTTCAACTAGTTTGCCCAGGATTCTTGTTTCTATGGCCTGGGCTTGACAGACTGAGAATACACCCAGCTGGTTTTCAAACCAACACTTTCAATAGTCTGAGGAAGGGCTGTGTGACTTGTCATAAAAACAGCTGCCTCTGTCTCCCCAACCAGCCAGGAATAAGCTGAAGAGAACAAAACCTTGAATGAAATCACCTCGACTTTTCATGCAAGGACAAAAGGTGGTCATTATGCATACCAGGAAGGTTCTTTTATAGCTGGTAATTACATATAAATTGGAGAGTTATAATAAAAAAAAATCATTTCTCTCTTCATTTATTTAAAATGTGATTTCTACAGCCATTATATAATTACTGGTATTTTTCAGTAATGTTATTAAGAACAAATGAGCTAGTGTTTCTGAAAGTTCCTTATTAGAGCTGGTAGTCCAGCATGAAGCAAGTGGCAGGAAAAAGATCTCTTATTGAAAACTGCAAACTGAACTTTTTTCAGTGTTGAAAAATTATTAATTTCTATCTTTCTACTCTGAGGAAATAAATTATCCCTATCATCTTTGACACATTATTTCAAGCTCTCAACTTTTCTCAGTCTCATTTGTTCAGAAAATGTCTGTGAACTACAGACCTCCAGCAACAAGCCTAAAATAAGACATAGAAAGATCACAAAAATGCTGAAAAGAACAAGAACAGCTCCCTGCTGTCACTACTCATGAAATAAGTGTTATTCGTGACACTTAGTCAAGTACACACAATTTCCATGTACAATCTCAAATGTTTGAGTATAAGCAACAGTAGCAACATACTAGTGAAAGAATATAAAAATAAAGAATAAACATCTCTTAGGAGATATACAAATCTCCATGAACTACAGCCTAGACAGATTTTAGAGAGTTAACTTAGGTTATATACTTCACCACAGTGCACAATTCTCGATATCTTGGAGGCTGAAAATCAGTACTAAATATTATTAATGTAGAGGAGTGATGCAGGAGTGATACAGAGAAGAAGAGAGATAGACTTGTCTTTCAAGGGAGAGGAATTGGGATCAGGTGCAAAAATATCATCGTGTCATCACTGAGTCCACCAGAAACATTATTTATTTTAAGGCAAATTATTTTCTATTACTGGTAGTGCTTCCATAAATGCATAAAAACAGCCAGAAAGCACAAGAAATGCAGAAGTAAATATCCAGTCCCACAAGACCTTTTGTCTGGCAGAAACAACACACATCTCCTCGTTTCGTCTGTGTGTGTAAAACAACACACATCTCCTCAAGAGCCCTGGGGCTCTGATGTCCAGGGGATTCCTGCTGTCCTGAGTTACCCTGGGCCACAATGGCAGCAGAAGGCTCCAAACAAAAAAAGTAACATAACTCAAAATGTGGAAGAGCAGACAGAGACCCTTCCCAGTTCCAATGGCAGTCCATCAAACTTGTGTCTCCTTTCTCTGGCCCATGCTGTCACACCAGATGCTTCTCACTTCTGAGGGCTCTCTCCCAAGGGCAGAAGCTCTTTCTCTCCCAGCAGGAAGCTACAGGTTAGATTTGAGCTAACAATGGGAAACAAAGGCATCATCAGTACTGGGATGAGGGGGTGGGCAAGATATCTAATTTTTAAGGCCAAGTAATTTCTACTTTTTTTAAAAGATCACAGGTGAC
The DNA here is from genome assembly GCA_013400575.1 of Peucedramus taeniatus. Lineage (NCBI taxonomy): Eukaryota > Metazoa > Chordata > Aves > Passeriformes > Fringillidae > Peucedramus > Peucedramus taeniatus. The sequence continues at coordinate 16,916 of WBNO01020055.1, forward strand.
GGGGAGGCTTTTATTAATATAGAAAATAAACTTTTTTAACACATTCACCCGACTTCTTGAAAATCTGCCACTTACTCCACTGATGATGGGAAGAGTCTCTATCCTTAGCTCAGATTATTAAAGTGGCTTCTTCCTGTCTAATTGTTAAACATCCTGGTTTAGCATAATTTTGTTGCTTTTTTCTCTTGTGATTACACATGGTGTTAAATACTTTCTGTGAAACTGTCACTTATTTGTAATGGCATCAAAAAGCTTGGAGTAAAACTGTGTACATCTTAATGATTTATCAGAATAGTTTTTATCTTGTATTTTAAAACTCAAAGTAGCAGTTTAAATTTGTCTGTGACTACGTCCCCAGTATTTGCTGTAGGGCACAGAAGTTAGTCTTACAGACTTACTTGTGTTAATCAGAAAAAAAAAATCACAACTTATAGATCAAATTCTGTGATACACGTGCTAGATATGACAAGTACATGAGTACCTGAAAAAGTATTCACAGACCTCACAGGTTCTTCAATAAGACCTTTTCACTGGGTTCACACCAAACACAACACTAACTTACAAATAAATGCATTTTTCTTTGTTTGATCCCAAAATGCACCTTATTTACATGTCTGGTTTTGCACTGAAATATCTACCAGTTTTCTTTAGCTGGAATAAGCAATAGCTGGTATTTACAGTGTGACAAAAGACATTTACCTGTCAGTAGAGCTGAGAGAGAGAGGAAGAGACTGAAGTTTTATGAAAGTGAAGCCTGTATATAGTAACAAAATCATAATAAAAAAAGAACCATGAAAGGGGGCAAATCATAAACAAAATAATGTGTATCTGAATATGAAGAATGGGGTTAAGATGGGTCATTAAAAATTGCTAATTCTTGCTTTTGAGCCCAGGCTGCAGTTTTAAGATGAGTGTTCAGTGGGAATCTTTGCATGATAGCTCCATTTCCTGTTTGTTTGTGTCCATTGCCTCTTGTCCTACACCTGGCTTTTCCTTCTTTAGCTGCTCCTCTTAGGCATATGGATGCATTGATCAGATCCTCCTGAGCCTTTTCTTCTTCAGGCTGAACAACCACAGTTCTTTTAGCCTTTACTCTGCAAGATATTCCACTTTCTTAATCATCTTCATAATCTTTCACTGGACTTACTCCAGCAAGCCCCTGTCTCTCTTGCACTGGGCCTTCACCAAGGCTGAGTAAAGAGGAAGGATCACCTCCATGCCGCTAATGCTGTGCCCGATCCAGCCCAGAAGGCTGTTGGTCATTTCACTGTGAGGGCACACTGCTAGATCATGTTCATTGTCCATCAGGAGCCCCAAGTTATTTCCTGTTAAACTGGTTTCCAGACAGTTTGTCCCCAGCATGTAGTGATGCATGAAGTCGTTCCTTCACAGTGGCAGGACATGGCATTTTATTTTTTGAACTTAATGGGACTCCTTTCAGACTGTTTCTTGAGGCTGCCAAGGTCCTTTTGAACTGTATCACAATCATCTGGGGACACTTGGCCTGTTCGGCCTGGAGCCTGAGAGAAGAACTTTTGCAGTCTACAAATTCTTTGTGAGAGGAAGAGGAGGAGCAGACACTGATCTCTCCTCTCTGGTAACCAGTGAAAGAACCCCAGGGAACGGCCTGAAGCTGTGTCAGGGGAGATTTAGGTTGGACATCAGGAAAAAGTTCTTTCCCCAGAGGGTGGTTGGGCACTGGAACAGACTCCCCAGGGCAGTGGTCACAGCACCAGCCTGACAGAGTTCAAGAAGTGTATGGACAATGCTCTCGGGCACATGGTGTGACTTTTGGGAATGGTTCTGTGAAGGGCTGTGCTGGACTCAGGGATCCTTGTTTATCTCTTCCAACTCAGCTTATTCTGTGATTCTGTGGTTCAGGTCATTAATTAAAATGTTATTGATTAACATTATTTGCCTCTTCAGGTACATCTCTAGTGACTGGCCTGCAGCTGGACTTCAAGTTGCTGATTATAACCTTTCAAAACCAGCAGTTTAAATGGGTTTCCATTTATCTAGTTCATTCTTCATCAGCTCATCAATAAATTTTTTGTAAGAGATGGTATAACGTGCCTTGCTGATCTCAAGATAAACACGTGTGCAAGAAACTCTGTTCTCATTTTTCTATGATCAGACATAGCTCCACTGCATGTACCAAGTCTCCAAAGTCTTGAACAACCTGGCCTGAATGACCCTGCACTGATGCTGTTGTGTGCAGGATGCTGGACTGGATGGCCTCCTGAATTATGACATGTTTTATTATGGCAGAAACAGCTGAATTGCTCCCCACCAAGAAGAGAACCCAGGGCTAGGCTCTTCCTGCTGTGGAAAGGAGCTGAGATGGGAGACACAGGGAACCACCATGAAGGAACAAGTTTGCTTCTCTTGTTGGACAAAAGGAGGACAGGAGAGAGGAGGGCAGTGAATGCTGCTGCTGGGAGGGTTGTTTCCACATTCAGCACTGAGATACTGCACCAGCCCAGCTTCCCCCAGCTCAGTAGCCACTACACCAAGGGTGGAAGACCCTCACAACAGCCTCACCATCCAGATGCTCTGGGTGACCCCCCTAATAACTGTGACTGACAGCACTCCTTCCCAAATGCTAAAGAACATTTCCTGGTGGCCAGAATGAAAGGAAAGCCAGAAGGTAAATCCAGAAGGAAACAGGCACAAAGAGGCGAATAAGAAAAGAACTGCCAATCGTGCAGACTCAGCAGTTTGCAAGAGTTGGAGCTTTTATACTTGTCAATTATTTGCTCAAGGATGCTAGACTTTCAATAACCCACAGTACAGTGGGGAGAGAATGCAGTTATTAGGTTGCGCTAAAGAAACCCAAAGATCACAAGAACCTAAAAAAAAAAAAAAAACTTCAAAAAGACAAGATTTTTTTCCTAAAAAGTCTCAAGCTGGTGGTTTCTTGTTATCATTTAACTAGGCTGAGATTGTTGAGTCAAACATGCAGTATTGTAATGCCTATGGCAACATTCACTCAGAATCCACTTATAATAAGAAACACAAAATTGAAAAAGCAGTTCTTAGAGGATCCTCATCTAGATTTCTAAAGGTTGCAGAACCAGAGCAGAAGTTTCAAAGGGACTATAAATAATGGTACAGGGAATTGAAAAGCAAAAGCAGAGAAACGGTTACCCTGAGAAGTCCATAAATTGCAAAAACCGGTAGCTAGCGAACAAATTAAGGCAGTATCTGCTACAAAGTTGAAAGTCTGTGCAAACATGACTAAGTCAAGTAGAACACAAACAGATAAAACTGAGAACTTAATAAATGAAGAAGTCAAGAAATCCCTCCTTACTCTGGCAAAGTAAGATAGAAGTCTCAAAAAGATAACATTTTTGAGAGTTTTGGGAAATGGAGCACTTGGTCACATAGTTGCAGATTGAAAATAAATCAGCTATTAAGTCCTGTTGGTCACTGTGGTGCTTTAACACCAACCAGAAATTAAACTCCAAGTAAGCCACTCCCTTCCCTCGCCCTTTCTGGTAAGAGAGGTACAAAAGCAGAGACTATGGGTTGAGATAACAATTTACTGAAACCAAAAAGCAATTAAATAAGAAAAACATACAGTAACAGCAGCAATATTAATAATAAAAGTATACAAAAAATAAGGTTTTATACCAGTAGAAAGGTGTTCACCATCTCAGCTTAGTTCCACGTGGACGATGCTTTCCTTTCAGCACCACATCCTGTAGCTGCATCTCAGAAAAATGGGAGGGGGTGGATGGAGGCAGAAAAGGATGGAGTTCTGCAGGACTGATGCTGACAGCTTTCCCACTGGAGAGAGCAAGGCAAAAAATGACACACCTCCAGCAGTGTTCTCACCTTTTCTTCACAAAACCATGCCCCCCGCAGATGATGTGCATGGTACAGGATAACAACTTGGCCACGCCCAGATGGCACTAAGCTCTGCCCCCTCTCTGCAACCAGGAGAATCACTTTAATACTGCTGAGAGGTTGCTCATTTGAGTTGTCCCTGGAAATGCCTCCATGACTACATCATCCTCCTCTATCCACACTGCATGGCACTTTTGAAGGCTCTCACTCAGGTCTGTACTGTCTCAAACACATCTCACCTGTCCTATGAGGTCTTCTTACTGCACACTTGGCAAGTCTCCTTCTCCTGGAGTCTCAATAGTCATTGCTGCACTATGTGCATCCTTCACAGCCTATATAACAGACATGTGATTATTTTTTGTCATAAACCAGGGGCCAGGAAAGAGGACCACTAGAAACAGGACAGATCAGTGGATCAGCAGCCTTTTCGGCGCTCTCCCCACATGTTGAATTATTGAAAAGATATACAGAGCAGCAAAGATTGCTCTGTAGGACCGGCTCATCCCAGCAGAGGAGGCTCCTGCAGGGATGAGGCACTCTGTCACATCTCATGGTGATCATTTGTCATCTCTCCAGCATGTGTCCTCAAGCCTGGGCTCCCTCTCCCCAGAGGAAGCCCATGAGCCTGGCTCCACATCAGTAGTGCTCGCTGTTACCCAGGGACATGGCCAAGGCTGGTGGGGAATCAGGGGCCTTCTCTGATTAGTGTATGTTTGGTTGAATCCTGAAGCTAAGGTCCTTCCCCAGGGCACTGATTCAAGGGACAAGACACATGTCAACACATACGACATATTTTATTTTTGCCAGAAACCTCTACTGCAATCTTATATCATAATTCTTACTCAGAGAGATCATGGGCAGAGAGCAGGCCCTCTTAATACCTCCTTAATACCCCATGATTATCTAATTCATTTCATGGAGAGTGATCTGCCTCTCGGATTCAAACACCCTGAAGTCGGGCACTTACAGGCAGAGTCAGGCTTAGTCCACTCAGCTGAGGACAGGAGACACAGGGAAATACCTCAGTATCTGGAGATTTGTCTCAAAGGAAACAAATCCCACAGAAGCGAGATCTCTTCTCAGCCATTAAGACCTGAGGACTAATTGGCTAGGCAGACATGAAAAAAGAGCTGTTAGAGCAATCTCAGTCAAGCTACTCCATTACACAAAATGAAAACTGAAAAAAATAATTTTCATCCAACTTTTCCTAGGAACTTTGTTGTTTGTTTGTTTGTTTGTTTTTACTAGAAGAATCCACAAAGGAGAATGAACATCTCTTGGGGGGACAAGCAGAAATGGGTACAAAGCAAAGCTTGGAGCTGCAGAAGGCAGAACTGAAAATTAATAATTCAAGCATATTGTGCTCCATTTTTGTGCACACTTAAGACATCTTCCTGAATGGGCTAATTTTGAAGGCATCTGATAAAACCAGAATTATAACAAAAAAAGTTGTTATGGCAGTCATGCTTACAATGAAATTCTTCTGTGTATATAACAACTTTGTAGGAACAAGGTTAAGATTATTTAAAATGTGTTTAGAAAATCTGAAGATCCTACCCTAGACCAGAGCAAAATACTTGATGCTCATGGCATTGGACATTCTGGAATGTTTTGCAATAAAAAAAAATGTAGAAAGAGATCACCTGGCATGAAAAAGAAAATGGCCTTAAAAACGTTTTGGGAATAGATGGAAGGGGGAAAGTGCAAGTTGACTTTAGCTAAGTCTGTCTATGCATTAGCAAAGCAAAGGACCCAAATTAATGTATCCTGCCTGTCAGGACTTAAAACTCAACCCAGTAACTCAAATGAGGACTACAAAGCAGTTTGACTTCTTCAAAAGATCTAACACCACTGAATAGCTAACTCAACCTAAACTTTTACTAAAGAGCTAAAAATTGAGTTAAATTCTACTAACGAACTCAAGTTGAGAGTGCAAAAGCACTAATTCTGCTAAGAGGGACCTGAAGGAAGCTGCCAGTGATTTCTATTTAAGATTTCAGAAATCTTTTACGTATGACATCCAGATTCTAATCACATGGTGCTGTAACTCCTCAACAACATCTGCACCAACCAGCTTTATCTTAACATCATTACTGGTTGTTTTTCTCACAAGTTTGTTTTCTTCTCCTTTAGTCAGCTTCTGTCATACCTTCCCTGTTCTCAAAGGCCAATTCCCCGACAAGAACTTGGTCAGGGTGTAAGATCATTTCCATTATTAACAATATAATATGGTCCAGCATGAGTATGTTGCACAGTTAAGCACTTTTTATGTTACCAAGTAGACTTGTCACTTACATATAGTCCATTCTCAATATTCGGGTAAGTTTCATACAGAACACACACATTATTCTTGTATGATTTCTTTGTTTTTACACTTTCATCTTCTTCAACAGGGAAAAACAAGATGTTTGTGGTCCCATAGAGCAACTTGCAAAATTAAATATATATGTGTATATATATATAATTACCAGAAAATAAATCAGAGGTGGGGAAGTAGAAAAAGGGGTAGGTTTGAGTCAGACAAGACAGGCAAGAAATGGGCTAGAAGATGGGGGGAAAAAGACAGATGGGAACTAATTTGTGCAAGACCTTGAAGCAAGGAGTCTGAACTGTATGTGGGAAGCTATAATACAAGAGATTTTTTTTCCATAAACATTCAAACTGAGGCAATGATATTTAAAAGCCTTAATAAGATATGAATTTGGGTAACACTTGAATTGTCTTTCTGAGAAAATTACTCAGGCAATCCAACACTCTGTACTATTTTCCATATTGTTTTCCCCATCTGTGGAGTCACTAAATAATTATGCCATTATTGTGTTGAAGCCTCACTTATTAGGAATTACAGCAACATCTGGTTATACTGACACTAGCTGTGGTTTAGTGATGAAACTTCCTGCAGTTGCTTCAGTAACCACTTCTAGTGAAGGATTGATAAGATTAAACATTTTCTCACTCTTTTGAAAACTCATTAGTCTCTACATTACTAATTCATTAATTTAGTAATAATAATTCTTTATACTTTCCAATGTACTGACCTCAGGACTTGACTTCTGGGGTGACATTTGAGAATGTCTTAGTGAACAAATACTAGTTTTCCTCTGTGTTTGAGCAGGCTTTTATTCTCTGTTGAATTTCTAATCAGCACCTGAAGGATCCCAAAAGGGTATTTCTCCAATCCAGGAAATGCCTCTGGATAGGCTGCAATGACATTGCCTCTTTCATCCTTAAGGTCTTGGATGAGGCAAATAAGCTCTAACTTTGCATATTTCTTGATCTATGACTTCCTAAAGGAGAAGTCAGGATCTAAGTTAACAGACTCTAACAAAGGTTCCCACTGTCAAGGGACAAACCAGCCTATTTTGCATACTGTTGCATCTGGAATTTTCCAAAGAGCCCTGAAAACTTAGTCCAGATGTCCATTGTAATCCCTCAAGAGTGAGACACCAAGCTCCTTGAGTAATGCTTCAGCCAACAAATCCAATTATGCTGAGGTACAGGTGATGTGACTGGAGCTGACTGTACTCTGACAATGGCTCACGCTGGATGGGGGCAGGAGAGCACAAGGGCAGAATAACATTAGAAGCCATGTGGCATCCTGTGCTTTGATAGTTGTGCACTGACACTTCTGCAGCTCTCTTACCTCTGGCAGCTTTAGATGCCAGGCTGCAGATAGGCACTCTAGGTGAGCCCAAAGACCTATTGGAGGATAGTCTAAGTGCAGGTCTAAACATGCACTCTTCTCCAGATATTTGTCTTTTTAGCGGCATAGCTGTACCTGGTACAATTAAGTCCAGGAGTGCTAACACACAGACCTGTATTGGGAAAATTGCCAGGCTTTTGGGACACTGCTGACAGCACAGGCTCTAGTACAAAAGAGATAAGAAGTTTATCTAAACTCCTATTACCTCTACTGCACCTATTCTTTAGCTAAAAAGTACCTTTTAGAACTGACTGTAATCCTGTCACTCAGTTGCTTGTTAGGTTTGACATCTTTTGTAAGCACAATAGCAATTCTGGAAGTCTTGGAAGGGTGCAGAGGAGACATCAGGAAGAGCATGCACACCACAGAAGACTGTGCCAAAACAAATGAGTTTACAAAGATCAGTTTGCTATGTAGTCTATCTGAACATTGTACATGCCATGTCTTTCACCATATATTCTTCAGACTATAAATAAATCAAATTGACATATATTCACAATCTAGCACCATCTGCTGCGTAAAGGAAGAAGGCATTTTAAAAGCAAAGGATCTGTTTATTTTCTCACATGATATATCTTAATCAGTGAAATGTATTCCTTGTTTTATAAATGTGCAACTTGACTTTAAATATGACAAGCATTTTGCAAGAATAATTTGAGGAAATCCTTCTAACTATGGATTCTCATCTGCTATTAGTTTCTGCACCACACTAAAATTCCTTTCTTTCCAAAGCATTAAGCTGGGAGCAAGAAGCAGGAAGGTCTTGTGTGACGTGTGGTAAATCAGACCTCTGTGGAAGAGATGTATATATAATCAGAGATAAGGGTTATGGTTTTAATAGAAATTCTTCTCATTTAAGATAAATATTGAATGTAATATTTGAGACAAATAATTGTCTGTATCATTGTGAAGGGTTTTATTTTGCTAATTATATTTTTCAACTGTTTTATATATCCCCTTACAACAGGTTTGGGTTTTTTTCATTAGCTGGGACAAAAGCATGAGATATTATTCCCAACAAATTTCATTCAGGAATGAAAGTTATACATTTCTTTCCTATATATTCCTTTATTTAAAAAAAAATGTATCCTTCTGAAATTCTAAGGTTCTCTATTTTTAAACGTTTTGGAAGATCATGGCAAAGCATAGAGGCATATTCTAAAATTTATATAGGCTACCTCAAGAAATTAAGCTTTAGCAACTTTGTTGCCCCACATGAAACTAAAATTAACTCATTCAGGAACTTAGTAACCCTCATCCATTCCTTCAAAAATTAAGCTGCCTTTTTTGATATTAGCATACAATGTTAAAGAACCACTGAAATATTTATTATGACAAACTTGTTTACAATTTAGATCTCTTAGACTAAAGCAGTGAAAAATTGTTTTGCTTCCTCCCTTTGCTTTGTCCAAAAAGCATTATTCTTAGCTAGCTGGCTGTCAGCAACACAATACAAAGAGATGTTAAATTAAGTTTCTGCTTTATAAACAGAAAGGGAAAAAAAATAGACCACAAAATTTCAGTGTGTTGTTGCAGTGAATTCTGGCCTGAGCAAAGCTGAAGCAGTTTTCCTTATGGGCACTGCCAAAGACAACTGTCACTGTGGGCCACAGGGCACTGCGAGCTGCAACCAGAATCCCGCCCGAACTCAGACCAGAGGCTGAAGGTCCCCACAGTCCTTTGTTTCTATCAAAAAATGTCAGTTTTGCTTGTTTCTACAAGGAGGGAGGGGCTCTCTGGAGAAATAACAACCACAAACTGGAGGCCAACCATCAGCCGTGCAGCTACTCCGACACAATTCTAAGTAGTTGCTTAGCTGCAAATGTGCATTCCCAACAGGACTCTTTAGCCCCGTGCTGTAGCTAGCAGGATCCTTGGTGGAGTACCTCTGAAAACCCCAGTGTTTAGCCTCTTTGATTTTTCAAGAAGTATACTAAAAATATACAGTCTGCTTTTTTGGTTATTTCTTTTGGTGAGCTACTGCATAGCTTAGACTACTGAAAAATAGGTAAGTGCAAGTCTTACACAGAAAAATAGGACTCAGGGCTGAAACATATTTTTAAGTCCTCCAGTTTTCTGAATAGAGCCAAAAAAACTGTTCATGCTGTAAGAACCAGTTACGTACTCCAAAGCTAAAATACAGGTCTCTGCTGCTCTGACTCACCAGCAGATTTTAAAAACTACAAAGCAGTATAAAGACTTCAGCTCTTCTCATTCTTCCTAAAGTTTTCTCGTTGCAACTGCTTAGCCATCAGCAATGAAACTGAACTGATGCAAACAGCAGAACAGTGATAAATTTTTCCTTAGCACTCTCAACCTTTCTTTACTGATGTTGTCTTTTTAAATCACACTTACTCCATTTCAGATCAGGACTTCAAATTACCTGCTACTAAACCACTCTCATCAGAAGCAAGCAGTCTACAATTTCTAAAAAATAACATAAATGCAAGCCCTTTCATTACCCTTGAAACAGGATAATACATTCCAAACAAAACAGATTAAAAAAAATCAAAATTTAAACATCAAAAAGCCACACTCATATGCAAATCTACAAAAAAAGCTTATGAACTTTGCTCATAGCTTTCCATAACATTTCAGAATATCAGCTCTAAACATAGATGAACATACATCTCAGATCTAGTGATCTGTTTCTTCAGCTACAGCTTTTTTCAGTTGTTAAGAAACTTTCTCTTGTTTCTTGTAAAATACAAGTTTATAGCATTACATACGCTGTAGGGAATCATTCTTCATTGGATTGATTTTGAATATACCTGAAAGCATTTTTGTTGCTTGTAGATTTTGTCTGATATGGTCCAATGAACTCCAGTGAGCTTGAACATGACCTTGACATGTTGAACTTTACCTTCAGGTGAAAATTCAGAAAGTAACTGCTCACAGTCAAGTGCAGAATTGCTCTTTTCAGACAGAATTCTTGATCTTCACCATTCCCTGACCTGAAGCCAAGTGCAGTTAGATTTTCTCTCATCCTCATGTCTCCCTGGCACATAGCAAGCATGAATCCAAGCCTTGCTGCTCACTTCACCAGATGCAGGTGTGGGGATTCTTTTTTATTTTGAAAGTACAGCTTACAAAGACAGCTTACAAACACAGTGACTATTTCAGAATATACTTCCAAGCACTTATAGTGAAAATAAAATAAAGTTCCCTGGAAATATTCTCAGCACAAATGTACCCAAACAAACTCATAGGTTTTTCTGGATCAATAAACCCTTTATTTGCAACACCAGAGTTGCAGCCAAAGAAAGGGATCCTTAAGGGCATACATGTTTTCAAAACTACACCTGAGCTTTCTGATCAGATCACGTGTGTGCATGTGTGTGGATTTAAAATATGAGTTTAATACAAAAATCTTTGAAACTGTATTCCTCTAAGTGTATAGAGCCATTTCCTTGTTTAAAGTGATCAAGTCCTCCCTGAGTATTGTACTATCAACCAGATCAAAATCTAAACTCACTTGCATTACAGCAGACTACATCTATCTCACTTACATGTCAAAGAGCCTGGCAGATTTTAAATCAGTCCCACTAACTTCACTGGGGAGAGCAGGTGTTCAACACCTTTGCAAAATCAGGTAATTTTAGGGGTTATTTAAAGCTGTAAGCTCAAGACTGTTCAAACCCATATAGCAAGTTTAGAAGAGTAAGACCTAGACCCCTGGTCTGTAAGATCCTGCCCTACAGCTTGGTCATTCAGAGCACCATTCATCTCCCATGTGCATCCTCAGGCAACAGATACAACAGTAATTACAGCATTAACTAGTAAGATATATGACAGAGTTTTGTGCCAAAACCAAGCTTGGTTGAAAACCAAAATTATGTTCAAGATCCTTACAATCTGCTGGGCAATTCTTTGCACCCCCTGCCAGATGCATCCAGACTTTTTGATGGTGATTCTAAGAAGAGGCTAATACAGGGCGAGTCAATAACCATTAAAACTGCTTCCCAAATTTAAGAAAATGGGATCTTACTGAAATCAACTGCTTTTGCAAGAATAGCTGAGGTTGAGTGTGAGTCTTTGGAAACTGAAAGACCAGTTTGCAAAATGCCTAGACTAGTTTCTAATAATGTCCAAAACCCATTTAAATTCATTTATTCTTCTTGGCTTTTGACTTCCAACCAGAAAATAATGCTCTACTCTTCACTTACTTCATTATTCCCTGTTCAACTTGACTCAAAAAACTTAAGTCCTCCCATAGAAAATAAAATAGAGAAATACTGTCACTTAATGTCTGTGGCTCTTGACAAGCATCTCAATGAGTAATATTTTAAAGGAGATAATCTTTCTTCAGTCTTAGCACCATTCTTTCTGCCTACGCTTTCCACATATTTTCCTGCAAGTGTGGTTAATTCTTTTCTCCTTTATTATAAAAATGCAGAGGACATACCTGCTTTACTGCAGCTATCAATAATTACAAATTCATAAGGTAAAACCTGTGGGTTTTGGTTTTTCCTCTAGCTTCGAATGGTAGCCATCCAGAAGCAATGGCAGACCTCGAGGCGCTAAGAACACAAATCCAGCGGCTATTGTGCCCAGGCTGGCTGGCACCAGCTCCGCACCTACCCTGCGACCTGAACTCATCTCACCTCCCTCCAGACACAAATGTGCCCGCAGGGAGACCGAAGGACGCGGGAACCGCCATGACCGGCACATGATTTAGTGAGCCCAGGAGCTGCAATCGGCCAGGCCGCAGGAGCACGAGCCCACTCTTGGAAAAGGGGGACATTTCCCCCAGCCACGGGACGCTCCCGGCCCTTCCCGCCGGTGCCCGACGCGGCGGGGCCGCA
>WBNO01020063.1:0-35737 GCA_013400575.1 Peucedramus taeniatus
ATATATATATTTATATATGATATATTTAATCTATATGTGTAAAGAACAAGAACAGAAATCTATGCACTGTCCAAAATCATCCATATTCCAAGTGTTGCAAAACGGATTCACTGGCTCTGAGACCAAACACAAGCTTTTAAAGCCAGACAGACAAATCAGCAAGAGCTATGCCTCTTGTCCTACAGGGCAAGTTGCCCTATCAAGGCAAGTGAACTGAAAGTGCTCCATTAGTCCTTCGATGGAGATGGAAGAGAGTACAAGAGAGTATGAAAGATTTAATAATCAGAAACACACTCTAAGAGCGAAAGGCAGAAGAACCTAAGTGAAAAGTACTTTAAAAGGAACCAAAGGAACATGATGACTACAGCTAACAAGCTAATGCCTTTTGCCACCCATAAAAGAGTGTGATAGAGTTATAGGTGAACTAGATGAAACTAGTAGTATAAATGTTCATAATTTACAGAGTATATACATTTTTGTTGTGTGTCATTCAAAAGTTATAGAGTGTTACTTTGCAGAAATTTCTGCATTTCCTAGAATTTACTTGAGTGCAGAGAGGAATTTAATAGAACCACTTGTAACATTCGAACACTGATAAATCTTCAGTATCCCAGCAAAAAAACCTTGAAATGTGTTGAAATCTGTATGGCTGTACTCTGCAAAGGAAAGATGAAGAGCAAACTATTTTATTTCCACTTTAAAAAAAACTTAAATTGTGGTAAAAATTTAGAATCAAGAAGAATGCAATCTTTTAAGAACCAAAAGGAATGCAATCTAATTATGAGTGCTGCTGTGATAAAAGCACTGAATGCTACTGTGTTTTCAACTTCATGAGGAAGCAAGGTCTCATTGTTCTGCCCACAGACATGCCTGCAAATGTAGGAGAATTTTTGATGCAATGAAAAGACTGAAACACTATTCTATACTCACCCATCTTACAGCAGCAATTTAGCTGTTTTCCACTTTTACCTTAGCAAAGACAACTCTATGTGAGAGGGGTAGGATATGTCATTAGCATTCTGAAAAGCTTTAAATACAATATCACCTGTTTTCTAGGTGGTCTCCATTTACCTGGACGCTTCTCCATCAGCTTGTGGACTTATTGCTTAGAGGTTGTGCAGCAGCAAAAGTTTAACCCACTGTGCATGGACTGATACTATCATTTCCACGACATGCCTTAGTCACACTTCTTTCAAGCCAGCTAGATGCAAAACTGGCAGCTCTGATGATGCTTCAGAAGCACCTACAGCATTTATAAACACACTCAAAGGGGATATTTTGACAACTCATATTGAAAAATCCAATCTTCCCAGAACAAGTGCATCTTTTGTTCATTAGTGTTCTGTTCAGCTTGGTTGACCTTGGTTTTATTTTCTTGATTGCTGTAACATTCACTCTGCTGCTCAGCCAGGATTCCAACAAGTAAATGGTTAGAAGGAAAAAAAGGGCAGCATCTTTCTCCCTCACAAATCAAGGAATGGTTCAGCTGAATATAGACATCTAGCTTTGAACTTGTCACATTAGTCTCCCTTTACTCTTGACAGAGAGCTAGTCAGTATTGCCAGTATCATCTCAGATAAGATTCATGTTACCCTAAATTAGATGTTTGGACATGATCAGATGAGTCAAGCACCATTAAAGTTCCTCTCCTTTAACTACAGGGAGACCCTTGAGTACCTAGCACAGCTGTAGACAATGAAACATGGGCTTTAGAACAGAAATTCTGTCATTCCACAGAGTCTGCTTTACTTCCATGTCTACCCACAAACACTGTGCTGGCTTACTCACATGAAGATGAGGATAACCACATGGAAAATGGTGAGATCAAACTGGAAATTGTGAAGCACTTTGCATAGCAAGGTGCTTCAAGTGCCATTGCCTAGTAAGAATGGTCTAGATTTTAAATTTGCTAATTAATACCAAGACTAAATTTTTGTAGTTAGCCAGAAATTACATTTATACCAACAATAATTGTAATTAAAAAAACCCAAAATGCCACAAAACTAAGAAGACTTCACAATACAAATAACAGTGAGGAAGAGAAAATATGAACATCATTTTTGACAAATAAAAATTTTGAAAATTGGACAAATAAAAGAAAATACTGCATTTAGCAGTAAAAATAGTAGGTACCCTACAATTTTGCTGGTCATACAAGAAACTAAAGAGAGGCAGTTGTGCTGGCTTTTCCTTGGTTTTCATTCTACTTTTTTCTTTCTTTTTTTCATAGATGTGTAACTTACAGAATCTAATCATGATAGCAATTTAAGAACCATCAAAATAAAGGAATTTCCTGTAATAATGCACATACTGGGTATACAACAGCATTCATATGGTCATTTTTATATGGCTAGGTCCCACCCAAACAGCAGATTTTAATTGGAATAACACCTTGCACCTAAATTAAGAAAATTAATGTAAATTAAGAAAAAACAGGTTTGTTTGTTTGTTTTTTTTAATAAGATAATATTTTCAAGATCATGTGTGTTTTCATTGTGTTTAATTATAATCTCTATTTTGCTTCTAAAATTGAAACAAAAGAAAATTTCTTGGTCTTTTCCTCTTCTTTCAGAAATCCAAATGTTATGCTATACCAATCTATGTACCAGGCTACTCCCTCCTCAAGAGGTCTTCTGAAATTTCCATTTATTTTATTGTCAACTCTCAAAGTAAAACATAAAAGAACTGGTTATACTGAATCCTTGGCTCTGAGGGATTTCTGAACAAGAAATACAGCAATTTGATTTCCCAACAAGACTCCAATGCCAACCCTTCCCTGCTGTAATGAGAATTATAGGCCAGAACAATTTTCACCTCCATGGATGCACAGTAAACCTTTCCTTCATTTTCTGGTAACAGGCTAGATATGCTCAATTGCTTCTCCCTCTCCAGCCTGTGCAAGAAAAAAGCAGGTAAAATCTTATGTATGCATATAATACTCATGGTATTTCCAAATTCCTTTGACAGCTGGGAATGGTGTTTGGTTGACATTCTCTGTTATAGCAAAACAAAATCACAGCTCTTTACAGTGAGCCAATAGAGAGAGTATTTGGATTGGTTTGCCTTTTATAGTCTACTCTGCCTTCCTGTATTAGTCAATGGCCAAATCCCTTACTGGCTTCATGGTGAGCTGGGCTCAGTCTGTGATCCTGCAGAGCTTATATTGTCTTGCTTATCTCTTAGTGACATAACTTATGATAGTGCTGGGGAAAGCACTTCATGATATTGGCCATCCAACTCTATTTTCCTGTCTCTCTGGAAAACACACACTTCTTACTTGATCAGTTCCATCTTAACTTGAAGCTTGATCACGGGATAAGAAATCTGCTCCATGGATCTGTAAATAACTGCACTGAGAAAAACCGACACACATCCAGACCTATCATAAATTTAATTACCCAGAAAGTAATAAGGCTGATAGATGGTGGAAAAATCCTACAAGACCATATGTAGGACAATAATTTCCTGATTTGAATCAAAGACCAGAAGAGATTTCCTGATCTATCAATTTCAACTCCTTTTGGTTTCAAGAATTTTACCTTAAAATTTCTTAACTTTATCATATTTTTTTTCTTTTCGGAAAATTCAATCAAAGCGTTCTAATGATCAAAAACCTTCTATGAATTCTCAGCCAAATATCTTTTTGGTGGCTTATATGCATTTTCTCCTGTGTTAACATTACCCCTTATCTAGAAATTGTTCTTAAGTTCCAGGAAGATTATTAACAAGGCAAATTGAAAGTTTAAATGTTTGGTTGCAATATGGGCTGGAAAATGGTCTTAAATATTATTATATTAAATATTACAATATATGGGTGTATTATTATTTATAAAAATAAAGGCATTGCTGTCCTTTCAAACACATCACGGGGGGAAAATGGGAGCTCTTGAGGTTTTACCTATATTTTTTTGACCCTAAAAACATCCAACAGTATTTATGGTTGCAATTCAAGAAACACAACAGCATGTACATTTATAGAAAAGCAGGACCACACTTGTACAGAAAACCATTCTTGTCTTTCTGGAAATTAACACAAAATGGTTTAACTCCTCATATGTCTTAATCTTCTCTTCAGCAGAAACTGGCATTTTCTAGGCCATTTGCTTTTGTGTAAAATATTGTGCTTAGAGAATGATGCTTCAGCTGTATGTTTCACATGAGAACTATGCTGTCTTTCAGTTCTGCAAAGTTCCACGTATGTGTTTTCTTAAACATCTCAGTCCACTTATTCAGGGTACCCAATCAACATTTCTGTCACTACTATTCATTTCAAAGGAAGACTCTAGTGTAGGGTAAGCTATTATGCAAACAGTAGGATCAGACTTTAATTTATTTGGAAACCAAAACTTGGTATTTTTCAAGTGTCAAAAAAACCTGTTCACATAAGATTCAGCTTTCCTGCTCCTGAGTGATTTATTAGTTCGTGTAGGTGCCTTAATGTTTAAGGCAAGGTAGAAATGACTCTTCTGACTCATCTGGCCATTGGTGGCGTTCACCTTATATACATTTCAGCTAAGGTCTGTGGACAAGAGAAATTCAATTACTACAGATAAGGTAAGACAGATAGGAATGTAAAATTGTATGAAAAATCTAGGAAAGATTTTTGTATTCTCTTCAGTTTGTTTTTTTTTTCCCTGCAGTTTGCCTAGCTGTACAAGAGCATGAACCTTCCAAGTAAAAGCTTCTTGAATTACTCTGAGTACCTATGTTTTCCATGAAAACCAGAAACAATGTCTAGAATGTATAATACATTCTAGACAAAAAGACTTTCATCCTGTTATGGCACAGAGGATGGAGGAGGGATTGTAGTCCCATTCTACAAGTGTCACTGGGGAAAATATCTGTGAAGTATTTCTGCACTAAATGTCAGATTTTATTTCACTTCAAAATTATAACTTTTTGTGTTGCCAATACGTGCAGAATTTGGTATATGTGGAGCACAGAATCTGCTTATAAGCTCTTCTTTCCTATTTTTGCTATATGACATATATTTTATTAATACATTAAGGTGCCCATATTTAGTGTCGATGTTCTATGCAGCCACAGGTAGGAAAAGGACAGGGTGACAGATTATTCAATTCAGTCTGAATCTCAGCTCTCTCAGATAGGGTTTGATTCCTTTCATAACAGTGATAGAAATAATCACACAATTTTGTTGTGTCTTTAATCTTCACATAAAACAATCATGCTGTCCCCTCACTAAAAAATGGTAATATTGGAAAAGGTTATGCTCTCCACACACTGTAATATTGCTAATTTCTCATCACTTTTGAACTGTGTAAACTACGGGCAGCAAAATGTATAATACATCTGGTCATAAACCAAGGTACCCTACCAGGACCAAGCAGCCATTGGTTAGGAATTAGGGGTCTGTATTAGTTTACTCCTGAGAACCATCCCAAGCCTGCTCAAAATGATGCCCAACAATTCTGTACCTCCAAATGCATATATCTTTGTCCATGGCTTGCCAGAGCAAGAAAAAGTCCAAACCAAACAAATCCCATAGCTGAAACTGTTTTAATAGGTTAGGTATTTGTGTGTATTGGCACATAGAGGTAGCCAGGGCCCACACCAAACCAGAGCTGAAATGCAAATAACAGATTTATTTCGTTACCTCGCTAACAATGCTGGGCAGCCAAGACACATGAGGACATGGGCTCCATTAGGCTTGGTTCATCCTGGGGGACAGAGACACACAGGGATAGGGATCCATTAGGCTCAGATCACCTTCCTGGGCAGGCAGCACTGCCTGCCCCAATGTACCAAAGGGCTCCATGCATGCACAGTTTATCAAAAGATTGTGCTTCTATAACCTCTGAGCCTTTGATCTCTCTCTCCCAGCATGAGGCTCAAGCACATCTGTGAGAGTATGTACACAGGAACTCTACTTTTTTGAAACAGGCAGAGGATGAACAACAATAGGCACAATAAATGGAGTTTTCTCACCCTGACATTCTTGGCATTCCCATCTGCAAGGTCAGTTGAGCACATTTACTATGCTCCTTAGCATTCTTCCATTTTTAACCGTTTCCTCATAATACTGTTCTATGAGTTCAACTGCTTGAGACTAAAGATTTCTCCAGACACAAACAGAAATTCAAGCATTTGAAAAAGTGGATTTGATTTAGCCTAAAAGCCTGTATATGTTCTACACATGGAATGCAAAGAATGTAAAAACATTTTTTATGTGCAGTGTTAAAACAAATTTCTCCCTAATCTACTAGTCACCAAGGAGTAGTAAATGAAAGGGGAAGAAATTACTAGCAGACAGCCTACATCTTGCAGACAATGATGAACATTTCCAATACACATCTGTTGTTGTAGGCTGAAAATTTTCCTCAGATAACATGAGTACTTTGATTCTGACTGTACTAAATAATTGATACTACTAAATAACTTCTTACTCTGGTCAGAAGTACATTACAACTCTAAAATTACCTATTGCCATTATCTTAAAATATGATAATAGAAAAAATACTAGAAGTGCTCTGTTTTACATGACAAAAGTAAAATGATCTTAGTCAATCACTAAAACTTTAAAAATTACAGCTTCTACAACATGCTTCTACTTCTTTTCTAGCCACCCTTACTTACACAAGTGCTTCTTAACATCAATAGGGAAAACATATGAATAAAATAGGTTTAGAACCATCTATCAGTCAGTTCTTGTGAGATGTTGATTCTTCTTATTCCTAGTGTAATTTGATTGCTCTCAGGAAAGTTTCTCAAACTTCACAAGTAAAAGAAGACTCAAATGTTACTGTTATTAATAAAACACATACTTACCTTTTGTCTTCATGCTTCCCAGTGGATAGGTATTGAATTCTACCACGAGATCAAAAATTTTGTGTTCCATTTATGACATCCCCATGTTCGTGTTTTGAAATTAATATTGTGAATTGTCCTTTTGTTCACTTCTCCCATTTTTTCTCATCCCAAGCATTGTCTCATACATAGATTTATTTAGATATAAAAATTATGCAGAACACTGGGTGTAATATCAATGGAACAACAACATTGTACAACAAATCTGAGTTATCTAATACTTCATAGTCCAGAGGATTCAGATGGCAACAGATTTTGTCACCACATCAGTGCTAACTTCAGTTAGTGCATGAGGATGAACCTTACTCTCAATAAGAGTATTGGCATATGTTCTCAACAAATAGAGAATGTGGCTCTCCATTAAAGATGACTCCTTTTCCTCTTATTAAAAAATCATTCAAAGTTAATCAATTACAGTAGAGAAAATTATAATCTAGCTTGTGTTATTAACAAGTTTGCCATGAAAGAAAGGCAATAAAAATAATAAACTCCTAATGGAAGTTTCAGATCTTCAAATGTAATTCTCCAAGTCCTTGCAACTACTTTAACACAGTAGCAGTGAGAAGCTTTGCTATCAGGAAAAGCATTGGCACTAAGTAGGATGCATAGAAAGCTGCTTCATTTATGTAGAAAACTCATTTCTACATCAAAGGAGGCACATAACATCATGGCAATATAGAATCAAAATGTTTGACATGCTCTCTACCCATTGTAGCAACTTTTCCTCTAGGGCTGTTACAGCACCAAAGAACTGATGCACATAATCCGAAAGAAAAAAAAGGAAGGTTAGAGAAATTTCTCCCAGAACGTAGCGAGCATATGAATGAATCGCCAGGAGCAGTAAAAAGAAATACTAAATTTTCCACGATTGTCCACGGGGTGGCGCATGAGCCATGTAGTGTTATGAGCAGCAATACTGTAAATTCACAGTTTTGTCTTCCGTGAGGGTATCTGATTGGTCTGGGGCCAAATAAATACCTAGAATTATCCAGAGTAATTCACAAGCAGGATTTATTTTCCGGTAAGAACTACTTTCATTAGTTAAGCTCCCTAGAAGTGTTCAACAATAAGTCAAGCTCCTTACCTCACTACTGGCCACGATGGTTTGAGCATTAAATTTCCCCTAAGTGTTCTTTTTCTTTGTGATAATTTCCATTCTTGGCAGTATCACATCCATTAGAGCTTTTACAGCTGAACAAGTAGGTTTGTAAGGACAGAGAGATCTGACAAATACAGATACAGCCAGTCAGAACACAAAATTAAGAGCTTCCTAAGTGCTCTATAGCTTGGATCATAACTGATCATAAATTGCTAATCACAAATTGGTAAAAGATATACCTGAATTTACCTACTTCAATCAAGATGGAAAAGACTAATACCTTCTCACAGTCACTACATTGATGCATAGTTGTACACACTGCTCTCTGGAGGACTGCAGCCATTAGAAACAACAAAAGAAATTCTTAAGATTGATTATTGCTTGCTAATACATGTAGCAATAGGAAGGAAAGAGAAGAGCAAGAACTGTGCCCCTAGCCCCTAGTTTTTTATAGTCTGTGAGAAGTATTTCAAAGGCATTCAAAAAGTTCTTTGCTACCACAGCAATCTTCAAACTACCCCCCAGCATTGCTGAGACATTTTAAGTGTAATTTGCAAATTTCCAGTGGGTAAGTTAGTGGTTTACTGGCTTTAGCTCTGAAATGAGGGCAAATGGTTTCACTTCCACCACTTGAGTTTCTTCATCAATAAAATCATTTGGGATTCTTATTACCCTCCTTTGTGGAACTGAACTCAGCACTGAACAATTCCAATAAGCAGTATTATAATTAGTCCAGATAGAGCAATCCTTTCTATGAGCTGAATACTACCAGTCAGCAGTATTTAATTTTAAGAAAGTTCTGAATATTTTTTCAAGTCCTGTTTTTATGATACCAGAAACCTGACAGTCTAAGCAGGGTGATGAGGTTAATTCTACAGTTGGGGATAGAATAATATCATAACTATTTATCATCTATTATTTTAATATATTCTAGGGGTACCGAGTAAACATTAGAAATGTTTCAAAGTAGATAACATTTTATAAATTACAGCATTGTAGTTCTGACAAATTTTAAGCTATTTATAATTTTATTATTGCATAGGCACTTCTGTCCATGCATGGAAGATCCTGGTCCCCAGGTATTGTTGACAAGGTTTTCTCCTGTAATCTCTGTACTTAAACTATTTTTTCATAATTTCTGCTGATTTCGTGATGTTAGGTTTGGGGGTTTTTGTCCCCTTCCAATTATTTCTGTAAACTTCCATCTCAGAAATCTGCATTCTTATTTTATTCTTGAATGTATGTGTGCAAGAATCTCTACCAAAGACATCTTCTCTTTGGTATTGATGTTTACCCAACCAAGAAATCTCATTGTTCTTCATTAATTTTCTACCAAAGAGTTTCAAACTACTGCTAACAAAAAAAAAAAAAAAAAAAAAAAAAAAAAACCAACCCAAAAAANAAAGATATCATGGGTTGATGCTTTTGCAATCAAATTCATGCAATTTTTTTTGCTGCTTTGTCAGGGTGTTTTTCCTGAGAAAAACAAATTCTAGTGTTTTTAAATGAAGTTTTCCTAAAATTATATGCTCTGGAATAAGTAACAGAAAATTGCTACTAAAACTGCAGAAAAAGAGAAATCCTGGGTTTGCATTAACACTGTTGCAACATTTGTTTATATAGCCAAAAAGATCATGGCCTCACTCTGATGCGTAAATCACTGAGTAGCTGTTGATTACTTGCCCCCTATAAAAGGGTATTTAAATAAATAAAAATAAAATAAATAAATATTTTCTTACTCTGTTTCCCTTAGCTCAAATAATATAATGGAACCTATTCTTTGGTTACAAGAATTAATGAGGGAGGAGAAAGATCCCCAGATTCCTTCTGTGACTCAGCCTTGCACAACATGCTACTCTCAGTCCTGATTCTTCCTTTTGTCTCTTTGAAGTTAAAGGTAAGGTAATAAATATCCTTTTTTTAAAAAAGTAATGAGCATTTCCTAATTTCTTCTTGAGTTTCAATTTCTTCATTCTGCACTCCTGTTGCCTTCTGTTTTAGCACATGATGAAAACAACATTCAAAAAATACATAAACTTCCAGATTTACTTGGTGACATTAAGTACCGTAGTCAGATAGTTTTATACCATGGACAGTTCAGAGCTGACTATTCCCTATTCTCAGCTGCTGTTCTTAACATAACTGGGTATTTAAAAGAGAAAATAATTCAGATCAAATCTTCCTAATGTGAGCTGCTTAAAAAATATGCAGTCAAAATAAGAAGACCAGTTAGCTTTAAAAAATGACTAGATGTGTTCCTCTCCAACCTGTAGGAGTGGAAATGACACCTTGAAAACAGGGACCCTACTCTTTCTGTTGTTTCTATCATTTGCAAATTGGCTACACTAGCTGTACCTCAGGAATGATGATTATGGACTCTTTTGGAAATAGCAAGTACTGAATATCAGTCTTGCTGTGAAGACTAATGCTTGTCACATTATTTCAGAAGAATAAAAGAAATAGCACATCAATTCATTTTCTTCTCAGGAGATACACAGGCGCTACTTTTAAAAGAAGAGAAAAGCAGCAGCAGACCACAAACAGAACTCTGATGGTCAGCATAGGTTTTTTTCACTCTCTTCAATTCAGTTCCTCACCATCTTCACTCTAATGCCATCCACCAGGAGCACAGATGTTCAGATGCTGTGGATTCCAAGCAAAATCCTTCTTCATGATAAGTAAATTATAGCAATATGATCAATTAATGTCTTTTGAGAAATTATATGCCTGAAAAATCACTCAGATGAGAATTTAAGGAATCTCTGGTTTACATTAACCACAAGGAAGTTACTCCACTCAAATACAGTATCTTGTAAACAGAATAATGCACTGATGGAGGAGTCACAGAAGAAAACTATGCTTGGGACCACAGAATGTGCAATGTTCTTGAACCCCCAAAAACTGATAAAAAGAAAATTTTTGAATTTACAGGGCAGATACTTTAGGGCAAGAGATCTCTTATTTGAGCTGGAGGCTTACAAATTCACAGAAGACAGTCAAGAGTCCTGATTATCTACTAGCTACTGATTATCAAATGAGCAAGGGGGTTTGAGATTTGGTTGTTTTCAAGCACAATTGTAAATATGCCCAGAGAAGCTGGGGATGCCCCATCCCCGAAAGTGTTCAAAGTCAGGTTGGATGGGGCTCTGAGCAACATGCTTTAGTGGAAGGGGTCCCTGCCCATGGCCCATGGCAGGAGGGCTGTAACTGAATGATCTTTAAGGTCCCTTCCAACCCAGGCTGTTCTATGAATCTATAACTCTAAATCATTCTTTTTGGTTTGGTTTTTTTTTTGTTTGTTTGTTTGTTTGTTTGTTTTTCACTCATCTATACAGGTATCAAAATAATAGGGAAAGAGGATATTAAGCGGGAATTGCAGATGATGAAATTCCAAGAGGACTGCACGCACTCATTTATCTTTCAAACACAACTCTGTCACACTCCAAGTTTGGCACATCATGCCTAGGGTGGGCCAGATGGCTTTTATACTACAAAGAATTGAATTTTTTTATTTTACAAATTGCATTTGTAAGATAAAAAAAAGTTATTTGCTGAAATCATGTTGGAGCCAAAGCAATGAGTTTTATAGTGGATGCAATCACAAAACTGCCTAATATTCAATATAAAAAATAAAATAAATTATTGTTTTGATTCCAAATGGAATTTTAAAAAGACAGAGAAGAAACAAAGGCACTTTTACATCAAGCAGAGAACAATTTATCAAACAGAATGAAAATACGCAGCTCTTGGGGTTCTAGACATGACCATAGTGGTCATACTGGGACACAGAATCTTACCTTCTGGTTTGTTTTTCATTCCATAAAGTATTTGAGCTTGCCAACACCTTGTACTACAGCCCAAATTACAAGGTGATTTCAGGCATTTGTGTACTGTGGAAATTCTCAGTATTTTGCTTTATTGCTTTTTGAATTAATCTGGAAAAGAAGGAATCAAGACTTTTCGGGGGTTTTTTTGGGGAGAGTGGAGGAATGGGCAATTGATTTCCATGTGTATATGGCATACTCAGCACATAATACACATGAACTATTCCAGGTCTCCACAGGAAAGTGCTGGCATGGCATCTCTGAGGGCTAAACTGTAACACATTCCAGCTGCGGGCAAACAAATGGCTTTGGCACTTACCAAAAGATTTCTCCTGATGGAAAATGTATTATTGTCTGTTTTGTTAAGCACAACAAAATGCTATAATGAAGAGCACTGAACAAAATATTAATTAGAAAATGCTGCAATGGTGCAACACATTCAAAGGAGATACTATTCAACCACAACAATCTCTTTATCTGGCTATGAAAGAAATTATTAGGCATTAAGATGAAACAGAGAAGGAAAATAATGTCAATAATATAAAAAAAAATCAAGCAGATGGCACACTGGTCAAATCCTGAAAAGTGAGGGGAAATTGTTTGTAATTTCCTCCCATTTCCCTCAAATTCCTCAAGAATTACCAATAAAAATCCTTCTCTAGTTTTGGTGTTGCAGTTGTGGAGGTGAATTCTTAGCACAACTTTTATACTGCAAGTTTATCTTTCCTTCAGATGGGAAAGGTCCACAACCAGGGTCCACAGAAAAATCCTCTGCCAGTATTTGCAGCACTAAAAGCTTGTTTATGTCTGAAGGAGTAGAAAGCTTGGAAAGCTTGTTTTTTTCCCTATCCATGAGTGGAGCAAAGGCATTTGGAACAAGCCCAGGTCTTGTCTAGTTGAGATATATTTGTGCAATGAACAAAGTTACCTAATACAATTTTCCAAGGGCCAAATACCAAAAATATTTAGCGTAACTTGGAATGGAACAGCAAAACAATGGTGCTTGTATGCCTTAGCCAGATACCATATTCTTGCAACTATACCTCATGGAAACAATGTAAACATGAAAATAGATGGTGCAGTGAGTACCTTTAATTACTCTAAATTGCATATATATGTAAAAAACAACATATGCTTGCTCTTTAAGGAATTCCTTCAGTTGAATTCTATGCATATCTAAGTGTTAAGATCAGCCTGTATGCTCACCTTTTGCAAAATCAGGACTGCAGCTTTCTAAATCTCCCTAAGAAAACACAGCAAGCAATTGTTTATTATTTAATATATGTTGTTTAGGAATATTGACACAGATTTAATGAAAAAATCCTAACAATATTCATGTATAGAATTTTAATATGGACTGCTTAAATAAATATAATGAAAAAAATTTGCAAGGAAAAAGTAAATCATTCATTGTATATTATGGACACATAAAAAGATGCACTTTGATGCTTACCAAAGGTTAGAGAAGAAAGTTAACAACCACAAATTAGCACATGTTTGAAGGGATAGCATATGAAAGTAAATAGTCTCTTAAAAAAAAAGACTTGAAGAAACATTTCAGAGAGAACTGGGGAGGAAAATGGCACATTTCTAGTATGACTCTTACAGTAGCTAAATAGGCTTAATTAGTAACACACACTAATTGCTGTTTTAAGAGTGACGTTACATTGTGTGCAAAATACATTCAAAAATTGCAGGGTAGATTAAAGGAAAGTAATTGCATTATAATACAATACATACTTTTGGATTACTGTAATTCTAGATGGAATGGAATGGAATGGAATGGAATGGAATGGAATGGAATGGAATGGAATCTTTCAAAGATATCAAGGATGAATGCCAAAGGAGGAAATGAGCTATAGAAGAGCAAGGAAAAAATTAGTCAAGAAGACACAACAATCCTGTATTTCTTTCGAGAAGACCTCACCATAAGGGGTTTAGTAGCAAATTTCTCTTGGTGCATTGTAAGGAATGGTGAGGAAATCCTGCATGCTTTCTACATCTCTGCAAAACTCCAGACATAAAACAGTGAATGTATAGGGTGCAAATACCCTTACTTACATAGTCTGAACATACAGATGAATTTTGGTACTAACTTACAAAATGGCACAAGTACCTTCCTTACTCTTTTAAGATTCAAAATACTAAATCCTAAAGGAAAATAAAACATCCTAGGGCTTCAGAAAAGATATTAACTTCTTTGCACTAATCAAGGTAAGCAAATATCTCTCTGAAAGACTGAAGTCATAAGCTGTGAAAGTTTTGAAGCATGTTTAATATCCTGTATAACCATGGACAGTGGGTGTGTTTAATAGAGGATTTCAACACCTTGGTTTCAGTGGGACAAGAGGATGTGAAAATGAGAGCAGCAAGGGGGTATTTTCCTCATTTTGAAGAATTATTCTTTGCCTGGCTACACTTTGGGTGTGGAGCCAAATACTGTAGGTCTGAAAATAGTCAACCTTTCTGGCCCAAGGACCTCCCTGAGGGCTTACCCTGGGAGTCTATAAAGCTTCCTCCTCTTGGATGTGGACCTCTGAAACAAATCCAGAAAATTAAAACAAAATTCCATTTCTACTTTGTAACCTCTCTTTATCCTTCTTTATCCTTTAAAGTGTGGTTGTTTTTTTGTTTTGTTTTGGTTTGGTTTTTTTTTGTTTTGTTTTGTTTGTTTGTTTGTTTGTTTTATCTAAAAACCCCCTGGGACTTCAAGCAAGAAACAGGCTCACTGTTATTTGACTCATGGTGAGTGCAGGGCATAGAATGGAACAGAAAGGACAGTTACCTTATTCCCAGAGTTCTGCATGACAAGCTACAACCCAGGTCTGAGAGCTTCACCCTGGAGAGCAGCTTTCTGCCGTGCAGGTCCCAAGCCCACCCAGGAGACAGTGGCTGAGATGGGCACACCCACAGCAGAGCTCAGGCAGGGACTGAAGGTCCCAGGCTGAGCTGGGACACATTCCCTGGGTCCTTTGCATGAGATGGGAAGTGGGGCGTCCCGAGGGAGTGAGACCCTCACCCCCATAATCCTGACAGAAGTAGACTTGCACTCAGTAGGCTTGCACTCTTATTCTCAGTTTAAGAGACTGGTGGTTGTCAACTTTGGGCACAGAGTATTTGGCCAGATGAACCTTCCTTCTGAGAGAGTGCTGCTGTTCTGGCTCTTGTGGTTTAGTATGTTTTTTCCATGGGAAACAGCTCACACACTTCTAAAAATGAGTATGAGAAGAGAAAAAAAATTCCATGGGTAATGAACAAGCATTCTTCACCTCCAAAAATTTTTTAAGCATTTAGTTCAGGACCATTTTTAAGCATTTAGTTCATGTCTGGCTTGAAGTGTGGGGTTTTTCCATCCTGAGGAAACCTAGAGAAACTGAACAAGCACAGAAGACTTTAAAAAACTGCTCTCCCCACCTGGTGTTCTCAAATTTGCGCAGATGGTCAAATGATCAAATGATCATGCAGATAGTCAGATGATCCACAGCTCTCACCCCTATCAGATGGTGCATACCTTTATCACATGAGGTGACAGAGCCAGTGCCTAGGCTGGGGCATGGTAGTGCAGGGCTGGGAGGAAATGTCATCAGAGATTACCTCAGCACATCCTGGTAGGGAAATGAGAGAGGGGAAGAAGAAGAAAAGAGGGGATGTGCACGAAGGAATAGTTCGCCTGGAAAAGAGCTAACAATAATAATCTAGTCTAACTGCCTCACCACTTCAAGGATGACTAAATGTTAAGGGTGTTTTCCAAATGCCTCTTAAACACTGACAGGCAAAGGGCATTGACCACCTGTGAACTTTCTGCAAAGCCTGACCTCACTTACGAAGATCATACAATTCATATTTCCTCCTGACTTCCAAGAGGAGATCCCTGTTCAGCCAAGCTGGTCTTCTGACACACTTTCTTGACTTAGGACACAATAGGATTGTCTGATCCTATGCTGTTAAAAGGTAGTTCTTCAAAACTGCCCACCCCACATGGACACCTTAGCTTGCAAAAGGAGATTCTCAGGGGAACAGTGCTAATTGGCTCTCTCACCAATTTCGAGTTTGCTCTCTTGAAATCCAAGACAGCAACTTTGCTGAACTTTTTGCTTAGCACACCAAAAGCTCTAAATTCAACCACCTCGGAATGATTGTGGCTAAGACCTACCATCACATCTCACATAAGTCCTTCTCTACTCATAAAAAATAAGTCTAAGAGGGCATCTTTTCTTATTTCCTCACTGAGTATTTGGAACAAGAAACTACCTTCCATAAACTTGAGGAATTATAGATCATTTATTCATTGCAGTAGGTTTACTTTTATTTTCCATCCTGTGTTTAAATTATTTATAATGACATACACTATTAACTCCAAAACTTTTCAGGTGACACCTTATGAGGTGGATCATCTACTCTCCTGAATTGTTTTTTCAATCTACATAAATAAAATAGTCCTCCCTGAATATGCCTTACCTGCAGGTTCAGCAGAAAATATTTAATATAGATTTTAATTCAACTACCTCTTTATGTTGATCTGCTTTCCATGGAATTTTGCATTCCTCAGCTCTTTGCACAACTCCTTTCAATGGGAATGAAGAATTGCATAGAAAGCATTTGAACTTTCAAAGGCCTCATTCTTCTTCAGTAACTAAAATGAAGTTGACTCTTCAGCATCCTTGGTATACATCTGTGCTTTCTTATTCAAAATCCCCATGCTGGGGTCAGGGTGTAGAGAGTGGATACCTAGAAATACTCATTTAAAGTTTCCCTCTACTTTTACTTTCATTATCTTCTCAGCCTTACAGCCTTGTCCAGCTGTGCAGCAAACCCTGGATAGTGAATTGAAGTATACCAGCAACAGGTTTGTTTTCACATTTATCTTCTTAAGGGGTCTCACCAGTAAGCTATAGGAGTCAAGTGCTCCTCAAGTGAAATGCTGAAAGCAAATGAAATGCTGAGGCCTTAAAGCCTCAGGAGCTTGGGGTCTAAGATTGAGTTCTGTTTTAGAGCAGGATTTTGGACTTGTATTTCTTGCTTCCAAGCAAACTCCTCAGGAACAGCTAGCTCCATGTTCTCTCTAAATGAATATTTAAATGTTTGCTGCAGAATGGAAGAGCAGAAATGGGAAAGAAAATAATACTTATGAATACAGTATAGCCCATGAAAGGACTAAAGTATTATTCTGGAAGATTAAAGACATTAAAATTCTCTTTCTGAATCAGTGAGAGAGTGAACATGAACTTGGGAGAGGGTTTGGGTTCAGCTATTAAACTTCAAAATAAATCATTGACATGGCTTCAGTTCTAATCTTGAAGACATTCCCTAGTTAAAAATAGTTATCTTTTGTCTGGCCTTCAAGTAATGTCTGCTGGCAAAACACGTTTTCATTTCAACAATCAGTCTCATGCTGCTCTTATTCTGAGCAGGCAGTCCTCTGGTCCTTTTGTGAGTGGAAGAGCTGCTCCCAAAACAAGGTAAATGCCCTAAATCCAGGCATAACCACAGTGGGACATGGGATAGAAGGAGAAGTTTCATAACTGAAGATCTAAACTACCAATCTATGGGAACAGTTTACTGTTCTTACTGTTCCTAAAAAGAGAGTTTCAAAGTGAGGATTATCTAAAAGATATCTGCTTAGAGCTGAACAAAGCACACAGTTACCAGCATGCATCTCTTAGAGGAGAAAGTTTCACAGAAGGGCCAAATCAACTCAGCAGCAACTAGTTTTAATCTGATTCTGTATTAGCCAGCTGTCCCTGTAGCATGGCTATGACTGAAGCAAGCAAGCAAGAAAAGTCCTCTTAGCAGGCAATTATCACCCAGAGACTAAACCTCCATAATGAGGCCAAGCTCACTGACTCTTATCTCAGGGTGATCAAGACTGGCTGCCAGTATAATCCATTTGTTATTGCTCTGTCAGACCTGTTCTGATTGACCTGCATGTGTATGAGCAGCCCAAAGACACCTGCTACTGTCAAGTTCACAGAGGACAGATAATGCCAACTACTCAGTGATAGTCAGAGGCTTTGGAGGTCAGAGTAAAATGCTGGTACTTTGTCCAGTTCTAAGACATCAGCTTTGTTACTTTGAATCTGTCCAGCTTGCTTTACAATGGGCATTGTGCTAGTAGGTATCTGTGAAATGAGTTCTGCATTCCTTTTTAGCCAGGTATACCAGGTCTGTTGTGTTGCCATGGCTAGTTCATTTGGACCATGTCAGTTTTCTGCCACAAGGTACTATATAGATTACCCTTATATAGTCTTTAAAGGAAGAGATTAATGATTGCCTAAATATGTATGTTCCATGAAAAAATATTATTTAAATATATATATTAAAATTATTATCAGTAACCATATAGCATAAAGTAATATAATAATAAGAAATAATACATATTTATATGCTTTACATATTAAATAATTTTATATACTTCTATGATTAGATCACCTGCCTAGTGAATGAAGAAAAGACAGGGGATGCAGTTTTTCTGGATTTTGATGCTGTCCCTCCCAGCATCCTCTGGACAAGTTGTCCAAGTGTGAGATGAACAAGCAGATGGTGCACAGGGTGAAGAACTGGCTGAAGGGCAGGGCTCAGTGACTTGCAAAGAATGAGGCTACATGTGGCTGGTGACCAGTGGTGTTCCCTGGGGTTCAATGTGGTTCTTGGCCTCATCATTTAAAAAGGTTTTAAGGTACATGAACATATTCCAAGGAAGGCACCAAAGCTGGAGAAGGAACCAGATGGCATGTCCTCTGAGGAGTGGCTGAGGACTCTGGACTTGTCTGGTTTTGAGAGGAGGAGGCTGAGGGAGATTCTCACAGTTCCCTGAGAAAATGGAGAGGGAGGTGCTGAGCTCTTCCTGGTACCTAGTCCCAGGACACAAGGAACGAGAATGGGTCAAAGCTGCATCCATCAGATGAAGTTTGGACTTGATGTAAGATTTCTTTACTCAGAGGGTGGGAAACCTTGCAAGATCTCCTGCAGAGGCGGACAATGCTTCATGCCTTCATGTTAGTGTTTAAGAGGCATTTGAAGAGTGTCCTTAATGTCATGCTGTAACTTTTGGTCAGCCTTGAAGCCAGGCAGTTGAATCAGATGACTGTTGTAGATCCCTCCCAATTCTCCTCTCCTCTCCTCTCCTCTCCTCTCCTCTCCCCTCCCCTCCCCTTCCCTCCCCTCCTCTTTTAGCTTTTTCCAAATGTTTAATGGCAGAATAGCATTTAGACATACTGAAATGTTTCAACATAGACATACTGAAATAATTTCAACTAGTTGAAATCTCTGTTGAATGTTGGACTCAGGTGTGTGAGATGCACATCCCTCTTCTAAGGATCAGCCACTGATCATAGGTTTATATTGAATTCAGCTGCCAGTAGTCTAGTCAGGCATTTGAGTGCAGTTGGAACTTAGCTAAAAATCAGATATTTCTGAATAACTCTATTACTCATCTCTCAGATAGAAATCTGTTATCATACAACAGAATCATCATGATCTTCCATAAATTTGCATAAAATTTTGTGAATCTGTAACACCATGCATGCAGTTAAGTTTATTTGAAAGGACCTTGAGAGTTCAAAGAGAGGGACTGGATGGTGGATAGTGAGCATCACTGCAAAAATATTTCTTCAGTAGGAACTGAAATGAAAAAAGTGGCAGTTTTGTGGGGTTTTTTTTGTGTTGTGTTTTTGGTGGTTTTTTTTGTTGTTTTTTTTTTTTGGATTTGAGTAAGAGGACACTTACTGATGTGTACTTATATTGGATATTAGTCTGACAGCTTCCTCTTTCATTTTTACTCCAGTGTCTGGCCTCCTTTGTTACTGAACTCTACCCTCTCTCATAATAAATGTTGTAACTTAGAAAATAAGAAGGCTATCTATTGTTTTTCATCCATAATGCCTTGGAGGTTTAAGGTCCCACATGAAGAATTCATTTCATAATCACTGGGAATGATTGCTTCTTTCCAACTAAACCAGTAAGAACTCAGGCTGGTCAGTCCCACCTACAGAGGGGGGATGGAGGGATGTGATTAAGAAAGGAAGGAAAAATTAACTCTACCATCCAAGAAGTATGATATTACTCTTGGCATGGCTTTGTGGCAATCATAATACTCCTGACATCACATAAAACTAGGCATGGCACTCCTGAACGATGTGTTATGATTTCATCTAAACTGGCCATGTGGAGAAGCCAGATAAGGCATTTGCAGAGTGCACACTCTGCTGTTAAAGTTCGTGTAAAAAGTAAGACAGGTTGTTTTGTACTGCCCTCATAATAGTTTAATTTTTACTATAAAAATAAAAGGGGAAGTGGGGAGGGATGAATTTCTTCATTATTTCTGTCACTTTAATGTCATTACCCCACAGAGAAACGTTTCATTCTCCCTGCTCATGCTATATTCTACATTTATGCATAGCGTGTCACAAGGTCTTTATTTGACTTTTTATATCTCCAACCACATATTTAATTTTAAAAGGGGTTTTTCTTTGGCAATGCTAGCAAATAGCAAAGAAAATACTATTTAGAGGTAATAAGTCAAATTATTTTAGAATTAGAGACAAAGAAAAAGCAGCAAAGAGAATGGAAGTGATTTTTCAACTAAGCAGAAATAAGGTGTTTGGATACTATGATCTTTATCCAATATTTATTAGTTTGGTTCTATCAGCTTTAACAGAGCTAGATCACTTTACACTATCCAACTGTACAAAATAAATAATATTAATAGTCCTTTTTTATTTTTCTAAAGTTCTTGGGGAGTCATGTCTTGAACCAAGATTTGGACAGTCACCTTTCAGAACTTTCATCAGAACTTTTTAGGGGAAGAGGGAAGAAAAAATTTGCAATGCAAATAAAGGTTATAATTCTTATTTATAGTTGGAAATAGATCTCATTGATGACTATGACATGGTTAACACTGAGCTGTGATATTGTACTTTACTGGTACAATTTATTGAAACTATCAGGAGTACATAAGACTTATTGGTGGAATTATTCATAGAAGTAAAAAAAAAGAAAGCACAATTTTTTAGCAATGAAAGGACTATAACAGACATAAGAATTTTTAGAATACACACTTTGCTGCTTTATACAAGAAGAAACTGCCTTAGGCAGATCCATGTAATTTAACTCAACACATCATTATCTATAAAAAAGTTCAATCTCCAGATTGGTGAAGGAAAATTGCAACATTTACACTACTCAGCAACTAAAAGAGCAAATCTGTTATTATGCATTTTGCTAACTGCCAGACACTCTTTTGCTCAATAAAAATTATCAAAGTACCCACAAATCAAAATCCAAAGAAACTCTAAATAGTTGTAGAATTATTAAGATTTGCCCAAGGATAATTTTAAAACTAGCACAATGAATTGTCAGATCTTCTGCATTCAGCTTACTTTAGGCAAAAACTATCAAATACTGTTATGTAAAGAAAACACAAGCGATAATGTCTAAAACAAGGGCATCAATAATAGGAACTGATTTTTAAATGGCAATACTGAACCAAGTACACTAGAAATACTCAGCCTATATATATGTCTATAAAATTTAATTCTGCAAATAAACATGCAATTTAATAACTATTTTGAAAGACTCAGTCTTGGCTTTTAAGCATTTCAGCATATTTTAAAAATCATGTCAAAATTTTCAAATATAGATTCCCAAATATAGAGATTAATACTTATGCATAGGGTCACAGATAGATTATAATTTCAATGCTGAAATTAAGATATCATGGGATCATAATCATAATATGATACCATGGGATCATAAGTGTTTTTTCCACTGAACAGGAATTCTGTGACAGTTTTACAGAAGTTACTTGAAACAGTATTTGTCCTTTAGTTCACCTCAGAGACTCTGCATAGCTTAAGGACTCTGATTTGCAAAACCTAAATCTAAAGACAATAAAATTCAAAAGAAATCTTCTCATTTACTTTAACAGACATGAATTCATGTGGTTTTTCCCTTTTCTTTTACTATTTTACCTACTATAACTTTTTGGCTGTTTACTGTAACCATTTACAAAATTAATAAATTTAGTAAGCAAGGTCAAGTGACAATACTGTGCTGAAACACAGTCCATATGATAAATATATTATAAATATTAACATTTTCATAGATTAGAATGATCAGCTTTTACTAAATAAACACTTCTATTACTGTTAATTATAAATGTTCAGCAAGTAGGTGCAGAAGTAGATTATAGTGTAAATATTATATGTTTCATCTCTAAGGGTAAGAAAATTAAACTTATGCAACTTCCCTGTGTGATAAAAGTACTAATAGTTAAAAAGAACATGAAAAAAGCTGAATTGTCAAAACACATCTATCGGCTCCAATAACCTCTAAACACCAGGGCTGCAGTGGTGTAAAGTTCCCTTGAACTTGTCAAATAATCTACATACATTGCCAAGAAAAATTGTGAACTATTTACTCTAACCACAAGTAATCTGTTACAGATACCAAATATATTCTATCAAAACACTTTGAAAATATAACAAAAGATGGACTCTTGAAAATTACTTCAGATTTGAGGGGGTAATTGAATTGTAATGCTAGAGAGAAAGTGATAATTTAGGTTTTGTTGAAATCTGATGTGAAAAGATGGCTGGGGTAAAATTAGAGGAAACTGAGCAGTTATATTCACATCTTAACAGAAGTTATAATGGCATGGGAATTATAGGGTGAAATGCAGTTGCTGCTTCCTGGATGGAATGTACCTGCCATGCTCAAAACCTATTCCATGATGATTCCCCACACTCGCAATCTGCAACTTTAAGAGCCTGCTGAGGAGGATGGAATGCAGTTAGAAACAGATTGTTTATATCCTTGCAGAGAGGGGACTTTGCAGCTGATAAATTGCATAGCACTTGTCAGTCAAGGGGGATAGGAGAAGATGTCTTGCTGCAGAGCCAGCAACAGTAGCGAAATCACTCTCCTCAAATGAAATTGTTTCATTATAATCTAATTTCAATATTAATGCACACCTCCATCCCAAGTTACCTGGCCCAAGACACAACCACCTCCCACTGAGCATATGCTCTATATTTTATTGACTAGACCTCTAAGAGCAAAGCAAGAGAATTTTACACCAATCAGTGATAATGATTCTTTATTTCACAGAATTTAATTATTTTAATTGAAAAGAATTTTTCACCATCAGTGTGGCTAGTCACTCAAGCTTCACCTAAACACAAAGAAATAGTATAAAAGTAAGTTGAGAATGGAAGGAAGTGAGGGAAGACTCCACTGTAGCTACTGGGATCAGCTGACAGCCTGAACCTGTGGTCTCACATGTAAGGACCACGACTGGGTAAGAACCATACTCTGTGCATGCTGAATAGTTTTACTGGGGATTAGAGCTTGTCTGTGCATTGTTTTGAAAAAGTTTTTGCCGTCAGATACTATCACTGACAATTCTTGAACCTTAACCTGTCACAATTTTCTATTAATAAAGAGTTGTTCCATGAAGTGTTAGTGTGAATCCTTCACGGGAGCTGGCAGCAGCTGGCAGTGGGGAACGTGTTAGAATAAAGAGGAAGACCCACTGAGGGGTCTCCTTTATGCTGTTGTTGTGTGTCCCTGTATAAGTCAGTCGAAGTGACCTCCAATCCAGTGGAACTGTTCAGTGAAGGGTCCCACTAATGGAATACTGACAGACTGGTTGGGCACAAGGGTCTCTTGGCTTTCCTGGAGTGTTCATAGACCAGTCAAATGCTAAGAGTCAAGGAAATCTCCCCTTTTCATGTATCATCTGATGAGTGCACCCATTTAGGTGGCTGTATTTTGATGAAAGTTCACAGTCCTATACTCATATACTATTAGATTCAGTTTTTGCAGGCCCTCCTTCCTTCCAACTGAAATAACAAGGCAGGCCTATGTATACCGAAAACCCCTACACAGCCTTTCCTTAGAAGGTGATTAAATTCTCCAAAATCAGCTTCTACAAAACAATGGTATTGCTCATTCATGAAAGAGTATGCTGTTAGAAGCAAAAATATTAAAATCAACAACAACGTTCATGCCCTGGTTCACTTACACATTATCCTTTCCTTGTAAGTTCTAGCAAGCTGCCTTTATTAATGCTTATGCATGTTATACAGGGCCAAAATCTCCAACTTTCTTTGTATCTGAGAATTGGTTCAAAGCTGGACATAATCATCTCATGGTATTTTAAAGCTAAAAACTTCTGCTGAGGAATCTATACAAACCACACATGTAAAAATTCCACTGCATATGGGAAGCCCAGTTCTGCCCCAAGCCTGAGGACAATGGAATAATATGTGATAATAAAATCTAGACTGGATAGTGTTTTCCTCCTTCTCCTTCCCCTCTTCAAGACTCACAAATTGCATTGCAGGTACTGCGGGTAAGACTAAATGTCAGCAAGATCACATTCAGAAGAAAAGATGTCTGCTCACAAACAAGGTGTTCTGATACATGTTCACTATAAATTCAGTTGCAAAAAAGGATTTTGCATATAAGAATTATTGAGATTGGCTCCACAGATTAAAACTTCTCTTGTGTAATTTTTCTTCAAAAAGACTAGAGAAATCAGTATTTACCATAGCAAGAGAAATTTCTTTCCTCCTTTTCATTATTTTGTCTCTGAAATCTGTAACATATTCATAGCCCTGTGGTAATATTGCAGCTTATGGGCCTCATTATTACCTCAGCTGTGTTTTACATGGACTGCAACCATGAAAAGGAAGGTGAAAAAGCCCTTGTATTATTAGCCTGGATATTAGTACCGGGCATGGACATCTAAGCTGCAATGGATTAGGGCAGGTCACGTTAGGGGGCTGAACACAGGTACCTATGATAATGCCTGCAACTCTGTACAGGGGATAGAGCAAACTTAAGTGCATTGTATTTCTTCTTTCCATCTTTACATTTGTAACCTGGCCTTGAAGCAGAATGTTGTTTTTTTCAGAGAGACAAGGTGCACCAAATAGCAACTTTGAATAGAAAAAAAACAGAAAAATAAATACAACTAGGTAAATGATAGATGAAAGCTCTCAGACCAAATCGACCAAAATTTTTTGACAAAATGCATTTCTTGTGAGTGGATGGGGACCTCCCACTTGTCAAAATGAAAAACATTTCAAAGAAATACATTTATTTTGAAGAGAATTTTATTAGCTCAGAATGAAATGTCTAGTCCAAATGAGAGAAGAGACTCTAACCAAGAGTTCAGTGTTTGTGACATTTGTCATGGTACAGTAGATAAGTATTCATCTTGAAACATTTAATGTGAAGAGGTTATGTAGGGAAGTAGTTTTAAGGGTAAGGGGGCCACTAGCTGCTTCTTTTATGATAAAATGACTGCCTTTGGCAAAAGAGAATGTGCAAGGTGGTCTGGGCTGAGCAAACAACTGAGACACAATGTCTTGCATTTCCTGGGCCTACCTCAGAAATTCCCTTCTTATGAATGGAAATGTGCGTGCTCTGTGAGGAGGAATAAGCTCTTGGACTCTCAGGGCTGCCTAGCACAGGTTTATGGATCATGAGCCCCACTAAAGGTGGTCAGTTAAAAAGTCACTCTTGCTCTTAGCAAGGGCAAGGCGCATCTTGCACTGCCATTGAAAAGTGTTACACTTGAAATTGCTAGGCTAGGAAAGGGCTGCACACTGCATGGATGAGGAGATAAAACATAAGCAGGATTGCTACAAAATTGAGGAAAAGAGTGAAATATTCCTATTATTCTAGTGAAGATGAGCAGCTGCAGTGCATTCTTCTAAAACAATTAAACCAAATGTATTATTCTCTACACATTACCAGCCAGAAACACAGTAATATCAGGCTTCCCAAGGATATACATAAGTAAAAGTTACCCTTTTTTAAATTCCATTAAAGCAGAAATATCAATGAAAGTATCCATGTAGGGTTATCTTAATTAGTGTTTTCAGTTCTCAGAAAAGAGAGAACTACTAACTCAAAAAAATATATTTTAATTTAATTGCTACTGCTGTACAACAAAGAATAAATTTTTATGCATTTACAAGCTGAGGTGAATTTCTGAGGCTTATCTTTCAAATGAAGTACATTTTTTTATCAAAAGCATCTCATAACTGCTGTTTGCAGCTTTTATCTCACTGCTGCTTTACAGTACAGTAAAGTACAGCTGCTTTAAAGTACATCACTTTATCTACCAGAAAAGCTTGCACATTTTGCACAGCAATATGAGAGAACTGAAATTCAAAACATATAAAAATCTCAAAGTGTTATAGTTCCATTAATGTTTTGTATATTAAGTAGCAACAATACCAGCAATGAAACTTCTGCGCTACTGTGATGGAAATAGTAGGGAACCTTTTAGTAAGTAAAATCCCAAGAGATTTTACCACAGCTTACATTCCCAGAACACAAAGTTGTGAGGTGAAAAAGTCAGTATTTCCAGAGATAGTACTAATGTTGTCATTAGTGGAAAGCCAAATTATTTCAACATCAAGAAAATATCTTTTATAAAAACAATGGGTTGTTTCAATTCTCTTAGAAAACAAGACTACTTCCTTGTGACCCATCACCATCAAATGACTATTGTGTTCCATTCATCCATTTTGATCAAAAAGATGAAACAAGACTGTCTTTCTAGTGAGGTCATGTATCTTTAACTGCCTCTGTCTTAAAAGAATGCCTGTAAAATGAAGTCAGTGTTTTTTTTGAAAGGGCTTTTAATCATTCTTATAAAAAAGGTGAGAATTTTAAGACCAATGTTTTCTTTTGTTCATTTCTTCTGCTATCATGTCTCTGCTAGTATATCAATAGTTGATTTTATTTTTATAAAATAGTTTATTTTCTATTCCTTAAATCACTTCAAGCTGTGAAATCTGTCCTTGTCTAACATAATACAGGGAGCAGAGTGCAAAGACTAAGTTCTTAGTAGAGTGCTAAGAACAGCCTTAACAGGAGAAGCAAAATATAACGTGAGAATCAGATTCTCATTTTGATGCTTATTTTGAAAAACCGTTCATTTCCACAGTGCTCCAGAGAGTAGCCTCCATCCTCATTCACTCAATGTTTTCATGGGTTCTCGAGCTTACAGGAACATACAAGCCTTGGAAGGGAATAGTTCCTATGTTGCTGTCATCAAGGAAAGTTTGCAATTCATGTTCTTTACGCTATAGTCTTAATTCATATTTTGAGGTACAGTACCTTAACCTTTGTACTGTGGATAATTTCTCCACAAATGATTTAGCCTACTGACCATTTCATAGGACTAGCTATATACCCTTGTTTGGAAAGCCAGTTTTCATTAAATTTAATTGCTTTGCCCTACAGCTTGCATGGGAAAGGTTCATGGTAAAGGTGCAGCTATTAAATAAGTGCAGCTATTAAACAAAGCCAGCTGCTATTAAAATCTACATAGTAAAGGTGAAGCTCCTAAATTAAGGCGATTACAGTTTGAAGGTGTTTCTAGATGAAGACATATGCGTAAGCTTTTGCACCTGTAAGGCATTTTTACCATACACAATGTTGTAAAACTTGTGTGAGCAGCTCAGCAAGATGTTTCCACATTTTAGCTGTTGGAAAAATGTCATATTAAACTAATTTCTACAAATACAAAATATATTCTTTTTTAAATTTTAATCCATTAGGAATTCATTTGAACACTTGACTCTGCAAGAAATTCTGAAACTCATAATGAATCTCAAAATCTCTGCTATCCTTCAAAGTAAAAAAATCCTTTTTATTTAGTAAAAAATTACTACATATTTTTCTACACTGTATTGTGAATAGCACTCTCTTGGGGGTTGGATCTGTTTCTTTTGTGTTTGTGGAATTTTTTCCTGGTGGTTTTGCTAGGTAACTGATTGCTGGGTACTTTATGGATACTTGACTTAAACAAAGTAGGTAGGCAGCAGGTTTCTCTGGGGCGAACAGCAGTGAACGGCAGTTTGATCCGAGGACACCGCTCCGAAAGGACTGGAGTACCAGGGGACCCTGCTTGTTTTCTCTCTCTCCACTGGATTTCTCTCCAGAGGAAGACTGAACTCATTTTCGTCACCATCAGACTTTCCTATAGGACTATTTCCACTTCATAGAACTGCATTTACTGCTCAAGGAGGATTTCATCTGGACTGCTTTCACCACCCTGATACCCAGGGTGTCAGGTCACATCCCTGACTCTGTCAGGGCATTTTCTGAGGTTTTGTTGTTTCTTTGTTTTTTGCTTGTCTCTTAGTGCTACTACATTTGTATTTGTCTTTGCTTTGTCTAATATTCCTAGTAAAGGACTGTTATTTCTACTCCCAAATCTTTGCCTGAGAGCCTCCAATTGCAAAATTATAATAATCTGAGGGAGGGGGTTTACATTCTCTATTCAAAGAGAGATTCCAGTTGGTTGTTTTGTTTTTTTTTTTTTGTGGGCAGGTACCTGTCTTTCAAACCAAGACACACTCTTAAGTAGAACATAATTCCCTAGTGAATTGCTGGTAGCTGGCTCATCTCCAATTTTCACAGGCTGTCACACTTTCTAGCAAAGTGGATTTACCTACTTTCCATAGCACTTGATCTATATCTTCTCAAAACTACACTTTACTCCTTGTAATCATGAGATAAAAGTCTGTGTTTGTGATTTCTCATTTCATTGTACCAAAATAACTGCTCTTGCATCCCTCCAGAGCAGTGTTTGTACAAGATGACAGAGTTTCCGTGTAAGGCATGAGGCCTTTGAAGGGAAAAGTCTCCAAATACGTTTGCAGTGGTTGGGGGAGCCAAACTTGGAATAAACCTCTGATGGATACCTTTGGCAGAGGCTCTGAAGCATACTCTCCCATCATCTGTGATCAGGTATTCTCTTTGAGGGAAGTAGTTGAGTTGCTTTAGAAGAGAGTTCAGAAATTAGTTAGCGTATATGCGAAGTGTGCAAAGGTCTGGAAAGAGAATAAAGAGCAAGTCAAACTGTCCATGTAGAAACATCCTAGAGCGATGCTATATGACTGCCCTTTGCAGAGTAGAACACTCTAATTAAATTGCTCATAGACAATAACATTCCCATTATAAAGAACAGTTTGGGAGTCTATCACTATTCTATTGTTAGCAGCTCCCAGAATTTCCATTATTTTCCTGATAATATGGTGCAGACAGTTAAGTTCCCTTCAGCACTTCAGACTGTAATGATTTTCTACATCTGGATACTCTAATAGGAGTAATAATGTAATATTAAACCAATCTGAAATTCACTGAATTATTCTTGCTGATTTCAGTGGATTTTGAATGACAAGTCACAAGTGACCAAGAGGTCACACCAGAGTTTTGGACACAGGAGGATCTGTCAGACAACTACATACATTCTTTTCTGAATCTCACATTTCAAGCCCTAATGTCTGAAAGCTAGTTTCATCGTGATCCAAATTGAATTTGGTGCTGTGCTAAAACAAGATGAGATGTTTTGAAGAGGTATATGGTCTTTGCAACCCATAGTATTTTACATATGTTTCATGATAATAAATATATCATTCAAATAATAATGAAGCATATTTATTTTAATGATATAATTATTTCTTTCCTTGATCAGATTCCAAGGGTTTTTTACTTGTAGATCTTTGTGACAAGACTCAGAGTCAGACAGGTCTTTGAGGAAGCTTATCTAAATTTTTTCTTTATGATGAATAACCTAAAATATAAAATTACATTTATCTGGTTTTATTAACCTATAAATTGGAATACTTTACTTTTTAAATCAAGACAGACATTTAAGACAGATTAGATACAAAAATCTTGGTCTTCTCAAAGTTTCCTTGCTTCAGATTTTCCTATACCGAGTGTTATACAGAAATACTACAGAATGTTTCTGAGATGTAACTTATGCATTTACTGTCTTTGCCATCTCCAAGGTTCATCATCCCTTCTCCCAGCAGGCTGCTGGCACATTTCTTCACCTCTTTATCTCCCTGCTCCATGCTGTGACCTGTCTAGTCTCACTCCTGAAAAGGAAGGCTTCTGTGGTCCTCTAGAGCAGCAACCTCCCACCTCCTTCCATGAGGATCTACCTCATCTGATCACTCATCTCTTATAAATAAAGAAGTAAACAGGTAGATATCAAATATCACAAGCTGAATGACTTTTTTGGGTTTCGAGAAAACTGAACCTTACGATAGGACTTCCGAAGAATTTAACTGGCAAATACCTTAAAAACAGATAAAGATACTTTTTTTAAGGACACGTGTGTCATTGTAAGATAAACTGATTTTTGGAAATCAGTTAAAGCCATTAGTTCCTCTGGATTTTCTGAATTAGTCTGTCTTAATCTATAAGTATCTAAAGATGGCTTTTTGCTACCTCAAGTCATATTTTTACACTCAGACATTGCCTTAAAAGTTGTCATGTGTCTTTAGGTTATTTAGCAGTTAGAAAGGGAAAATGGGGAAGGCTGAAGATAGCACTACTGAGCTGACTAGGCTTTCAGTTGAAGGCTGAAGGCTTCCGTTTCTCTAAAGGCTTTCAGTTTCTCTCAACCTTCAGAAACTTCTGCAGATTTCAGGATCTTTAGAAAGCCTGGGTGACACTGCTGACAGAAACCAGGAAAAACATGCTCCCAAGAACATGAAGAACCCCTGCTGCTAAATAGTCTGCAAAAGATACAGATAAAACTCCCGAAGAAACACAAAGATTTTATTCAACTCCCACGTGTGACTTTCTAAACACTTATGCGTATTGTTTTCATACCAGATTCTCCTAACTTTTGTGTACCATACACATCTTTTAGCCTATTGCCTTTCTACAAGTACTAGGAGGCACAATAACCGTTCATGTATGTATGAATATCCTGAGTCAAATACCTTGCAACTTTCTTAAGTAATTTTTTTATGTAACCAGTTTAGCTCACAATACTCTCTAAAATACTAAAAAAACTATAATATTGTAAAAAGTGCTTTATTTCCAATGGTCTTACAAAGCAGTCAGACTATTATGAGTAAGTAAATCAATATTAAATAGGGATTTAAAAATCTTACCCTTTCCAGACCAGTAACTCATGTTTTAACTGTACTGAATTAGTTTAGCAGCTTAGAAATACATTTAAATAATTTGATTGAAATATATGCCTTTTATAGGACCTTCTACATTCCTTCAGATTTTAATAAAAAAAGAAACCTCAAACACAGATATTGGTTAGCACTACAGGTATGTCCAAGCATTCTCTTATTAAAGTAATCCACAAAATCAAAGAAAAACTCCCCAAAATATTAAAGTTTGAAGTGACCATTGACACAGCAAATTTAAGAGATGAGTACATTTAAGGACGAAAGATCCAGATCCTGTGGAAAGGAACATTATTATAATAGAATGAACAATATGGTTAACAAATGAAATTTATGATGGTGTTGATGAGCCTTTGGGATCAAAACTGAGATTGTCCCCTAAGTATAATGAAAGCTAAGATCTGATTTCCAGTATATTTATTTCAAATGTTTTTCTTTACTCAGCTGGGTTTAAAACTTACTAGAGCATATTGAGTTGTGCCAACTATGCATGTTTTGTAACAAGGTGACCTTCTAGCAACTCATAATGAATTTAAGTGCAGTTGTAATAAGAATATTAAAAGGAGTTTAAAAGTCATGTTTATAAACTTTTGGTAAGGCCATAGACTTCATTATCATAATGTTATAGCCCAGATTCAAATCAATTTTAGTTATACGTCTAATGCAATCTCAGGCTTGCAACCAACTGCTTCAATTACTTTTTCAGTAATGTCGCATCTAAAATTTCTATTTTTATTCCTTATAGACCCTTTCTTTTCACTCAGAACAGACATATATGCAAGGGGAAAGCAGCCATGGAGTTTCCCAAAGAGCTACCACATTTCCTCTGGAATTACAGCATATCTGCTAGAGTTAGAGCCAGAAATGACATTAAGTTGCTATACAAACCCTGTAATGAATTTGTTAAGTGCTCTC
This sequence comes from Peucedramus taeniatus, assembly GCA_013400575.1. Lineage (NCBI taxonomy): Eukaryota > Metazoa > Chordata > Aves > Passeriformes > Fringillidae > Peucedramus > Peucedramus taeniatus. The sequence continues at coordinate 31,632 of WBNO01020063.1, forward strand.
CTTTTGGTCAGAAAGGATTTAATTTTTTTTAAATGATTAACTACTAAACCTGTTGAAAATAACCCATTTCTTTAATATAGATCTTTCCCTTAAAGTTTACCTAACTGTAGCCAAATTATAAATCTGTGGACTAAAAGACATCTTCCTTAACATAGACTTAACTCCTGGTACAGAAAAGCTTTGAATTTCAAACATGGCAGAAGGAACAAGTTCTTTTTTGGGGTACTTTTCTCCAGCTAAGGAGGGAGAAAGGAAGGAGGAGGAGAAAAAGACTGCTGTCTCATTATGTGGCACTACAGTGGCAGTGAAAAGAAGCTAATTTTGAAAGCATTGTGAATTAATTATTCTTTCATAGTTTGGTGTTTTCAAAAACACACCTTGTGTTTGTTCTTAACAGGGCTAAGAATTCAAATCATTCCAGGAGAAGGTTGCTGTGCAGCCTTAGCTGTGATGTTTTGCATAGACAGAGTTCAAAAACAGCTGCAAAATTTTGTCAATGACTGCTTTCTGTACTCAAGAGGAGGTGGCATGGACCCATTTTGGGGAGATGAGAGGTGGAGAAGTGGCAGACATAGAGCTTCTGGCACAAGTATTTCTAAATGCGAAAGTAGAGACTGCTACTTCTGGTCCCATACTGGCATGTCAGGAAGCAGAACAGGAGCAGTCCACAGTTACAGCAAAAAGTCACAGTCCCACTTAGTACAAGTTTGGTAAAAAAAAAAATCTGGGCTAATATAAATTGACTAAGGATTAACAGAGGTCAGCTCTGAGTTATATTGAGCTTTAATAGGAATGTAAGATAGCTAACAGACCAAAGAATTGGTCCATTATAACATTTGTTATAACATTATAACATTATAATATATAACATTATTCCACTCCATTTTGCCACTGGGTTTAATCAGAGTTGACTCACAACTAATTTTTATAGTTGTACAACATATAAAATTGATTAGACATATGCAAATAAGATTTGGTAAGACAAACAGGTTTTTTTGTTTTTTCTGAAACCACTTAACAGAGTAAACAATAGGGTCAATATATTCCATCTCAGGTCTAAACATAATTTCTACTTGACAACGATAAAAAGGAATCTACATTTATTTGAAGCCATGTGTTGAAAGCATTTGATTAGAGATTAAAGAGCACAGCACAGTGATGTAAAGGTTGACTGGGATTCCAAATTGTATTCCATGTTTTATTAAATATTTGGAAAACTAATTATAACTAAAGCTTAACTTTATGCCAGAGGAGGATGCCAGAGGAGGACTAAGAATGTTTATAAAATGCTAAAATTGAATTATGACCAAGAAACTAGTGTTGTGAGATGAGAAAAATCATTATGCAATAACAGTGTGCTATCAAATGTGTGAAATCAAAACCTTTTTGGAATACAGAGCATTTCATTTCAGCCACCTAGTAATTCACCTTTCAGGATTAGACACCATTACTGAATGTTGAAGACTGTAATAGATGTTGAAATGTACTACAGTATTCTATCCAGGTTGCTGCACAAAGGCCTCCTCCAGACATCTGGACTATGTATGCTAACACTCTGCCATATCTTCCCAGAGTTTTTTAATAGTCCGGTGTTTAAACTATCACAGTGATTTATTCCAGTGTTAAAACTTATATTTCTTTGACAAAACAGTACTGGTTTTAGCACTTTCTTTGACTGCCTCTAACTGAGAATATTGGTGACACAAGCATAATGTCATACCTGTCATTTTTTAACAAAAATGGCTCAATTTTTTAAATTTATCACCATGGCACTTGACATATTTTCCATCAGTATCTTCCCTTCCTCAAATTCCTTCAGTAATGACTATCTTCTCCTCTATTTTAAATTTTTTATGTTTCACTGCACTTGCAAATTTCAGTTACCATTCCTTCCTACAATACATTTTTATTGGCTAGACACATTATTCCTTTACATGATTCCAACTCTTCAAGCCTGGACTGTAGAATTTCCCACGACTCTTTAATTTCATAGAATATTCTAGATTTTCCTCACTTTGCTTACATACTTTTCATACAATTTGGTGAGATAACTGCATTTTTAATTTGGTTTATTTTTTAATTTTCCCAAGTCTCCACTGTATGTTCAAAGTGTGCCACATTACTTAGCAAAACAAAATGCAATATAAAACTGGAAAGACCACTATGTATTTTTACATTGTAGAGATAGTGGAGTTATGAACAAGAGTAACTTTTGGCAAGGCCTGGAAAATTTTCAGCCTCTTGTCTCATTAATCTCAATAAAATCAGCTATGGAAGGCTGAGTAATGCTGTAATCAAACTGAAAAGGATTTCAGTTTGTAAATTTTCAGAAAGATTAATCCTGAAGACAAAATACGTTGTATCAGAGAAGAAAGAAACTAGCTCAAGGAATGTGAAGCTGATTGTTTTATACTTCAGTCCCCCTTGAATCAGGGGACACAATTGCCTAATAAAATATTCTCAATTTTCTAAAGTATGCACATGGTGAAACAGAGGAAAAATTCTTAAATTCCTTTAAAACCTCAGTAATTTTTCCCATATTGTTGACAAAGAAACACACCCACAACAGTAAAACTAAAACTGATTGCAAAAGGAAAATGTGGCCTCCTGATATTCACCCAAAATACATAACTGTGGATAATCAATGTGCTTTGGGAGAGCAACCCAGAAAAAAAATAGCCATTCATTTAAGAACCCAGGTAGCTATAGAAAAGGAAACCTTGGTGAGTTGATCTTTGTTAGAGTAGCCATTGGTCATTGCACAGAGCACAGAACCAGAAATCTGATTTCTCAGACATTTCTGTGATGCCTGATATTTCCTTCTCAGAGGTATCAACCCTGGTCTGATCAGGCTTTGCAGAAAGCTGTTTCAGCTCTCAACTCATATTCCTACTTCAGTGTTTGCTATTTTGAGAGTGAAAAATCTCAACATCATTTGGATGTGTTTTCTCAACTTCTACTGAAGAGCTGACATAGTAATAAAACTACTAAAAGCAGTGTTTTGTAAATGGCAAATTGGACCAAAAAGGGCAAGTAAATGATGTTTTTAATTTGAAATTTCACCTGAAACTTCACAAGTATTGCTTTGAACTTTGCCTATGTAAATTTCTTGTATGGAAAATGGAACTAATCTTTTTCAATTTGTCCTATTCCATTTGGTCAATTTATTAGCATTTTATGTATTATGTATATTGTATACAATATATTGTATACATATATACATATAATATATGTATATTTTGTAAATGTTATGTATTTCTATTCTGTGATTAAAAAAAATAATAGTTTAGGTTATTTCAGTTCTCTTGTGTTTGCTATAAATTTTTCTTTTAAATTGACATTTTTCCAGCAATATGAGATAACTTAAATTCATTTTAGGATGGTGCTGGGATCACTTTTTCCCCATTACGTCATATATTGTAAATAAGAAGAAAATGCTTTTTTACTGCAGTCATCTCTGTTTGCATTTTGAATGTTAGCTCATTATCAAATACCAGAATAAAAAAAACGTGTCTTCTGAGGAAACCAGAGATACAGTAATATTACGCGAATCAAAAAGAGGCATGAAATTTTATCAGTCTTAAAGAACTATATATTTGGCTCAATTAAAACTTTTACCAAGTTCATCCAATAAATTAGCTGTAACTGGATGTCCTAGTTTAGGGCAAATTTGGGAGAAAACCCCCAAAGGGGCCCCTTCAGAAGAGCCAACCCACACGGCCCCTCCCCTCAACCAGGGTTCGGAACAAATTCCTCCCAGAGAAGTGGAAAGAACCTGTTTATTTAACAGGCAACACACCCCCCAACACACAAATGAACAATACTGGATGACAAAACTCTTTCACCGTTCTGAAGAGATCTCAAATTCAGACAGTCTCTCTGGGGAGTGGTCGCTCTGTTATCGGCCTCTCCGGCACTGGGAATGGCTGCTGCAGGGCAGGCCACAAAGTGCAGACTCTCGGTGTTTTCCAGGTCCCAGTCCAGAGCAGGTTCGTATGGTTCCAAGGAAAAGAAAAAAAAAAAAAAGAAAAAAAAAGAAAAAAAAAACCACAAACAAAAAATACCCGCAAAAAACAACAACAAAAAAACCCACCAGAAAAAAAAAA
>WBNO01020063.1:35751-94701 GCA_013400575.1 Peucedramus taeniatus
ACAAAAACCAAAAAAAAAAAAACCAAAACAAAACAAAACAAAACAAAACAAAACAAAACAAAAAAAAAAACAGTCCAGGAAAAAATTTGGGCTGACTAGCTATACTAGCTAACAAGAAGCAAAAGCAAGAGAGAAAAAGCAGAAGCCAGAGCAAAGCAAGGGCAAAAGCAAAAGAGAGCAAAAAGAAAACAAAAGCAGCCCTATGTACAGTCTGTGTCTCGTCGTCTGTGTGGGAGTGAGCAGGCTGATAACGAAACAAACTTCATTTTTCAGAGCCGGTCTTGAAGGTACAGAGCATAATATCCAGCATAACAGAACAGACGATTGGGGATACAAACATCATAATGTCACCCTAGGACACTGAATTACAGGATGCAACAACTGAGAACTCTGAAAATGGAGGATGCTGTACGAAAACTGCTTGTTAAAACCTCAGCTCATTTTTTTGTAGGTGGAACAATTATGGTTTAAAAAAGGATGACCAAAATTCTGTATTTTCCTCCTGTCTTTGTCTGTTATCAGTAGATAGCTATAAGCAAGACCAAAAATAGCTTAAGCATCAGTCCCATTCCTTTTTTGTTTTGTTTAGTCAACAAAACAAGTATTTCTGCACAGAACTGGGTGGAATGTGACTCACAGAAGGGACTTAACTAACACACTGGTTGAAGTTTAAAGTCAGAAAATTTGAACATAAGAAAAGTTAATCCATTTCAGAGAGGTAAGAAGCATCCCAAGCAGACTCTGACACTTTCAGCATAGCATGACCCAATCCTTCAGAATAATTTTAGAAGAAAAAATAAACTATTAATACTTCCCTAAACTGCACACTAGGAGGAAGTGGATGTGCAAGAAAGTACCCAAAGGAAAAATTATTAAAAACTGGAAGTTCTTGCATTTGTTTTAGTAAAACACTTTAAGCATTCCTATATAATTTCTCTTCCATTTTCTGGGTTAACTTGCAGGTATTGCTGGTACTTAGCAAAAGCCTGCTGTGTTCTCTTCATTTTTTAGAGCAGAAGATCTATGAATAGGGGAAGACATAGCTACAACCACATTTTCAACATCAATAGTCCAACTGGGTTTCCTGTAGATGGAACACTGATGCAGTGTGCCTCATCAGACACTGAATTTTCCCTTCATGGTGGATGGTCATTTAGGAACAAGTATTTATTCAAAACACTTTCCAGCCTGGTCAGCATACTCACTTTCCTTGTACACACACTGTTGGTGCTGTGTTGTTCCTCTCCCTCACAAGAGAAACATGACCATTAAGAAATTCCTGGCTTTAGCAAGCAGAGCTCTCCTCCATCCTGCCTTTTTATACTGAGATGTTCAGTTGAGCATCTGCCCCTTGGTGAGCTGCCGTGTAGTGGCCTCAAAAAAACAAGAGCTCTGGGAGACAGCAGTTAATTCTGCTTGATGGTCATTGATTTTTGACTATTGTTCTCCTGTAAACACAGAGATTCCAGGAAGAGCTCAGTTTTTATGGCAATAAAGAAGCTGAAATAGGTTAGGTTTTCACAGACAATTTCCATAAAATGTGATTACAGCTATAGGGGAATAAAATTTACATATGTCATAAAAAAGCACCAAAAAGCAATTTAATAAGTAGTCCAACAACAGCAGCCACCATGCAGTGAGGGAAGAATGAGTTAAAAAGCATGGGTCTACAGTGTGGATATGCATACCGTATGCACACATATGTTAGTATCAAACATGTAATTTGACCTTTTTTTATTATTCTGAAGAAAAAAGTATCCAGGTACATTTACATGTATCTGTGTGGTGAGCACACGTGTTGACTACAAATGCAAACATAGTACATGTATAAAGTCATAGAAAAATATAGGTGGAAAGGGCCTATCTGAGGTCCTGGTCCCTTAAAAATTGTTCAAAGTGAAGTTAATCTCAAAATCAGAGTAGGTTACTCAAGGCCTTGTCTGGTGGAGATACATACAATAAAGCTAATTTGCAAAGCTCATAGCCAACCACTCACTGAAGTATGTTATTTTCTTTCAGCAGTTGATTTTTTCCTTCCTATTAGAGGGAAATAAAACATATCTGATTTCATTCAATAGGATGCTGATGACTTGTATGGAGGGTAAATGAGCAGATTCTGCATCAGAAACCTGAAGCAGTAGAGTTTGCCATCTAGATCATTAACATGAGAAACAGAAATGTATATTTATTCTAGTGTGGGTTCTGTTTCTGGTTGCTCTTGGTTCCACAGGTACTGAATAAACCTCACAGGTGGATGAAGGACTGCAATGAAAATGGTAGAAAATATGCCGATATTCAAGGGTGAAAAAGGTATGAAGAAAGAAAACTTTTTTCTTCAAACCTTAAAAAATTTCTTTGAATTTTGACACATATTTGTCTGCTGAGAAGAGCATGACTTTGTTTTCATATCAGGTATATTGAAACTCTGTTTTCCCTGATCCCCCAGTCAGAAATCTTGCTAGCTTTAAGGGAAAAAAAATAAGTCCTCTATGACTGAACAGCCTATTTAGTATTTAGCTACAAAAGTGTGAGTGCATATGAAGAAGCTTACAACTCTGAGAGCTCACTCATTTAAAAATCAGGGTACCCTTGGAAGTGACATTGAAGGAGTTAATACAACAAGCAAAGAGTAGTGTCAATGACCACAAAAACTTATACCAGAAATACAGATGGAATAAACAGTGTCTGCAGTCCTGTTGAGACTGCCCTGAGTGATGTTTTTTTTTTTAACTTTGGGGATTTTTTTGGTTGGTTGTTTGGTTGTTGTGTTTGTTTCATTTGGGAAAAAAATTAAGAAAAAGAAACTTTGGCTGCAAATGGTCTCACTCCTGCACTGGTTTAGTACAAGCATTTTAACAAAAGAATCCACAAGTTTTTAGGTGGACTGTATTACTTCTCAGAAACATTCCTCTTCATTCCTAAGTATTTTTTTTTCCTTGAAAATCATCCACTTAGAGAAATTAGAACAATTTTACAGTATATAGATTGTTTTGTAGCATTTTTGGAATAAATTATTTCCCTTCCCATTACATTTTCTCCCCCTCACACCCTAGGCATCTATTTGGAAATTTTAGAGTGAATGAATATTTCTTGTCTACTTCCAATTATTTTCTGCAGGCTTTGTTCACCCTACTCTAGACAACAGAAAGAGCCATGGTAGAGTCATTCTACATGGAGATACCTCTAGCTTTAGACAAAAATTGTAGACTCCAAAGATGCTTTCCCCAGGAATTATACAGCTCTTTTTTTTCCTAAGCATATTCTTAGATACAGAAGATTAAAACTAAAAACTTCTAAAAGCTTACTATTAGCTTACTATAAGGATGTTTGAATGACTTTATAGCCTATTCCTAAGCAAAGAATCACTTTTTGTCACTACAGATGTCTCACAATCACTTGATACTTTTGGCACCTGAACGGTACATTGTGCTGCTGACCATCCAGACAGAGCACTTTTGGAAGTTCAAGACCTATCTAAGCATATTGAGACCTATCTGGGTTTACCACTGACAACAAGTTCCTGATTATAGTCAAAAGATCTCGCAAATCCCCTTGCCTGGGAATTTCTCGAGAGTCCTTTTCACAGCCAGATGATTTAAGAAGAAGTCAGAGTCGCTTTGCCTTCGTTCTCAAGGTTGTTTATTATTTCTTATCTATAACATGTTCTCTCTGACCAGCTGCGATGTGTTCAGCAGGTCAGTCCAAGGCACACTGCCCGCCCCCGGGTCTGTGTTGTCTTTTTATACTATAAACTACATAGACATTATTTACAGTTAATTTCTAATACCTATCACCTATGTTAGACAGTGAAATTCTACCTTAAAATAATCCCCAAGTGCCAACATCACCAAGAAAATGGAGATGATGAAGAAGAAGGAAGGAGGGCAGTACATGCCCAGATTCCTCCATCTTGACCCCCCTGTACACTTCTCATATGAATCCTAACATTCTATTTTTCTACTTAAAAATAAGCTACTTTTTTTTTTCTACTTTCCCTGGTTTGTAATTCCTCATATAAAGTTGGTAACTGTTTCCACGGCTCCAGATCGAAAGCAGAGGGATCTTTGGCTCCATTCCAAGCTCTCCGAGCCCCCTGCCAGGGTCTCAGCCCATCCAAGGCAGCAAGAGGGATTTCCTGGTTTCCCACAAAAAGACAAAACATTTATACCAACATTTTTCACTGGGATAGTTCACCACAAATTTGGAGACTCAAAAAAACCCAAAATAGCTCCCAAAAAACTTACAGTAAAAAAAAATTCATCAGGCTTTCTGACTTCAGCTCTTCCAAGTTTTACATGAATTATTGTGAAAACTTTCTTCAAAGTCAACTTACCCATTTCAAATGCCAAAAAGGAGTATAAATTATACAGAGGATATTAATAATATTTACATTCAGCCCTTCTAAAATGAAGCCAAAGAAAGAAAACATATCGTTCTAATAACATAGATACAATCATCACCAGTCTGTACAAATATTGGGAACATCATGCGTTAGTCCTCTTTGCTGATTGAAAATCAAACAAATAACCAGTTATATTATCCATCAGACCACATTATTAGATAATAAGGTATGAACTGAAACAAGACAAACTCTATTCTTGAAGATAAAGTAGTAGTTTCTTTATTGAATATTACACAGTGGTGAGAAAGAAGCAATCACACGTTAAAAAGATGGAGCCAAAAATGTGTCTGAAATAAAACAAAATTGCCTTATGACAGTTATTGTCACAGTGAGCGAGATTGTCCATTTTAATTGCATTTTTGGCTGCATTTTTAAATATTATGGTATTTCAGAAGTGATTGATGTTGCAGCACAAGAAAAATCACTATGTTACTTTAACTTGTGAATCTGATGGTTCAATGGCGGTGTCCCTTGAATTCTCATAGACTAGAATTCAATTTCCTGCTTGTGACTGGGAAATGTACTTCCTTTCAGAAAAGTTCTATTGCAACAGTGAAATGATTGACATGAATTCATGAAGCAGTGCACTACATACACTATTCCTATAAACACTATGAAGTGTTACGCTTTCCTTTAAAATACAATAACAAATATTTAAAAAGCAATAACAAATATTTGTTTTACTGACAAGAAATGAACGTAACACTTTTTAAATTAAAAACTGAGTGAAGGTTTGTGGTTTTAAATAAATCATCTACTGGGTATCTACTTTTTTAGAAGAAAAACAAAGTATCTAACTTAAAAAAGAAAAATTAAAAGTAATTCATGCAGAAGTACCACAATTCCATTTTCCATTATTACAAAAGTATGAAATACCTTGATACATTATTACTGTGTCTAGGTGCCCTTCAGAATAAATTATTTTCTGCTGTCCCTTTATACATAAAAGGCTTGACTATTAGACCTGATGTTGTGTGCCTGACAAAGGCACTTCTAAAACTTTGACTCTCTAGTAGTTTAATACAAATGTTCTAGCTTTAAAATGGCAGTCTGGAAAGCTTAGCTATTCAAAGAAACATCTTCATTCCAGTCTTTACAGTGAAAGAAAAGGCTCAGGTAGGTGTGAACATACCCGTGGGGTGAAGACGTGGATGTATCAGTAGCAGCACAGGCAATGCTTTGGCCTCTGTGATTGAGGAAGGAGTACTTTGAAATGTTTTTGGGCTTGTTAACCTGGAGAGAAGAACTGTAGCTTAAGTGTATTGGGGCAATGTTGTCATAATCCAAAGAGAAGGGATGGAACAGGAGAGTAAAAAAAAGCATTAGGGCACCAGAGGGAAATGAATTGCATCTTCTCATTGTTTCTTATTTCTACCCTTGAGAAAACAAGACCACAGGGGATGGAAAAGCACACTCTTTGGGAAACGCATAGGAGCTGCAGAGGTATGACCTCATTTGGTTTACAGAGATGTAGTTTAGTAGGTCTCACCAGAGAGAGAGACCACCTACTCCAATGACCTGATGCATGTTTTTTCAGGAGAGACAGGCTGGAAAGGTGAGGAGGAAGGGTTTTGTTGTACACAAGGGAATGGCTGGAGTGCACAGAGCTATCACCACTAAGGAAGTGGTGACAAGTCTGATGAGAATTTATGTTTAAGGTTAGAGAAGAGACTGTCATGGGCAGCAAAGGCTTGTGCTGCAGAAGAAAAAATTAAGAGGTAGATGAGGCCTGTAGACAGCTGAAAAAAGACTTTCAATCACAAAGTGGCTCATAAGGATCTACATCTGGATGTCTGCTGTAAAGGCAGGAGAGCTGGGCACAAACAATCCAGGAGATTTTTAGCGTGTGTTTAGGATAATTTATTGTTGCAGGTGATTGATCAGCCATTCAGTGAAATACTTTCTTGGAACTATTGTTCACAATCAGTAAATAAATCATAAAAATATGAAATTCAAGAACAGATTTGGCTGGTAAAATCATGAGACTGTGCAGTTTAAAATCAAGAGAAAAATCAAGCAGCAGAATCCCAAATTTGGACCAGAAGAGGGCATATTTCTACCTTTTTAGGGACCTATTTGGTAACATCTCATGGGATATTGCCCTAGAGGGCAAAGGACACCAGAAGAACCAGATGATCTTCAAGGACAACCTCCTCAGGGCACAAGAATGGCTTGATCTAATGTTCTGTAAATAACAGAAGTGTGACAGAGAGGCAGCATGATTCAACAGGGAACACCAACTCAGTTCGAATATAAAAAAGAAGTACATAGAGTAAGAAATTGGGACAAATTACCCAGGAGAAACAGAGTGCTTGCAGAAATTGTGGTGGAAATGTCCAAAGCTCACATGTTTCTCAAACTAGCAAAGGATATGAAGAGGGCTTCTGTAGGTACATTAGAAACAGAAGAAAGGCTGAGGAAAATGTGGGTCTGCTGCTCAATGGGGCAAGTGACAAAGTGACATAAAAACTCTGAGGCGTACTACCACAGGATCTGTAAAAATGTCTGAGGAACTGTGAGGACTAAGAGCAGACCATAAAAGTGTAACGAGTGACTAAAAATGACTTCAACTATGATGCAGTCTAATTTTATCTCTAGCCTTTATAATCTTATTTGTCTCACATGCTTTTATATTTAGGATTATTATATTATCCGAATATCCCCTGAGACAAAGATACCTTGTTTTGACACAGTCATTCTGAGACCCTAGCCAAAGGCTCCAAAGATTCCTGTACTTCACCTTTATGAACAGAAATTCTCTTCCCAACTTTATCTGATGTACCTATGTATATTGTTGAACCTATCTATGTTTGGAAAGGAATTGAACACTTAATTTTGCAGCAACAGTGAATCTAAGAGCAATAGTGTCTTTGGCATTTCTAGGCATCATTTTAAAACTATTAAATAATTATCAGACATAAAGCTTTGTGAACTATAAAATGTTTGGTCTTAAAAATTACTTTTAATTGCATTAGTTTAATTTATTGGGTTTTTTTTAATGCTTCATATTTCATATATTATCTGAACTCACTTTGCTACTTATGTTTTATTTAAAAAAAAATACCCATTTTTGTAGCTGGGAAGGTAAGAGGTCATTAAGTTTTTCCTTTGTTGAGAAAGCAGGAAATGTTTTCACATTTGAAGACTGGATTGTGCCTTTCCTTCCTTATCTCCTCCTCTCCGGAAGGTGACTGACTACATCCCCTCTGTAACTCACACATCATGGTGCAACTATTGACTTCAAGGATTCCCTAAAAGCAGTTTCTCCTAACTGAAGCACACCAAGCTGTAACCTCATCAGCTGTATTAAGTTTAAACAGCTTTTATGCTCTGTAAGTAGCAAATTTTCATCAAGAACCTTTTGGTACCATATCAAATTCTTCTTTATTATAGTAGGTTTTGCTTGCTGTCTCATCTTGAACATTTAAACTTCCTTGGGGATATATCTACACTCAAAAGTTCTTCTACTGTACTCTACCAATTTACATAACACCGTGCAACTTTCCAAATGTGGATGCCACCATGTACAGCTGTAAGCATCTGTAAGGAAGTAACTCAGATAAAAGACAGAAAATAAACCACATAAGATTAAGATACCTTTAAACTAGTTTGCCTGAGCCCACACTAGACTTTCTTTGGCTGCAATTAATATACTCTCAAAAAACAGAATAGATACTACCTGAAAACAGTAAAGTTATTACCAGATTCCTGAAATTTTGAAGGTCCTTGGCATTTTCATACTTTTCCATTGCTTCTATATATTTTCCCCACTTTGTGTTTTTTAACCTGAGGGCTGTTAAATCTCATCAGATATTAATTAATCCTTTATAGTCAACTTGGTCAAACGATATCATGAGACACAGAGGAAGCACAAGGCATACTGCCATCAATAGCTTGAACAATTCCATTTACCAGCCTTGTTTTACCACAGATCTGCTTACCCATGGTAGTGAGCAATTGCTGAAATTAGCCATTCACTTATGCTTAGAAGCAACAAACTGCAGATTACCTTAAGTCATTACAAAGGGAGTGATGCACTGAGATGCAGAGGGTAACAGAGTTTTAAGGTATCTGAAGTCACTCTGTAAGAGCATATTAGACTATGTCTGTAATTGGGATTTTTTCATCAATCTACTCACCTGCTCAACTCTGTAATGATGAGCTTTCACTTCATTTACTCTTCTTAGACTTTGGCAAATTTCACAGCATGAGTTATTAGATCAATTTCACATATCATTCTCTCTCACTTGCATCATACCAAGTGTGTGACAAGTACTTGGACCTTGTATTTGGTTTTAGCTCCAGTGGTTGTTTAAGGTTATGCAAGAGATTTTGCTCCCTGTGAATGCACTTATTTCTGAACCACAAACACACCACTGCTTGTTTAAAAACTGTTAATAGGCACTTCAGATTATTGTTTTGCTGCCCAGACTCAGTTATGAGTCTCCTCAAAATCTATGCAAAAAATACTTTTTTTTCAGGTCATGTATTTTTCTTCTTCTAGGCAGCTAAAAAACTAAAAACCACTTTATTCAGAGTGATTTTATATTTTTTTAGCCATATGAATGCAATAATCAAGAAGAAGACAGGGAAACTCCTTTTTCAGAATCAGTGTATTGCCTTCCAAGGAATATTTTCAAACTTCCAAAGAATTTACTACATTAATCTGCAAATTCATTTGTCTTAGACTTCCCTTTCTATTTAAATAATTCTCTCAGAGAATTACCACTACCTAATATTACTTGCCAGTTTGTCATTTGCACCTCTCTTTCCTAGGAACGGCTGGAACTGGATATTATTCTCATTGAAGAAAATGTTCTTGAATAAATAATTCTCTCCTTCTTTTGTCCATTTTTGCGTTACTGCTTAAATTCTTGTTCTCCTGTTTAAGTCACCATTTTGGCAACACATTTTTAAACATTCTAATAAATACCATGACTTCTTGGAAAATTAGAAGAGCGATATTTTCTTTTGTTGTGGAAAATAAATGCTAAAATATGTTTTTTTTTAAATATAGTGCCTGTAGTCATTTAACTGTTTCCCGATACTTCTATTTTTGAAAAGATAGTGCCTCCAAAATCTTTTGATCATATCACTAAAAATTTTTTGAGTGCATATCACTTACATATATTTATATAGATTTATTTATAAACCATACATAGGCATTACTGTGCTTATGTATTGCGTACATTAAGATCTTAAAAGCATTTTAAAAAGTGATATAAAGAAAATACATATCACATAGGTTTTTAGAAAGATAATAGAATATGTTTTCAAAATATTTTCTTCCCACTCCCAGCGGATTTTCTAGCTCAGTCCATGAGGTACACACACCTCATTTTGGAAATCACTGTTCTAAATAACATTTCAGCTTGATTATCAGTACTGAAACAGAGCTATGCAGAGCCTTGAAAGCTGACTTTCTTGTTAAATTTATTTTCCTACCTTTGCACACAATATCCAAAAGGGCTCACTAGACTGCTAAAGGCTCGCTGTGGGAAGAAAAAGACTGTGGACCAAGCACCTGTATATCTAATTGCAGTTTTTAGATTGGCTATCAGAGCTCATAGAAAGAACCAGTTCTGGTATTATCAAGCTTATCTTGTCACAGAGGTGAAGTATGGCTGGTTGTATCACACTACTGATACACAGCCATGTATGTCAGTCTTTGAGAGTCATCACATAGGGAAGGAGCAGTTATGTCTAAAAGAGAAAAAAACAGAAGCTTTGAATTTAATGTTTATGGGATTACTTTTTTTTCTATCTAGACAAGCAAAGTGTCTAAGAAATATTTAAGGCAAGAACATAGGACTCTGAATCCAGGATATTTTGGAAGGTAAAAGGGTTGGAGGCTTGTATTTTCCAAATTCAAAGGAGCAAGTTCTGTTCCCAGGAACTGAGGAAGGAATAGGATGGGTACTCTATCAGCTGTAAAGCATTCCAGGCAGGCCTGTGAGATATACAGAATTCATGTCTTGTTGATTACCATTTAAAATCCAATTCTTGTTAAGACAGACAACGGTGACATTTGCTTAACCTCCACTATGAAAGATTAAAGTGCTCTTTGAGCAACTAGAGATTTAGTCAAGGCCAAGTTCTGAGTTGCTACATTGAATACATTCTGTGCCAGACATAAGGATACAAATTATGTCTGAGATGAGAACAGAGTTGAATCAGCCATTGCCATCATTCCCTTAGATGATGAGTTGCTATCCAATTTAATATTAGAATGCAGCACTCACAAAATTATCTCACAGCAAAACAGAGGAAAGGAGGGAATGAAGAGGAGAGCCCTTTTATAATCTCCAATTCTGCTTCTGCTGAGAGGGCATGTAAATGAAGCTTTTGCTGGGACCCCAGCTAAGACTGAAAACATGGATAAATGCACAAAAAAAAAAAAAAATACTACCAATATGCTATACAGTTCATTATACAATAAAAAACTGTGTAGTGCAATATAAAAGCTGAAGGATGGGGAAATAGCTAATTTTCTCTCTTGAAGGATGTATCTTTGAGGAGTTCTTAATAAGGCAGGATCTAAATATTAAAATAACCAGTTCAAGATGCTTGATTTGTATAGGCTGTGGAGTTTTTTAATATATTGATTTAATTAGTCACTATTGAACCATATTTAGAAGATAAGTGAAAGCCTCTAAAGACTTATTTATTGACACCATATGGGAGTTCTTAAAAGTGATGTTCAAATTAGGTAAAATGAGACACATAAAAAAAGAGTATGTGCCATAAAAAGGACTCCCAAACAAAAATGATGCTACTGTTGAAGGATATAAGTTTTAATATGGGATTTTAGAATCCCTCCCAGAGATGAGGTGCCCTACAGCTGACTGAAAATATTTGCAGATAGTGTTCATATTACACAATGTAGCTGCAAAAGCACATTTTAATGATGGATTAGAAAACTATGGTAGGAATATGCACAGTAGATGAGTGAGGAAGAAATGAGAACCTGAAGGAGGATGGCAAATCGGAAAGATATGCTGGTCACATTTTCACTACATCAAATGCATCTCTCAATTTAAAAGTATCTGCTCAGGCATCAACCTGAACTTGCCTATTTTGATTCATGATACTGACTACAATTTTCATGAAATAAACTCTGTGTCTAGTGTATGTCAAGTGATCCTTAAAGCATCACTGTGGTATTACTGTCATGTGAATTTGTTTTCATTTATGATCATTCTTTCTGACACATTTCTTAGAAAATTTTGATAACTCAAAATAGTTATAGAAGGAGTTGAACTTGAACCAATAGGATGTATTACACACACAAACACACACACCCACACACAAAAGATTTCAACCTCTAGCACTAAAAAATAGAAAAACTAAAATTATGGCTTCATCCTGAGGTCCTTGTGCTGATGGTATTACCTGACTGGATGACATTCGCTTCTTCCTGAACCATTTGAGAAGTCCAGGGGAAATATTTTCTCCTCAGTTAATTTTTTTCACAGAACCTGTACCTCTTTAAGTAGCTCATTCTTTACCTGTCTACCTTTGACACAAGCAATTTCCTCCTTGCTGCCTGGGAACCACCTGGAAAAACACTGACAGAACAGGCCACAGACTCCTTAATCTGTGTGCATAATTTTTATAGAGATAGAAGCAGATGTGTCAGAATCATTAAAGAATTCCTGTCCCTACACCTCTGACTGGCTGGAGAGAGCATAAAACCTCCTGATTTTTGCTAACAAATATCATGACAGCTATGGCATCAAACTGTAAATGGCATAATTGAACTCATCTGTGTTCAAAAACAGAAGATTAGCAACATTATAGATCCTCATTGGCACTAAAGAGGAGTGTGAATGAAGAGCAATCCTTCCTGAAGGGACTGGAATGTGTTAAGCTGGTATTGCTACACATGTGTCACAAAACTGTGTACTAAATTTTAATGGCAAATTATAAGGCAATTCCTGACAATAAATCTCAATTACAGTCCAAGGCCAATTCAGCCATGCAGTCTTGAAGATGTTCACTCTGGGAGCAGTACTGCAAGTGGAAAATCTATTTGTCAAGCAAGAACTGGGATGGACTGGAGAAGGTGGGCCCTAAAAAAACGAGCTTCTACTCTCTTCCCTGAGTGTGTAACTATGTCTAGGCAAATTTTCATTGAAAAAGTCTCCCACATCCCTCCCTGAAGCCAGGGCAATTCTTTCCCATTCCCTGCACCAATCAAATTCAGTGTGTTTGCACTCTCCAGCAATAGGAGCAATACACGTGTTTAACATGCTACCATAGTCCTTCTCCCTTTCCCCAGCCTCATAAACAACTAAAATGGTTTGGTTAAAAATACCTAGAAAAAATTCTGGCTCATGGGCATTTTCAATTTGAATAGTTTAAATTAAGCAGAATTACAATAAGGTAGATACAGGATTTTAAATGAGAAAATATCAAGCAAGTTTCACTCAAGCCAATGTTATTTGGCTTTAGTGACCAAATAATTAGTAATTTAGTAATCAAATTCACTATTTTACCTTTTTTATGTGGAATACAAAACCCAACCTAAACCAAAATAACAAAAAAACTCCAACCAACCAACCAACCAACCATCCAACCAACCTCAGCAACAGCAACAAAAAGGAAGGAAGGCAAAGACCAAAAAGTAGGTATTAGATCCTGGAATTTAGCTCATAGAAGACAAAGCAGAGAAAGTGAACTGAGTTTGGTAATCAGACCAAAATGGCACAGATTCTGTCACACAGTTAGCACAAGAGAGGAAGAGATAAATACCTTGATAAGCCATGACAATGTGAAGGAGGTAGACTGTGGTAGGCAGTTATTTTGCAGTTTGTTCTTCTGTAACAGGTTTTAAATATTCCTTGTTATAAGTTTGTAATGGTTTGTTCCATGCACCCCATTTGGCTTCCCTGATGATTCAGTCCTGAGTTGTTTACCCCAAAATCCCCTCCAAGTGTATGTCAATCCACCTGTCTGTCAAAGATAGCACTCCCTTTTGTTCTGGAAGGTTCCCTGTCCTTTATACTGACCTCAGAGTAAGATTAGATTGTAAGGTTTGCTCCTTCCCCTTGTTAGCTCCTATTGGATAGCCTTTACTCTGCACCCCTACTCTGATACCCCACTATTGGTAAAGGGTTGTGTCCTCCCCTTATCCAGTCCTTTTGCCTGCCATCGGTGTCACTTGTTCTTGATTCTCCTGAGGAATAAACATCCTTGGAACTCAAACAAGTGATCACTCCCTATTCCTTCGCCTTGATTCTCACATTGGGTTACTGCTGTTTCGCTCATGACACGGCTGTCAGTGGCAGGGAGCTGAGAGCAGCACCTGCATGCACCGCTACCTAGAACACGGATCTGGGAGCGGCCTTTCTCATGACTGCATCGGTCTCAGGGGTGAGCGGCTGGACAACATCTCCTGTGACCGCAGTGATGCAGTGACATAAGCCAGAGAAAACTGTGCAGGAAGAGTGATGGAAGGGATAAGGAAAGAAGAGCTGTAGTGTTGCAAATTGGAAACATGAGGATGAAAGAAACAAATTGGATTAGGTGAATGGGATGAGAATTCAGGGATGGAACTTTAGCAGGAATGTTGCAGTCTAGAGAGTCTATGTGGAAAGAAAACAAAGGGTAGTGAGATGGATAAGGACCTGGCTAAAGAGATAGGAGAAAAGAGACTATGACATCATATCATAAAAGTCTGTTTCATAAATAACCTGAACAAGGTGGAAAGATACAATACCTAGGAAACCTTATTTAACTCTGGCATCACCTGACTTATAAATAAGCAACTCTTTAGCTTTAAAAGTCATTGTTTAAAATAATTTCCATGTGTGCTTATGAATGTACAAGTATTAAGTAAAAATAACAATGAAGAAAAGATTAACGAGTTGGTGTGTTTCAGATATTTCCACCTAAGTTAATAAAAAGACTACAGCTTAAGCTATGTAAGCACATTACACATTTCTTTTGATCTTCTGTCACTGGGTTTTATGTGCCATATTTACTTATAAATGTTTATTCCAACAGACATCCTATGCAACTTTTCTGTTGCATTAACTATATAGTTGTTCAAATAACTGAATTATTTTCTTTTGCCACAGGCTGAAACTCAAATATGCCTTCACTTGCCATAGTCCATCACAGACTTAAAAAACTCTTAATTGAGAAATGGATTTCATTCATGAACATACAGACCATAATGGGTTTCCAATATAAATCTGCCTCTTTATATGTCTCACGTATTTGGCACGAATAGCTTTTTTCCACCTAATTTTACAGCTGTCAGTAAATTTGTAAGATGTCTTACTTGGAATCTTTTGTATCTCCTCTGATGATTTGGGATCCCCTAGGGTATCTGGTACAGGTTTATTTATAATAATAAATATTATGCAGTTTATGCCTCTTAATAGCCTGTGCTGTAGCCTTGTATTTTGCTCCAGCAAATTATTAATAACAAAATGGGTTCACTGTACACACATTGCCTACATACACGCAGCTATTGGAATGATATAGTATTATGAGTTCTTATGGCTAACCAGGGGCACAAAGCACCCTTTTCTATTTCTATAGCTACCCCAACAGATAACATTGAGAGCTGAAAGGAATCTGAAAAAGTTGTGAAAATCTGAAAATGAACCAGAAGGCAGAAAACAAAGCACTAAGCAGACAAATGTTTTCAGTTTCAAATTACTAATAATTTTTACCCACTTTTAACACACTATTTTCCAATCCTCCATTCATTCACCTAAAATGTTTTTACCTGAAGCTTTTCAAATGACTTTTCCATTCAGTAGATATATGTTCTAATATTTTGAAACCAAGAGAAACTTTTTCTTACCATGAGTATTTTCATTTATAGGTAATTTCTTTTAAAATGTGTGCAAATTCTAGTGAAACATCTCTTACTACATTATGCAGATAATAGAGATAAATTTATTATCTGTAACACAAAAGTGTTATACAAACACATAAGCAATATATCATAATATATTTACATCACTTTTCCAAAAAGTTCTGTTTTCATTTTTATTGATTCTGACTGTAATGATTACTTTTTCATGGCAGAAAATATTTCAGAACCGAGTTTTCTGCAGTGAGGTGTAAAGGCACTTCAAATGTATGCCAAGGAACTAGCTCAGCTCTTTCCAAAGCCCAGCTACTAGTATTCTAGTTTGTTGTTAGGTCCAACATGCCTGAAGGGTAGGGGGAAAACATTTTGTTCCTTTTATCCACAACTGAATATCCAGTCTTATGGACTGAGAGTGTGCCCCATGAACAACATATGTGAAATAACCACAATCACTGCCCTGAAAATTCTACAGTCCAAAGACATGAAGAGGACAAGAAAATGAGCAAAGGTACAAGTTAAGGAAGAAGTGGGTCTAGCATGGCTGCATGTGATTTTGTCACATAGTTTCTCAAAGGACTGCTGACTCTAGCCCACAAGATATGGCTATGCATGTTACAGAAGAGCAAGGCAGTTCAGACTGTTTAGCATCATCCCCTCACATAATGCAAGTATATAGTCCTGAAAGCATCTCATCCTGCTAGGAGAGGTACTCAAAAAGTAAAGGCCTAGATAAATGTCATGCACTGATTTTAGATGGAAATATAAGATCTATTTTCTTACTTAAGCAAATAGGTTCAGTGATTTATTTAGGATTACTTGCACAGAATGAAACAGCAATAGGTGGAGCTCTCTCAAATAGAACATGAAGAACATTGTGGTGATAGGGTTTTAATCAGTCTTCTGAAAGGCTTAGATTAGTCATTGTCTATACTCTTTCCTGAAAATGATACATATTTAGCCTAAACCAGTGGTAAAAGTTTAGACCATGTGCTTTAACAGAAAATAGAGCAACGCAGCATGGAGAAAGAAGGAACGGAAAATATTTTATGCTTCTCTTATATATTAGGTCCACTATGACAAGACTCACAAAGAACTGAACAGTACCACACTTTCTCCTCCATTCTCCTCCCATTCAACACACACTTTTAAAAAGCTGTGAATTTTAGAAGGTTCAGCTCTTTGAAAAGAATGAATGCTGAAGTTTGAATCATAAACCAGGTACTTTCCACCACTGCACACTCTGGTCCACTTCAGTTTTAAACTGAAACGGAAAGAAACCTAATGTTATACTACATATTAAAAATTAGTGCTGGGAATGCTGCCAGAAGCTATACATATACCAGTGCTATACTATACATATACCAGTGCTCCACTGGTACTTCTTTGAAGATACTGTCTTTTTCTTCAGAACTTCAGTGTCATGAATTTTGATTAATTTCTTCTGACAGCAGGGAAAACCTTAACAATAATGTGACCAAAGTTACAAAGAATTTGAAAGAATAGATTAATTATGGGAGCTGCCCCAATAACCTGGCTAGATATTAAAACAATGCCTTGGACAGGCTGATCCTAGCAAATCAGAACTGCCAAAATTCCGCCATGATCGGGCTTTAAAGCTGCAGTAGAGTGTTACTAATTGCAGTGTTCCTGGCATAGCCATCATGGCATTTTACATGGCACCCTCATCCATGGTTAGTGGAGACAGAAGCATTCACTAAGGATGGACCCAGAGAGATAAATCTCTCCTCCTCAGATCATCCACACTTCAGAGATCTCTTACAGGAGATGCAGTCTGTCTGTCCATCTACCAGCAATGCCCTTCATGGCTTCCTCTCATACAACTACGTGTGTTTGACTGTGAGAAATCCATGCAGCCCAGCAAACACACAGCCTAAATCTGACCATTTCCACAGACCTAATCAAGTAATTTTGCTCTTTACTTGTGATTACTGATATGGAGCTTTCTGCTACTCAAAATGCTTCTTCACAGTAGCTGTAGTAGGGATAAAATCACAGATAACATAAAATAACACGACTAATCAAATTCACTATTCTTCACCAAGAGCACAAAATTCTCTACTTGATATTTTTTGCAAAAAGGCATCATAAGTAAATTCAGCAGCTAAATCATAACACACTAAGCATATCCAAATGGGTACAAATTTCCTGGCAAGAAGATACTGGTTTCAAAGGAGCCTTAGAGCTCATTTTCTCTCTTCCTGTAATAAAATAACCATAAATTTAGCTTCCTAGAAATATTATGATTCCCAGACAAATTTCCCCAAAGCAAGGACTATATTATGATGTCTCTAATGTATTGCATCAGCAAGTTTTAATACTTTCTACAACAAAGGATAAACAAAACATATTTATCAAGTCACTACTTACATAGAGCACACAGTAGATAAATTTTCCATCTGCTGATTTTAAAGCAGTGAACACTAGGTTTCTGAAGTCTAAATGAATGGCATTGCGGTGCTGAGGAGAGGGCAGTTTAAAAAACTTTGGTGTGAAGTAACCTCAGCACTTTTCAGAGCTTTTCCTTCCTTTATATTTGAAAATAAATATGTAAAATATTCCACAAACAGTAGAGGAATAGGGACATGTGCTACTTAATTTCAAGATAAAAAGCAGAGGATGCAAAAGCAAGCAAAACTTGTCACAGCCTGCACTGTTGTTTTTATCCTTGTGCTAATGTTTAAGTTTTCAAAGTCAAGTAAGCAGTTGTGTTATTTTCCTTAGTTTTAAATGCCACAATCAGCTTTGAAAATCCTCACATACAGTAATTTCAATTCTGAAGCAATTTTATTCTGGGTCTGTAATATGAAAATGGAATTAGAGTATGATCCTTTCACCAGATTTTTGTTTACATTGTACTATATGCTGACTGAGAATATCCTGATAATTTGTGACAGAATTACCTGATATTTTATATACTTATGTTTTTCAGAGTTTTCATGATTTGTAAGTTTCCAGCATGAGGCTACAGGCATAACTATAAATTGGAACCAAAAGAAAGATAAATTCATAACTTTTAGTTTCCCAATTGCCTCTTTTTTCTTTTTTTAAGAAAAAAAAAGAATGCAAGTCTTTAAATGGCTATTTGATTTATTTGTTCCTTACAGTTATATGCAATTGCAAAAAACTGTTGACCATTTTATCACTCTTATTATTCCATACAGAATATCTGAACATGCTCCCGTTAGGCCAAAAAAGAGTCGGCCAGTTCTCTCAGTCAAGTCATTTTGAGGCTTAGATCAAGCAGCAAGTTATTGACACTTCAGACTCATCATCATTTTATACTGAACAGCGCTACTACCAATCCTTACTTGTTTGTCTGAAGGAGGTTTTAAAGCTGGGGTTTAACAACATTGCTTTCATATTGGACCTGTCTGGGATGGAGTTAACTTTCTTCACAGCAGCCTCTATGGTACCATGTACTGGTCTTATTATTACATAAATAAAAATGATTATTCTTTCTTATTCAGGATTTAAAAAAATTTAAGTGAGAGAAAATGGGGGCTTGGGGGGGAAAGGTAAAGAAGTGTGTCATCTCCTTCCTGCCTCAAGCATTATCCCAGTACTTCTTGCTTTCCTTATGCTTGTGTCTGATCACCAAGGGTTTAGGGGACTCCTAGCTGCAACAAACCCTACAAAGTCCTCTCTGTGTCTTTAGGAACAGTAAAATCTTTCCATTTCTTGTGAAATTTGACTTGGCATTCAGTGGATTTTAATTCTTATGTTTCATAATCTCTCCTCTTACCATGAGCTGTCTGCACAGTGTCCTCTCACAGTATACATCTGAAGTGCTTAAAAAGAAAATGAGATTGACTCAATTATTTTCTTTCTGATTAACTATTACTTAACTGATGTGTTTTCAACCATCCCAACTAGCTCTCTCCAGAACAGGTACTGTCCATGCACAATTTGGAGAATATATGTTACTCAAAGTACTACCAAAAAGTAACATGGAAAATCATGTACATCAGTTTTGGCAATTAACCATCCTATTACAGTACCTCAAAAGGCATTACAGACCTCATACAACACATACCTGCAATTTCATGGTAAAAAAAAAACAAAACAGTGTCATGAGCTGCAGCACAATCTTAAAACCATTCAGGACACTTTGAACTAGAAATATCCCTCCCTGCCTTGCCTCCTACACCCACCACTCTCAAAATTCATATTTGGGGACAGCTGCACAAATTCAGTGTGGTGTGAATAAACTAATGTACTCTAGAAGGAGCCTACTCTGTGTGTACCAGTCAGGCTGAGCATGCTGTCTTGAAGACAGCAAGAGCTCTAGGATTCTTCTTTCTCAGTGGCAAAGAAAAACCCTTTCAGAGTGTGCCTAATCCACCTTTGTTTTAGAAGGTGGAAGTCTTAACTCATTTAGGAAAACACAGTAAAAATTCCACAATCAGCTACAAACTAACAAGTAAAAGAGAAGTAAAGTAAAAAAGTAAACAAGTAAAGATCTGTCACATCCAGATGTACAACAGAAATATATTTCATAACAAAAGAAAACAGTAGATTTTAAAACCCATTATCATTTACAGAGAAATGGAATGTCTTTAAAAGAACTGTTTAAGGAAATAATTCATTTGTACCCAAACGCCCCCCAAAAACCTCTTGACTTCTTTCATAGGTTTAATTTATGGGAATATTTATTATTTGAAAATTATAATTGTACAAATTTAATTTGAGCAGTCTTAGGTTTTCATATGAAATGAAATCTTAAAAGAAAATATACTGATAACCAGGCATTAGTTCTTCCCTTACTTTCCCTTCTTCCTCCTTGCTTGATATAGACTTAGTGAATACACACAATCTAGGAAAAATTATGCATTTATTTTCCTAAAACTCTTCCACTGGCATTCTTATAACTAGTTCACTATTTCTGGATCATGTAGTCTCAAGATGACACTGAGCCTTCCAGCCTTGCAGAACCTGCAAGCAAGACACAAATATAAGTAGGGAAGTACTTCAGTCCAGGGACTTGGATAAAACACCACTGTGTTGTGCAAGCTTAAGATGAGAAGACCAGTATCTTGCATGATTCATCTCACTGTTTGGTCATGTTTGTTGTATTGACACAGTGAAATATTATGACTCTGTAGTGACTTCAAGTTTGCTGTTATGGGAGAAAGCAGGTTTATAGGGGAATGTTGGCTTGAAACCCGTATTTATGATTAATAGACATCATATTTTGGTGGAGGTAAACAAATCTAGAGGAGTATAGTCAAACTCTGAAAAAGATGCAACTTTATATAAATTGTGTTATACTCCTGCCCTCTGTTTCAGTGTTTATCTTCCATAAAAATCTACTCTTCTGCTATGTAAGATTTATTATTATGTATCACCTATTCAGAACTCGTTGAATCAAGGTGCTTTTATTACAGACAAAGGGATGATTTCTTTATTCTGCACATAAACAAGCACTGTGATCAGCAAAGCACTGAATTCTGAATCTCTTTCTCTAGAAAGATTTCAGCAGAATCTTTATTTTTAAAATGCAGCCAAAACTTCTAGAGTCAAATAGGCATCTTGCTAACCAAATGGAGTGCTTTACATGCACAAAACCTGGATTTTAGCCCTGCCAAAGAAGCATATAAATATGGAAAAATATAGTGAGATGCACAGAGATGCGTAGGTAATGTGGTAAAGCTCACTATTTACCCAGTACTGCAAAGCTGTTCTTCATGGGAAACACGGCATGCAGCAGCCTTGCAGACTGAGTCTAGAAAAATGATTGACCACCTGGATCCACAGTCTAATCCACATTACATTGCTGGTGGGGAATCCACAGAGCTGCGGCAGAACTGAGACTCTGAAGTGGAACTAATAACACTGCAGTGGGTTGATCAGTAGTTCGCCTGTTGGGTGGCACACGCTTGCCTCGAACTCCTGTGAAAGATTCATAGAAGTAATATGACCTGAAGCAGAGGATCATAAAATAGTTTTTGACAGCCAGTATTTAACTTGTCTTTTTTTCTAAGCCTTTTGGAAGAAGAATTACACTAGGAAATTGTAGTCATTAGGAGGTAAGTAATAGCTAATAGACATTTGGACTTTTCTGCTCTATAATTGCCACTCTAGCCAGTAAAGGTGGTCCATACTTCATCAATTTTGTATTTTTACCAAGAAGAAATCACTTCTAATGGGTGAAAAGAAGAAAGAAGATAAAAATGGGAGGAAAACCAAGGGGTTTCTACTTTAAAAACTGAAGGAAGAGGAGCTGGGAAGAAGGCCTCTGCTACCTTAACTTTATGAGTCTGGCAAGGAGCTGTCATTCCAGGAATAAAGTGTGAATGTCATCCATGTTAGAGAAAATCCATTACTGACAGGATTTACCCTAATCTTGGTGTTGACCGATGCAACCAAGAAATTGGCACCTAAAGAATTGACACCAAGAATACCTTTTAAAAAAGTAAAACTCATTACAGTTCTTCCTTCCCAGTATCTATGTAAGGTACCAAATATTAACTCCATGCTACAAGAACACATTTGAAACACAGAAAATATTCCAGATTGCTATGTTCTTTGAGTAGATGTTGTGTGATTTCATTCTTACTGAAAATTGATGCACGTGTTACTTAGAAATTAATCTAACAGCAACGCTGCCAAAGGCCCTGTCTTTCAGTGGATGATTTCCTGCTGACCAGCATCATTTAACATGAGGCTCAACCAAATACCAGCAGCCAATCCACACTGGTTCAAGCAAAACTTTCCAATATGTTCCCATTGTTTTCCTTCCCCAGCCAATCATGGACTCAATGACAAGACATTTTCCTACTTGTGCAGCACTTAAAATACTCATAAGGCCAGGTAGCAGGGGTTGGAATTAGATAACCTTTAAGATGCCTTTTAACCCAAATCCTTCTGTGATGATTCTATGATAGCCCATTTAATAAAGAGTGCATTGATCATACTTATTATGTCTTTTTTTATTTTTTTTCTGACAACATGAGAGTAAACATTCAGGTTCCTGATGAAAATTCTACAGAGAATTCATCTTCATAGCAACAATCAGTAAGATTACTGATATAATAACAATCAGTAATAGGTATTGCTGTCCCACCAAACTGGTGCTAAAAACTTTTTGATTTTGTGTTAAAGGTTTTATTCTTGGAATATTTGTCACTCATGCCATGTCACAAACCAGAAAGGTTTTCGCTTCCTAAGTCATGTTTTTACATACAGTAAGTCATGTTTTTATCTAAAATCAGGATGTCAAATGTTCACCACCAATCTTTTGCCAAATGTTCTAAACAGTGCATCACAAAATAACAGGCTTAACCCAAGGTTATATATTAATTCTGTAAATTATACCCTCCTGCTGAAAAAAAAAAGTCTCCATTGCACGAAGAGAAAATTTACTGAATTTCTTTCAGCAATTTCAAAACTGTATTGGTCCTGCCATTCAA
Organism: Peucedramus taeniatus; assembly: GCA_013400575.1. Lineage (NCBI taxonomy): Eukaryota > Metazoa > Chordata > Aves > Passeriformes > Fringillidae > Peucedramus > Peucedramus taeniatus. The sequence goes on from WBNO01020063.1 coordinate 58,415, forward strand.
AATGATCACACCTAAATAAACTTCATTATTTTATGCTTATAAACTAAGACTGCTGCTCTAGATAGACAATAGCTACATTTTTCCAAAAGGACTAATGCTGAAGTAAAGCAATGCCAGAATTGTCTTAATATGTAAAGGAAAACAAAAAAACAAAAAAAAAAAAAATTAGCACCAACTCACTTTCTTAGAATGCTTCCCCTTGTAGGTAAGAAAAGATATCTTTATTTCATGTTTATTCACCTTTTTTTTTTCCAGTCTACATATAAGGTAGAGCCATTTAGTTATTTCTCCCTGCAGAGAACAAGATACCAGTAGTGATTACTTTTTCTGAGATTTTGTTAGAAATTCTCCTGAACCTCTTCAAAAATCTTTCTTTAATATTTTCTCACTTGGTCTTTCATTAAAAGCAATCTTTTGACAAGGTTAGCACCCTATTAGGCTTTTAAGACAATGTCTGCCACCTAGTATAACATGAAGTTTTGTAATTTCACTTTTTAAATTTATTAAACATTCAATATTATTAAGTTTATTATTCTGCCTCAAAATATCAGGCAAAAAGATTGTCTGTAGATATCTACACAAGTCTTTGAAGATTACATTTTTTGCCTCTGGCTTGGAGTCTTAATATCTCTTTAAACCTTTAATCCCTGGGTGTAAGAGCTCCTTTATGACACAGGAATATTATTAAGTTTTATCTTCCTCTTTTACAAAACAGGTTGATGTGAACATAAATTAAGACTGCAAACTGACTACTGTTTAGATACTGGAGGTCTGTAAAATGCACGCAGTCAAATAAGATCAGTATGTAAAACAAATACCACACCCTGTCACCTCTAATCACTTGTTAAATAAGGTGTCCCAGAAAGGCTGGCATTTATTCTTCAGTTCAGTGTCAAAAAAACCCTCCGATAAAAAACCACCCAGAAGTTTCTATGATTTTCAAAGTCAAAAGTTTAAACTTAAGGCTCCAAGACCAAAAAATTCCTTTGTACTTAGAAATGGAAATCTAGGAGTGCTCCTGCTGAACATGTGCCAATGAGACTTTCGCCTCTAGCAGAAAGAGTGAAAGAATTGGAGGAAAAAGAGAAAATATCTTTACACATAGCAAAAATTTGCAGCAGGGTATTCTATTCAGCACCACATATGGCAAATGCATTTTCACTGCTGGGTATGTTTTATTTACAGCTCTGATTTATCTTGCTATCTCTTTCCCTTTTGAGTTCAAAGTACTTTTCATTTTCTTGTGAGATCTATTCTTAGCCAAAAAGATTTTTCTAACAGAGCATTGAGGGTAGTGGAAGGGAATCACCCAATGTTGACAGCACATTCAGGAAGTCTTAAGCTTCTGTAACTAAAGTAGGTATATCTGATGGGCTTCCTATCTTTTTCTTCTAGTTAATTAAACCAACCTGTTGTGCTCTTGAATATGGGAAACTTCATGACAAAATGGTGAGGTAATGGTGTGATATTAAAGTTGTGAACTGCGGCTTCTCCTCGCCGCCACGAGGCGGGGAATCCGGCCAGCCCGCCCCTTTGTGGCGGTGGGAGCCACACGAGAGGCCGCCCCAAAACCTCCCCTGAGGCTGCGGTGGCGGTCAGGGCAGCTGCGTGGGTTCAGCTGCAGAGAAAAACCACTAGAGTCCCGAGATAAAGAAAGCCAGGAGCCGGGCACTCCGTCAAGGTATTCCAAAGAGTTTTAATCTCCTTGAAGGGACAAGACGAAGTGGACCACACCCAAGGCTCAGCAAGAGCTTATAAAACCTCTGACTCAGGGAGGTGGGTACAACAGCCAGTGGGTCGTTACAACAGGGATAAGGATATGTTTAACTGAACCAATAGGGAAAACATAGGGGTGGGAGAAAACCCACACAACAAACCATACACGGGGGACAAGGTGACTGACACAGAAACCTCGAGAACAAGCTGGGCAGGGAAAACTTAATTGACATGAAGGGGGGCAGGACAACTGGGAATGACTTAGCAGAAACGGGGGGGGAAAGGGGGGGCGGTGAGCAGGTTGATGGACACCCCGAGTGGCGGGAAAACCTGGACAAAAACCACTATAAGGGGAAGGGACAGGGGGAACACGGGGCAAACCATAACTTTTACAACCCTCCCAAAATACAACAGCGAGAGAGGCAAGATCAAACAAAACACACACCACTACAGTGAACTTTCTGTCAGAGTGAGTTTTCTGCAATTATTCAAACATCGGGAGAATTAATTTACCTCATCCTTGAGTCTGTTTGTTTCCTGCTCATTTTTCCTCAAGAAAACCTCTTCAGTTCCTCAGTTCCTGCTGTGCTCTGTCACTGGATTTACACAATGTATAAATACAAAGGAGTATTTTTCTGTTTGGGGGCAGGGGGGAGACCGTCTACAGAAAGAGGAATATGGCAGGTCCTTTATATCCGATCAAGCACAAGTTATAACCAAACCTGTCCAAAATTCGGAGACTTCATCATCTGAATTGACATCCCACAAACAAAACCCTGAAATATTTTCTGAATTGTTCACATGTTGAGAAGTTTAGCTCCGCCACATATAGAATTGAGTCAGATTTAATAATGAAAATAGTTACAAAGACAAAAAGGTAATAAGTGTGATTTGTTTCATGCTTTTAAAAATTAAACTCATTTTGATCTTGATATAGATCAAATTAATATTTTTGCTCACTAAAATTTGCATTTATACTATAAGAGCTGCACATGAGAAAATTATTCCTTTCTCCTATAGACCAACATCAGCACTGCTGGGCCATTCTTTTCCTCCTTCAAGGCCTTTTGTTGAAAACTCTTCAAACATATTGCATAAATTATTGTTCTGAATTTGATCAGATACCAGACTCACCACTTACCCTTTTAGAAGTGGTAACTTAAAAAAAATGTGAGGTTTTCATCACATTCCAGGATAAAATCACATTTTAGAATGTGATTTTAGAAGAGGGAAAAATCAAGGCTGAACAGGTAACTACATTTGCAGAAGTTTTTGACTATCTACTTCTGATGCCCACCTACTGTCATTTGAATTTTAAAGAAGCACAACTGCTATACTTAAATATATTTCTTCATAAAAGGACAAGGACTATACTAAAAAGTAACGAGGACAAGTGGTGTTTTCTATGATGAAAGGTATTCTATGTAGTTTGTGTCTCATAAGAAGAAACTCTTTTCAATGCATAATTTTAGATTTTTTTTTTGGACTAACTTGTTTTTACTGTGCAGAACCACATTAAAGTCCATTGAGACTCATGAAAACATATGGAAAAGCCATCTGGCTTTAAACAAAGTGGTTAATCCAGAACTTGGATCTCACATAAGGAAAAGTAAAGAAATTGACTGATATGTTAATCTTGTTTCGCATAGTTTTGCTTTGCTTTTTTAAACTAATATGCTGAATGCAGTGCTTCAGAGGGTAGAGTAATCAGGGGACTGGAACAGTTATGTGAAATACATTATGATTTACAAGGCACTGTTAGGGAAGAAAGATGATTCATGCTTTCAAAGACTGCCTACTGCATCCCCAGAACTACAGCTACAAAGTACTCACTTCTGAGAAAAATTCTCCATTCTCTGTTATATCAGTGACAATTATTGGTATTACAGCAGCGCCTACAGGACCCAGTCATGACTGGAGACCCAACGGGTGGAATGCTTTTCAGGTATGTAATACCTAGTGAAAAAGAATAAATAGGCTGGACAGACAGAATGGGAAAAAAAGGACAGAAGATTGAGTTCAGTTCCTCAAGGATGTCAGTGAAAGAGCCAAAGCTAGAACCCATCTGTCCTGACTGCCATCCACTTGTTCATTATTTCATGTAGCACTAGATAATGTAGCCTCTGTTTGACACTTTTTGCTATGTTAGGTCACATAGTCACATAAATAGCTTAACCCATATTTAAATACCTCTTTTTTGGCAGATACATTTATATCCATTTGTGCATAGAGAGCTTTAGAACAACAGCTAGTTGTGTGTAAGAATATACTTTCTAAAAGATAGATGTAATTGTTTTTCAGATGTATTTTCCAGTTTGAAAAGAATCCTTGTCTTTTCCAAAAGGGAACTGAACAACTTATTGAATTTAAACTATCACCAAATTCATTAAAAGCAATTTTAAAATTTAGCAGTTTATTTTATACCACTGGAATGTCACAGGTACTTGAAATGAATTGTAGTTGTCACTGTAAAAAAAAAGAAAAACAATAGAATCAAAATAAAACACAAACTCCCACCTGTTTTTTCTTGAGCTGCTGCTGCCAACCTGTATGCACAGACAAGATATGAGCAAGTTTGTCCATCATCAAAGGCATGTCTATTTTTATATAAGAAATTATCCCATCTCGCTGTTGGGGGTTGGATCTGTTTCTTTTGTGTTTGTGGAATTTTTTCCTGGTGGTTTGCTAGGTAACTAATTGCTGGGTACTTGATGGATACTTGACTTAAACAAAGGAGGCAGCAGGTTTCTCCGGGTTGAACAGCAGTGAACAGTAGTTTGGTCTGAGGACACCACTCCGAAAGGACTGGAGTACCAGGAGACCCTGCTTGTTTTCTCTCTCTCTGCTGGATTTCTCTACAGAGGAAGACTGAACACATTTTTCTTCGCCATTGGACTCTCATATAGGACTATCTCACTTCATAGAACTGTATTCACTGCTCAAGGAGGATTTCATCTGGACTGCTTTCACCACCCTGATACCCAGGGTGTCAGGTCACATCCCTGACTCTGTCAGGGCATTTTCTGAGGTTTTGTTGTTTCTTTGTTTTTGCTTGTCTCTTAGTGCTATTACATTTGTATTTGTCTTTGCTTTGTCTAATATTCCTAGTAAAGAACTGTTATTCCCACTCCCAAATCTTTGCCTGAGAGCCTCCAATTACAAAATTATAATAATCTGAGGGAGGGGGTTTATATTCTCTATTCAAAGAGAGATTCCAGCTTTTGCCGGCAGGTACCTGTCTTTCAAACCAAGACACTCGCACATTCCCAAATTACGTATCAGTTTAAAAGCTGCTGGGCTATCACAGAGAACTTCACTTCTGTTTTTAAGATTCTCCCTGACCAAATTACTTAGATCAGCCTAGAAGCTAAATCAATTTCTTGCCATTTCTATGATACTGTTCATCAGCATTTGCCCTATGGAAAAGGTCTGTCAAGGAGTTCTGAAATTGACTCCGCAGAAGTACAAAGTTAAATCCCATGTTTACATGGTACACTTCTGTGAAAGGCAGTAACACTGTGCATGGCTTGCCTTCCAATAGCCTCTGAACAAGTTGAGTCAGCATTCAGGCTGCTGAAAACAAAAGAGAAGGTGTGCAAAAGAGACCGTACAAAGACCGCTGTCCTCTGATTATGTGCTACTTTCAAACAAACAAAGTCCCACACTGGGACCATCTTTGGAGACAGAAAGGAAGCTTCTGTGATTTATGTAGCAGAGTAGTAGAGAGAAGACACTTGGTCAGGCATGAGAAATATGCCACTGATTATGCAAATGATTATGGTTATATGTATTGCTAATACAGTATCTAAATATTGCCAATGCAGTATATAATATAAGCAGGGGGTCCTAAACCAGGGCACAAGTCTAAAGGGTTATAAAACAAGTAGGTTTAGTTAGAAACGTACAAGTCTTTGGCCTTACCAAAAAAACAATTTCAAAGCAATGGAGTACCTGTGGAGCTGCTTTAGGAGCTTATCTCCATATGTGACTGCTTCTTAGCCATTTTACTCATCTGTCCAAAAGTAAGTGTTGCCCATCTTCAGGCTGGACTTACCTTGCAAGTGTCCCTTCCAGAGTGGAGGGACCCACCTGGAGGCTACCTGCAATCTTGGGAGACCAGTCTTGAGTTAGCCCAGCTGACCCAGTCTCCAGCAGCATTTTATGCCCTTTTGTAGACCAATATGTGCCAAAGTTTACTGTAATCATCACAGCTCCCCCATCTCTGGAATGTATTAATTATGCAAGCATCCCCAGAGAGCTTCTCTGCAATTCTTACCTGGTCATCTTATTTTAGGACAGCTCCCACCTGGAATGCTTATCTTAGGGCATATCATATTGCCCATCAGAGACAATGCCAAGGGGGCAGGGGTGAGGGAGGAGGCACATGAACACCTGATTGTCTTTCATCACCGTCACAACTTAAAAGTATTAAAACTTTTGGGTTTAACATCATGTTATGCACTGTTACCATAAACTTCCACTCCACTGCACAGCAAACTTTGGATGTCAAAGAGAAAAATGTCCTTTTTAATGAGGAACTGTTGCACTCAGCTTATTTGACTGATTGTACCTTCTTACTTATATGCCAAGGCAGCTTTAAAATCAGAGCGACTGCCACATATGACTTTCAAATCAAGGACATTTGCGTTTTGGGAAAAATCAATTAGTTCATATTCACCTCATAATTTAGTGTCTTTTATATGAAAATGGACAGCATCACTGACAAAAAGTAATTTAAAAAGGAATATAATAAAGAGGTTTTTTTTGGTTTTGCTTTTAAAGACTGACATGGTTTATATCTTATTCTAAGAAGGAATTACAAGCCAAAAATCGCAACATAAAACATCCCATCTTTCAAAATGGAATCTCAACAAATGGTGAAGGAAAACTTTACTTACTTTCCAGGATTACAAGGCATTTTTACACTGTAATTTTTCTTTTGCACTCCTTTTTTTTTTTTACTATGGGCTTAAACAATAAAGATTTGCCTGATTCTACAATAACTAATTCAGTATGCTATTTCCAAATACAAATTGTAGTTTTATATTTTCCTTTTTTTACTGTCACATTCAAATACTTTTTCTAATTATTGCACCTGTACTTGGATAAAATCAAAACAATACACTTTCTATTGCAATTCTATGGAACACTTATAAAATAAAGTCAATTCTAGGTGAAATGGAGAAAAATATCCAATGAAAGTCTAAACTTCTGAATAAGAAGGCATTTGTATATCCATTATTTGAAAAATCTTATTTCAGTCTTTTCCATAGTGTTTACAGAGGGCAAGAGAAACCTGCACCTTGACAGTGGCTACCACACAAGTGAAACACCTCACAGGTGCTGAGATGTACACTTTACTTCTTTGGGAGGATCTTTACTGCCATCCTTGGCATCTCAAATAAATCCATCCTCACACTGAATGTGTTATTCAAACAGATCCCACATGAGCTCAGTAGAACAAGAACACGTGGCTTAAGTACTTCTGATTTACTAAGAAATGTTATATCAGTACTCATCCACCTCTGCATGCACATACAAGTACAATGCCTTAACAGGTTCCAACAATAGCCTGTAATTTTGCTCCATTTAATGACCAAATGTATGAAGTTATTACGAAATATTCCACTGATAGATGGAATAGATGGAGATAGTAGAAATTCAGAAATATTCCTTTCTAAATGCACAGGAGGTATTTGTCCCATGACTGACTCTGCCAACAAAGAGAGACATTTTGCAATCAAAAGGACTGCACTTAAATCCCAGTCTCCAAAATATTGACATTATTCCAGTATTCTTTAAAATATAAGACTAGGACTGAGATTTGTGGAGAGTCTTCTGTTATATATGTAAAGGCACTAAACCTACTATAGTATTTTCATGTTAGAGACAATATTTCCAGCTAAAAAATACAATAATAATAAAAAGTAGCATCTATGTGTCAGGCAGGTGTGAGTTTTGGTCCACGCTTCAGCCAAGTAAAGTTCAGAAGCAGGGAGTAAAGAGGCAGGTGTTCAATTAATAAGTCTCTTCTGGTATGTTTCTCCATTTTCAAATGTGTATAATATAATTTCTTTTGACCCCATGTCAGATGAATTTCTTTTGACCCCACGTCAGATTCTCTCTTCTGGCAGCTCTCCAGACAGTTAGCATACTGCTTGCAACTGGTGCAATGAACAATGTCCCATGAGATTAAATGCAATGCTGCACTTTTCCACTTGTGACTGATTCCCTCCATTTTCCATTCTGACAGTCTTGATTTTTCAGGCCTTTCACAAAGTTCTATGCTCTTCATTGCTCTCTGACATATGTCCCAATCTCCAGAGAGCCAAAAAAAGCAAAATGCTAAAGAAGAAGAAATCCTCATTTCCTGTGGTGAATCTGCAAGCTGAATGCAAGATAATCAACACACAGAACAAGATACCAGAACTAAAATGAAGACATCTATCTTGTCTATACTGTTGACTGGTAGACAACTACTCCAGCCTATAAATTTTACCACCAAGATGAGCCCAATTTGAGCCTTCCCTGAATAACAGACATTGCACACCAGGTAACTCTCCCTTACTTGGAACAGATCCTTTGTAAGTGACTGACAGCATGCTGAATTAATAATAATGAAACAATTCCAATCCAGGTAGCTACTCAATATTAATTATTTCAAACTTTGTATAGATAAATCTATTAGACATAAACAGTTTTCCAAGTCTAAGAGTAAGATCAGACCTAGACACACCTAAGCTCCCTAGGGAATTTAGAAAGCACGGGGGTGCACTTGGAACCTCAGGACAGTAAGGTCTTCCTCATCTTTTTGAATCTGTCGTCATAAAATAAAAGGTACATTTGTTACAGTTTTCTAAAGACCTGCCTTTATAACCACAAAAATGGAAAACCAAAATAAAAATATTTTCTGGATATCTTTATGACGCTGCAAATGCCTACATGAAATTAGTTCTGTGTATGTATAAACATATTTCCAATTAGAAGAATCATTGATTAGAAAACAGTTTTAAAATCCTAATCATAAGAAAAAGGATGAAGCAGTGATTTAAATCTTGAAAATATAATATATCTGAAGTGCAGTTCTGCTTTTCCTCTTCACCTTGAGCTGATTAAGAAGAACTCCTGAGAATGCAAGTACTGGAATTGAGATAGATAATGAGCAATGTGTTATAAATTAAGGCAGTGTAGAAGGCGTAGATCTACTGTCTGTCAATATCTTTACTCCAATCAAAATCATTTCTACTTTGTGAAATTGCACTGCTTGAGAAAACACAGAGTTTATAGAGAGATAAAATGAATCTTGAGGTTATTTTCTGGGTGTTCCTGCCTCCTTATTGGGCAGTCTGAGTACAAACTCAGGTTACTATATCAGTGCCCAAAGTTTATGAAGCCTTTCAAACTGTGCTTAACTGCCTTGCAGAGGGAAGACTTTGTTTCTAGTGTCACCCACAGCAGAAGTACTATATTGCCTTCTGAAAGCCACAAGTTGCACAGAAGGCTGGATATTAAAAAACTTATCCTTTGCACTTGAGAACAGATCCTCTCCACAGCCAGTGACTCGCTGGAGTTAACTGGCTGTGAAATGGGAAGTTGAAAGAGGGATAAGGGAGTTGGAATTGTTTAATCAGCATTTTGCTAACTCAGACATGGAGATCCTGTCATTTCTATTTCAACTGTATGATATCCATGGATGATGGCACTGTTGCCCCTGGGCCTCGTATCACAATACACTTAGAGCTGTTAGCACTGTCCTCCAACTTCTGAAATTGGTATAAGTTTTAAAATAGGACAAGGGCATATTGGTTTAACAAGAAGAGATGGGGAATACACATTTAACTGTATACCCTGTAAGCAGTAGTCCAAGTAAGGACTAAACACTTCACCAATGAGAATTATATTCTTATTTCTGTGTATCTGCAACAGAGAGACCCCAGTAAACTAAAATTTGTGTCTGGCAAACAAATTCCTCAATGGTGCAAAAACTATGCACCAGACTGTGGCCCCAAGAGACTTCACAAAACTGCAACTCCATACCAGGTTGAAGCAGATATGCATAGTAAAGGTGTCACCAGACCTATCAATAACATCCCACCACACTTTACAGGTATGATCAGCTATGAAAAGAACCACCCACAATCCTGTTTTTTGGGCTCTGAAAGTTAATGTAATTTCAGCTAATGAGACCTGTGTGAGGGCACTATCCAGTCACTACCCCAGCCTAAGTGCAATTGAACAGAAAAAAGCAGGACATTTCAAATATGAAGGTGCTTTAAAAAATAAAGCTAAACAGATCTATCTGTGACCTATTCCCTACTTTACATTCAATTTTCAAAGATTGCAAAGATTAAGAACCAAGATAGACAGCTGCCTACTCTCCTTTTGGGCAGATGGCAACAGAAGTATTCACTTATGCAATTAATGAAGGAAGTTGGAGAAGTAGATGGAGGATCCTCCAGTTGCTTGGAAGTAGTAATTCACAGAAGGAGAGCAAGACAATCTGTTCCCCTTAAATCTGAGTACAGATTCTTTATTTAAGAGAAATTAACGTGCTTCAAAATGTTCCAGTTAAGCAGTCATATCTCCTAAACTAAATGGGTGTAAATATTAGCAGGTGTTATTTATATCTGCTTGTGTTTCTAACTCAATTCATTCTATAGAAGCATTTATCCTGACCTTTAGCCATTGTCCGAACACCTCTCATTGGAATTGGCAGAACAATTTTTTGGTTGGTACTGTATAAGACAGACAAAGCAGGAGCCTGAAGCACTTGCTGACCTTTAACTGCCATATTAATATCTATAATTGGAATTGAAAGACCACTTAAGCTGAATATCACCCCAACAAAGAAACTTGAACAATTATGATTATCTCATTAAAGCCATGGACCATATAATCTCTAGAGAAATGGGGCAAGAGAAAGGTTCTGATGATTAGCCCCATTAAAGTGATTTTCCCAACCTTACTTTGGGAGTTCTAACAAAGACAACAATCCCAGCTCCTGTTGTTTGAATTAAATGTCTTATTCAAGTGATTTCAAAGTTCATGCTTCAGAATGCCAATATTCACTGTCTGCAACAAATTAAATTATTCTGAATCATGAACCATTAAACCCTATTTTCAAAGCTGTAACACTAAAGTCTCTACAGTAGGAATTGTCATGTTGCACTACATTTTGTTTCAAGAAGTTTAATCTGAGATATGCAGTAAAAACTACCTCCTACTCTCTAAGGACATGGAAGAACCTAGGAAAACTTTTTTTCCAAAACGTTTTGAGCTGCCAAAGGTTTGTCCAAGTCCTGTCCTGCCTCTAATACAGGCTATGAATACAGCAACTTTACCTATAATACGATACCATAGCAACACCAGTGGCATAAGTTTTTCTACCTAATAAGCAGGAGTTTTATCTATGTCAGGTGAAAGCATCTGATCCCTCAGAAGAGATAGAGATGGTTGCTATTTATCAGTGATTACACTCTAATTGCCCCACTGTATTCTCTGCACTTTGCCATTTTCTTTATTTGTGCACATGGATGAGACAATAATACCTTATTTTTAAAACAGAGTTTGTTCTGCACTGTCCATAGCTTTTAGATTTTATTTTGGTTCTCTAGATGCACTGTATTTTAGGCCCATCAGCTTGATGGGATGGAGTTTTAACAAAGAGTCCCATGCTGAAACAACTCCAATAAACACTCTGAGAAAGGTTAAGGCACCTGAGGTTGAGTTCTGTGCCTTGGCTCTCCAAGGATCCAAATGCTAATTAAGCAAGCATACAAGCAAGCAGAGCTCTTACAGTAGCCGATTTGTGCCTCCATCTTTTCCACGCTTTTGGAAAGTGGCCAGTACACAGCACAGTTTGTGACTTGTGAGGTCTTAATAGCCTACACAGCTTCAGGCACTTGCTATTATGAAGATTTAGTACTTCTAAAGAGGTCTTCAATAGTGCTGTCTTCAAGTTTACCTGCAGCAACACGCTTTCCCTTCTTCTGTTCACACACTGCCATCAGCCCTGGAGGAGTGGGAGTCCTGTTATGGAGAATATGGGGGGATTAATTTTTTTGTCTGTGAACTACTATTCACTTCTGCCAGCATGTTTTCAGTCTGCAGATTTGACAGGAAAAGCACATTTTTGCAAGTACATCATAACAAGACTTAAATTGATCTCAAATAGGTTGGGGGAGGTTCTGTGTCTAACTATCTAGGTATTTTTAGTAAGTTTAGGCTTGCTCTGCTGGTTTCATCATAGATTCATCTACAGAGCACTGTAATTTTCAGGAGTGAAAAAGGAATTAGGTATGTTGTACAATAACACTTTTCAGCTTTTAATGGCAGAGTGATCAGCCAGAGGAGGTGCTACAAGATGCCACTCTTATTTTCAATGTGTGCATCAACAAGTAACAAGCAAAGTCCAAGTTTACTTCTGGCTTAAGGTTGAATAGGCACTGAAGTTCAAACTAATGTTGAAACTGCTGTAAGCCAAACAGCCCTATTTCAGTAGTGCAGAACCACCTCACTTTCATGGGTTTGATCTCCCCTTCTGAGAGCTGGTTGAAGTGAGAGAATGGAACATGTCAGAGTAGTCCAGAGTATATAGATTGTTTCCACGCCTGAGATCAGTTGCAGAGTCACACCCACACTGAAATTTTGGTCATAGGAAATCCTTTTGCAGTCATCTAGGCTAAACACTTCTCATTAAGCCTGTCTTGTTGTCAATGAGACCAGCAGGACAGAAGAGAGAGCTCTCACTCTTAATGGTAACTCAAAAAGAGAACTTGTACAGTTATCAGTAAGGACTGACTCAGCTCCTAAATCTATGACAAACTTAAGCCAACAGCTAGAAGTTTGCACTAGAATGTGTTTCAGCAGTTTTGATGTTTGCATTGACACAAGCAAATATTTGGACTTTCACTTCCACAAGTGTTTATGAAACGGGAACTTTATTTTATTTTTACCACCGCACAAATTAGGAATTACACTTCCAGTGGACACCTCACTTAAAAAAAAAAAAAAAGTATACCCATGCAAAACCAAACGTTTCATGATAGAAAGACATGCCTCCTGACACAAGTTTGAGACTTGCTCTTGCTGTCCCTATTTTAAAATTCCCTGGATGTTCAATATACATCATCACTATGGATTTGGTTTCAATAGTAATCAGAACAATTTACAGCCAATCTAGCATTTTTTTCCCTGGATTTCCAGTTTTATTAATTTGGACTGAGAAATTAATCAACAGTAAGCTGGAGTATGAAAATACATGCTGACTTTACCATTTGCTTTCTTTTTTTTCTACTGTCTCACTCACCTTCCTAAACTCAATAGATTTATATCAGAGATTAATTTGGCCTCCTCATACTTCAGAAACCACTTTGATAAATGAAGAAGACACTGCATGTGTTTAATTGCTTTATTTTTCCAAACACCCTGGTGGGACTTTTTTTCAAGGTGTAAAAATATATCCCTAAAGCAAAATACATTTAATGTTGATAGCATTAAACTTGGGTTTTTTCCCCTTTTCTTATTTACATCTCCTGAATGTATGGTAAAAAAATTCCCAAATTCAAAACCGCACTAAATTTTGCTCTTGTGATATTTAATATTGGTGGGGTGGTATCACTTTAAACATCATTAAGTAACAGATCAGAGAGAATAAAAACATTTTCCAACCCCCTCAAGCTTTTAACTTTTAGGGCTTCCTTGAGGGGAAAATGATTCAAATGCCAAGCTCTGAATTATGCATTCTCTACACAACAACAACAACAAAAAAGCCCAGACATTTACACACAGAAACTATGCAATACATTAAAGTTACATTAAGGTCCTCAGATTTTCTGTTCACTAATTTGTCTTCTCATAACTTCCCCAGATACACTCAGAGCCTTTCCCAGGCTCAGAAATCACACTATCTTCCCCCAAGGCACATTCATCAGCAGACTAAGCTTTCAAGCCATGTGGCTGCCCTATAGATTCAGACTGGTAATTAAGGAGAAGACTGATAAGAAATCAACAAGTACAGAACAACACAGGATTAGTGGCCAGCTTTCCAAACAGGTAGAGGTTAAGAAATACTCTGCCTTAGGATGGATAGAGGATCTATTTCTTCAATTTTTAATGGAGAAGGTGACAGGAAGCTGTAGTCAAAGTAAAAATGATCAGCTCTATGGGAGGCTTCCAGGAGGAAAGAAGAGGGGTAGGAGTGTCAGCAAGAACCAGTTGGAAAAAATGTTGCCATTACCCTATTAAATGCAGAGGAAAAGCTTTTATTTGACCCTCCTCTGGAGGGCTGAGACTCCCCTTCGGATTTAGCTGCTACAGTAAAAGATCTTTATCCTGTTTTACCCTTACCCACACATCAGCTATATGACAGTCTATAGCCTTTGAGATACATAGATATTGTGAGATTGTGAAAATACACATGGAAAAAGCAAATAGAATAAAACAACCTGGTCCTAGACAGAATTCTTTACCATTGCATTAAAAAACTGCATTGAAGCTCTCTACTGGAAATCTTCCATTAGAAGATACAAAAATAGTTGGGATATGTGGGAAACTCTCTTGCTGCTTTGGATGGGCTGAGACCTGGGCAGGGGGCTCAGAGAACATGGCACAGAGCCCAAGACCCTTTTGCCTTTGATCTCAAGCCATGGAAAAAGTTACCAACTTTATGTGAAGAGCTACAAACCAGAGAAAGTAAAAGAGAATGAATAGCTTATCACTGAGTAGAGAAATAGAATGTTAAGATTTATATGATAAGTGTACAGGGGGGTTAAGAAGTGTACAGGGGGGCCAAGATGGAGGAATCTGGGTGTGTACTGCCCTCCTTCCTTCTTCTTCGTGGCCTCCATCTTCTTGGTGATGTTGGCACTTTTGGATTGGTTTAGAGTAGAAACTAACTGTCTAACATAGGTGATGGGGATTGGGGAATAACTGTAAATATTGTCTACGTAGTGTATAGTATAAAAAGATAACACGACCTGGGGGCGGGCAGTGTGCCTTGAGCTGACCTGCTGGACACATCTCGGCTGGTCAGGGAGAACATGTTATAGATAAGAAATAATAAACAATCTTGGGAGCAAAAGCCAAGCAGCTCTGACTCTTTCTTCGATCACGTGGCTGTGAAAAAGGACTCTCGGGAACATCCCAGGCAGGGGAGTCCCGAGAGGGATACAGTTGGGTTTGCTGTTAAGTACCATTTTCAATATACAGAGTAAATGAAAAATTTCCTCTTGTACTTCTTATGCCAATGAGAACTCTGTCCTTAACTATGGGTTCCTTTTTCTCTACAGCAGTTACCGGTTTGAAATTAATAATCTTCAAGGCAATATGTATCTTTATTACCCTGAGTAACTTTACTGTCAGGCACAAAGAATACAAAAACATTCAAACCACTTTACTGGGTCTTGTTCTCAAAGGCAGCAGGTGAAAAATATCTAACCTTATTCACATTTTTTGATATTTTTCTTCCTTAACTGATTGCCAAGACAAAACCCTCACATTCTCTGATACTAAAAAGTAATCAAATTTTAAAATACTATACACACAATAAAAAAGAGTCATATTTTAGGATTAGTTTATTACCAAGAGTGAAACACTTGACATATGAATCTTTACCACAGAAAAGTCATTCACCCCCACACAAATGAATGTGTTGATTAATTGTAAAACAAGTGTAATTTCCCTGCATGAAGGTTATACCATAAAAGAGGTTTCATCTTCATTCGAATTACTAGTGCATCACTTAGCACCTCTCTGGTGCCTGGACCATATGGCTTCAATTGACAGCTGATGAAACCGGTAATTGTCCTCTTGCATTACTCAGTGGTTATATTGTTGCTTAGGTTCTTGATGGCAATAGGAGAAAAAACCTCCCCATAATGATCTTGGTAATGCACACTAAAATCGAGCCAAAACGAAAGCCTCCTCTTACTATTATAGCTGGCCTGGAGGTAGGAAAGCATGTATCAACATGGCTACTAAAAACTGAACTGCAGTCCAAAGTTATTGTTCACTTTTTATGAAAAATGGGATCATACTTATTCATGGAAATATCTGGGAAAATCTTATGTCAGATGGACTTACACAAGGAATTGTTACTCTCTTTTAAAAGAAGACATTTCTGCTAATCAATAAGTAGCATATAATGGACACTGAATTATTAACTGTCATCATGAACAACAAATCTCAGACACAGTGAAAACTAGGAAACCATAGAATCTGGAATTTAGTAGTCTGTGGTTTGAGAAATTCCTTCTAACCAACACACACATTTTCAAAACAGAAAACTGAGGTGCCAAGACCCTGATAATATTACCCAAAAAAATACGGAATATCCACAAATTAACTCTTCCAAATGAAGGCATTAATTCTATAAAATGTAAAACACAGTCCAGAGCCCCTCTATGAAAATAATCCTTGTCAGTGCAAGAACCCATGTATGTATTTATGTAATGGGTATACTGTGAAAGTTCCAGAATAGATGAGCAGTCTGTCTAAGAAATTCTATTACCACATTACCCATCCATATCAAAAATGTTAAATTTTTTAATCAATATTAAGTGTCAAATATTTTAATCAATAATAATTAAGCTCAAGTTCACTAACCTAGTACCAGTTTATTTTAACAATATAAAAACAATTAAACATTGTATATTTACAGATTTGTAAACATAAAGTATTTTTAAATAGATGCTTCTCTTTTCTTTGTTAAAACAAAACTATTCTAGTCAATTCAACTCAAAGCTGTTTTTTAAAATGTATGAGCCTTACAGAAGCCTGAATTCACCATTTTTCCCTAAGAGTAAGTTCCTCATGAGACTAACTTTGCTATATATGCACCTTCCTTTACAATGAAGGAGGCATTGCATTGCATTGCATTGCATTATGAGAGAAGCAGCCTCACAAAGAGGCTAAAAAAATAAAGCTGAATATATACCATAACAGAAAATTCAATTTACTGTTAAACTGCTTAACTAAGGCAGACTGGACACATCATGCCAACTTCCTCCAACATCTGGAAGTGGAAGGATAAGGAATATGAAATGAAGGGAGGTTAGAAGATTTTTTCTACTAAAGCTTCCTGCTTATTTCTCTTTTTCAGTTCAGCTTCCTGCATTGAGTAGTTCCAGGATTTCCTCATATGAAGTTGCAACCCCATCATTACCATTACTGAAAGTCTTATAGATTCTGTCCTAACTTATATGAGTTTGGATTTGTATTGTACCTTTCTTAGATTATTAAATTTCAGCTTGCATAGTTTCACATCACTAGGGGTTCCTCATTGCACTGACAAGCTGAATGACCTCTGCTCAAAATACTCTGCTGCCTCATCTGACAGAAAGAGTGCTAAGTTTTGTAGATTTCTTGCAGAAATAAAAATATAGATTTTCTTAAAAAATAGTGCTGCTCAAAGGTGGTCAGGAAAGCACTCTAGCAAGGAAATAACAGCATTGTGCAGACAGATTCTATTTGTCCCTGAAGTCCTCAATTGCTTTTAAACAATATACCAACAACTTATGTCTGTTAGTGAAGAAAAACTCTTGAGAGATCGGAAGATAGGTGTTCACCAAGTGGTCCACTGGTAAATTGCAGGCTTTTTGATGTTGATTACTGCATTAACAAGACGAAACACACAGGGGGCTAAGAAAATAGCTTAGTCTCCATAGATGTGTCAAATGTTCGTCTCTGGCCAAGAATTATTTTAGTAGCAGTAATCTATTGTCATTGATTTTATGACACTGACCTCTTCACTCGGCGTGGTGCCATAATACCTGCTGTGCTCACATATTTCACAATTCAGAATAGCTGAACACCCTTTGGAAGTCCATTTTAGCAAAAATCACCTTTTCAATAGGACATTTCTGTCCATGCCATGAGTACTTAAATATTCAGGAGCAAGACACAAAAACACTGAGTAGATCAACTGTCAGAGTAAGAAGTCCCTTGTTTTCTGCCAGTCATGTATTGTGGGATATGTTCTCCCTTTTGATAATCAGATTTTAACAAGTTATAGCTGAACTTTTCCACATGTGAGTATAAGCAAAATCTCCTGCACTGTCTTCCTTGCATATTTTGACAAGTTCATCACCTTGATTTCTCTTATTCTTCCTCTGCTTCTGCCTTCTTTTGCATAGTTTTCTGAATGTCTCAGGTAGGAGAAGCACATCAGGTTCCACAGGCAAGGACCATTTCTCTTTTCTGTCAGATGACATTTTAACAGTGACACAGTAACAGTGTATCACCAGATATCTCCCTAGAGGCCTAAAGACCCTGCCACAAGTGAAAACTAACCTGCTCTGCCCATTATAACATGCATAATGCACCTCGCTGCACCAGCCTGGTACAACATGACATCTACTGAGAACTTCAGCTTTTGCTTTTTAATTGGAGCATATTCTTCCTTTCCACCTCAGAAGTGTTTCTGGAAATCAGTTTGTTTTGCATACTCTTTTAAAACAGCAATATTTTAATTTATTTTCGCTAACTTTAAGCTTTGTCGTGCATTACAAGCTGTGTTCTCTCCTTCAAACACATTGTCTGCTTTTTGACAAAAATGTAACAGTGTAACATTGATAAATAATAACTAAAACTTACATCTGCTTCCAGATCCCAGATCCTTGGATATTCTCATACCATAATTATTGTCTTTTGCTCTCTTCAGTAACCTCTGACAGCTTTTTACTTCTCTTGACTAACAGACAGGAGTTGGAAGCTTAGATTATTGTCCTCAATACCATCAACCAGGTTCTTAAATAAATTGTGAGGTATCTATTCTTTGTGCATCTATGTTTGGGCATCTGTTGTGTAGATGTGCAAACAAGGACTTTTGATCAAAAATCATCTGAATTTTGGGAGCTTTCAAAGACCTCAGACATTGAAGTTAAGGTAAATGCAATCCTACCCTGTGTGACTATTTTCTGATCACTGATGTCTACAGTGATTTTCTGACTAGTCCTGTCTATGACGTAGCTCATTCCTAGACTTCACTGGCATTTCTTGTTTCATTTGTATATAAAATAATATAAACCTGTTAGCATAAGTATATGTTATAGAAAGATGGAAAATGGCCTCTGCTGCACATTTCTTTCTGAGAAAGAAAAGGCCACAGTACATAGAACTGACCAAGTCTGGTATATGGTCAGTGGTGAGTCTGGGTGGTCAGGGGTAGGAAGTTTATTCATAATATGTCAGTATTTTCTTCTCCTACTTTTTAAATTAAATTATATTAGCTTATAACCTCACATTGTGTAAACATCTCTATAAACTATTATTTTTTTTTATTGGCTTGGCTCTAGGGAACATTTTATAGAAGAAATTCTTCATTTTATAACTGTGGCAAAATTAAGCAACTTCTGAAATTATGAATTAAGGCACATTGTGTCTTTTATCTTTTTCTAGAAATATTTCAAAAATAAGTGGAAGTCCAGGAACAATTATTTTTAAATTATTTGTTTAAAAGATCATATAAAAGGAAAATTTTTCCAATTTTATGCACAGAAAAATGATCCTGATTCTGCAGCCAGCTTACTATGGAAGCAGAAAGGCAGGAGAAACACTATTCCTAACTAACCACTATTCCCCTACCACTAACATTTCTGAATGGAAGAGATGAGAAGGAATGTTTTGTCCTTTATTGAGAGTGACAGAAGTTTCTGAATTTCTTCCTAAATTTCATATTTACTATCTCATTAGTGACTACCACTTTGCAAACTTTGCACTAGATGAGTGTAGTCATTAACTTAGACTCAATAAACAAACACTTTCCAAACACCAGTCTTGAAAAATTGTTCATGTGCCAGGACTGGATCTAAACCATCCTTTGGCTGAGGAAGGAACCAAAAGATTGGAGCCTAGTGGCTGGAGCCAGCCATAGAAGAGGTTGTTGAGATGCACTGGTCCTGTCCATACAGCCTATGCAGCCCTGAGTCAGAAGGACAAAACCCTCTTATTACTCCCTCACTCTTTAAAACCCAAAGCCCAATTCAGCCTTACTCTGAAATTATGCTGAAGCAAAAGGAGAAGCTATAGATCACTTATTTGAGAAGATGACCGGATTACTAAATACCAAAAAGCATGT
Organism: Peucedramus taeniatus; assembly: GCA_013400575.1. Taxonomy (NCBI): domain Eukaryota; kingdom Metazoa; phylum Chordata; class Aves; order Passeriformes; family Fringillidae; genus Peucedramus; species Peucedramus taeniatus. Next base: position 78,207 of record WBNO01020063.1, read on the forward strand.
TGTGCCCCCAGGCTATGCGTTTTTCTGGTTTAACAGGAGGATGCACAATCCCTGCTCTTTTCCAGGAAGAATATGTTCAGTGTTGTAATCTTCTCAGATTATTTTTGTGGTTTATGTTGACTTGCAAAGGAATAGCTATGGAAGGAGATCAGGATATTCTCTTTCCCCAAAAAAGGACCACTGAATTTGAGTCACCTAGTTTTACAACTGGATAAAATTGGAGAGCCAAGAAAAATTATTTTTCCCTCACAGGGAAAGATTAGTTTGCAAAGGGAGAAGAAAAAATGTTTTCAAATTCTACAGCAGTTTACAGTAAAGACAAGATAAAAAGATGTTATCAGTCATCAATGTCCAGAATTCTTCTTTTGATATTTTTCATAGTGAAAAAGTTAAAATGCATATATTAAAGTGGATCTTTTTGTTTTTAAAACTAATTTAAATAAATAAAAATTAGGAGGATTAAATAATTGGAAAATTTCAAGTTTCATTTCAGGTTATATGAAATACTTAATTGAACCAAGTAAATATATTCATTTCATTGTCAAATTCTGATTTGATTTGACCTTGACTGATTTTCCAAATTTTTTAGTTCAGTGACAAAACATTTAAAGAAATAGAATAAAAAAAAGATAATCTACATGCATTGTTCTCTTAGCTCCAGTGGAAATTTTATATAGTTTTGTTTACTGAAATGCCACAGAAGATAAAGCTAATTAGTTAGTTCTCAGACTACAAACTCACAGCTTCAATTTATTTTCATCACTCTGAATGCAATCCTGAAAAGAATTAATCCCTTGGTGATTAATGGAAACAAGGAATTATAAATCTGACAACAATTTTTTAAGACTGAGGCCTTTATGTAACTGATTTGTAAGTCTTAAGAGAATATGTGATACTAAAATATATCTTTTTTATTTTGTATCAAAAGGAGCTTTTAAAATAGAAGCCATTAGAGTTCCTTGATTGTCTATTGACACTCCATTTTCTAAGGAAAAGATCAGCATTAGTGCAGGATAAGAGCTTCTAAAACCTCTGAGGTTAGTTCTATGTTAGCCTCAAGATATTAAATGGACAAGTGTTTTTTGTTTTTTTTTATAGGGGAGTATAACTCAAATTAAATTATCTGCTTGTGCTTGGTTCCTAATCATAACTAAATTAAAAAACTAATTTTACTGACTACAATGTACATGACTGCAGAATTAGTTTCTTTCACTTTTTGTATAATTGTCTCCTTTTTACTTTTCTTGTCTTGTTATCCCTGCTCCCTAAAATCAGCCATACACTGCTATAGCATACAACAGCTCCACATGTCCCTGTCATGAAATGAATTTTCCAGGTAATCTCTTTCATCATCAATAATCCTATCTCCTAGTAGCAATTAGTCTTCTTTAAAGTTTTACATAGTGGCTAATTTATTCCTTTTTTCATAAGCAAGGACATCTGCTTCTGTACTGAGTAAGTAGATTCTTGTCCCATAAAAATGTCCACTTTGTTATTTTGTTGGTTTTTCCTTTGGAAGATGGCAGAGATCCAATGATATTAATGTTCTTTTGTTTTTAATATGCTAAATGCCACAGAGAGTGCTGCAAGAAAAGTGATTTCTCAGCAATTCCTTGAGATTTCTCCTTTCTTCTTAGACTATCCTAAGTACCTCCACTTTTCCAGGCTGCCTTTTTGTTATACCAAAATATTCTCAAGGTACCCTGAATACTTCCCTGTGTTCTGAAAGAACACATTTCCGATGCTCCTATTATACAACTGTTTTATCACCAGAAACTATGCTCATCTAACCCACTTTTGGAGTAGCAAACTCAGTGACACCATGCAGACTCTGATAAATCTGATGATCAATTTGGCTTTCTTCTGGAGCTGGCATCCTATGTAAGATCACCCTTCATCTATGTACATCTGTGGTGAGTAATGACTCCAACACATGGGAACACACTGTTACCTTCTGTCATGTGGCAGAAGGCAAAATAATGATGATACTACATAAGGTTAATTTCAGCTGTGCTCAATACAGAATTTCTGCTTTATGTGTCTAGCGTAGCGCATTTAGAACCATGTACGTGAACATGTGAGTGCCATTCACATCCATTTTTCACTAACTGTGAAACTCAACTTGAAGGTGCTATACAGAAATGCTGAGGAAAATGATAATTTCCATCCATCTGAGAATCAGCCCCAGATTCAACTAAAAAGGTGTGAACTGTGTATCTTAATTTAGGCCTTGCTGCAATACTCACAGGAGAAAAAAATAAGAATTTTCACTGAATATCCCAGATCCATAGCCTAATACAAACTGATCTGCCACTATAAAGAGCCATGAGGTTCACTCTTCAAGATTTCAAGTTCCCCTAATTTCTCCCTTCTTGTTGTTACATGTTGAAATGAATTCAAATGTAAATTAACAAAGTGCAGCAGTGACATTTTGAAATGATGCCAAATATGAAGTAGCATAAATTTAACAGTTTTCATTAACACAAGAATATTCACTAAACATTTTTCTATATTAGGAGAAATATTCTGTACTATAAAATTAAATCCATTCTGGCAGTGATCCACAAATAACCTGTTTCTATAGTCCCTTTGCTATTCAGCTAGGCCTCCTGGTGGTGCAGAGCTGTCGTTCATTAATTTTACTGATTGCATAATGAGAAGAAGTCATGCAGCTTTGAATATTAAAAGCTGCAGGTCGATTAATCACCATTTTGAAAATAGAGATAAAAATATAAGGCAATGTGAAAACCAACAGGAAATTTGTATCTATTACAGGAGAAAGGGAAATTCACCTACTGATTCATGGAGTATCATGTACTTGGCTCAGTAAGTGGGCTGAGAAAGGACAATAGTTTTTATTGGTCTTGAAAGACCATTTACAAACTGAGATATTTATTAATGCTGGAGCCAACGTCTACTGTTAAAATGAAGCACATTTTGAAAGATTGTCTGGTTACAAAAGATGCTTAAATCCTTGGAAGCACTCTTTTAATAGAGTACAATATTAGACCTTCCACTAGACCTAAGCAATCATGCCACTGATTTGCTAATACTTTTATGTTTTCTGGACCATGTACCAGGGAAAAATGCAGTAATGTCTTTATCGTTCCAAAGCAAATAGCTGCATGTTATAACATGGCACAGGTAATACTGTTTACCTCAAACACCCACCACTACTCAGCTATTCAGATTTCTCATCACCTTCTCAGTATTATACCTATCAGTAAATACTGCTCAAATTACTTTCCTTAGCAGCTGAAAACTTCCACTTTTGGTTTTTATGACACCTGGAAGATGCATGGATTAGCCGGGTCTTCAAAGTCATTTCACAAGTGTTTCTCCACCCTGCATCTCATCCTTCCCCAGGAATATAAGGTCCTTGCAGCAAAACAGGCTGAGAATAGCTGTGCTAGAGAGGTCCTGAGAGCCCAGGCACACAGCTCACCACTCCTGAGTGTGAGTCAGCAGCATCCCTCAGCAGCAAAAATGCCCATCGACAGCAGCTGGGCTTCACTGGTGCAATACTGATTATTCCTCTGCTCGTTAGATAACACACAAATTAGATTAGACCACACACAGGTGGTCAAATGCAGGGACCTCCCAACACAGGGAAGGTGCTAAAAAAACTGGAGCAAGATCAGAAAATGGGTCACAGGGTAATTGAAACTCCAGCACTTGCAGTACAATGACAGGCTGAGTGATCAGGGCTGCTTCAGCCTGAGGAAGTGGTAGCTCCAGCTGGGAAGCCATTGAGTCAGATTGATCCAGGGCAGAGCATGAAAGGTATCAGTTTAAAGAAGAGAGTCTCAGAATGGTTTGGAAGAGACTTTTCACCATGAGAACAGCCAAGCTTGATAATAGATGCCCAGATGTTTTTTGCAGGCTCTGGAGCCACTCTGTCCTTCGAAGTTTTCCAGGACTATGTCGTGAATACACAGGAAGAATCAGCTAATGTGAGGTCACAATCACAGGTAAGCTCCTGTAAACAAAGTGTTTCCCTTAAATAACCCCTTAGTGAACAGGTCGAGGTGCAGCAGTGACTTTGGCTGATTAAATCCTTCAGTTAGATGTAATAAAAATTAGTTTCAAACTCAATATACACTATTGTTCATAACTGTGGTTATAGTAATAACCAATTCCCAAACTTGCATACTCTAGCTAGTAAACATCATCTTTATTCCATCTGGTTTTATTTCAGTAAGGGAATTACCATCCTTAAATGCATTTGTCTCCCTCAAATATCTTTTGCAGAGGTATATTCAAACATGACAAATATCCAAGAAGAACAAGGTAGGTAAATGCATGCTGCTTTACAACTCTGCCTTTGTGGTTGTCCACTTAATAGATGTTGCCCAAGAATTGGTACTGCAATCCACCAGGAACTCTGACCTGGCCTTTTCTTAATGAGTTAGAAAAAAGGATACTAACATTATAAAACACATTTTAATGGTATTTAAGTGAGGCATATGCAGCTGAAGGAATTCCTTTAGTTCAGAATGTTTACAGCCTTCTTATATCTTATTTGCAAATGCATTTTAATCTCTGCAACATAGGGCTCTGTATACGTTCATGTGACTTGGAATCCATCTTAGTTAAATTCCCCTAAGTTTGAAAACAATTATAAGAAAGATACTGGAGATACACAGAGAGAAAACCATAACACGTTTTAGTACTTGGAAAAATAGGCACATGAAGAATAATTGATAAGAGTTACAGATATGGTTCTTTGTAAATAACTTTGAATATTCAAGGCAAAAACCTCAGCTGAAATTAAAATGCTCTTCCAAGGACATCAGGATTATCACAGAAAGGTCCAAAAAAGGAATTTTTCTAGAAAAGAAACATATTCATCATCCTTACTCTAATATAGCAAATTACAAAAGTGCATATAATTCTTCCATTATAATTTAAGCCCTCTTAAAAGACTAACTTCAAGCACAGTTTGTGCTAGAAAAAAGCATAAAGAAACAAGTCTTTTTGAAAATTGCAAAAAAATTATCTGCACAACTCTTGATAGAAATAGTGTGTCATGAAGATTTTTTTTTTCCATGCAAAAACCTTCAGCCTGTAAACTCTAAGATTTCCTATCTTCCACCTATTTTTTTTTTTTCTTTCTTTCTGCTGTTCCTGGTTGGGAATATGGTTGACAACATCCCATCCTGTAGTGGTGTGTGTTTTGTTTGATTTTGCCTCTCTCGCTGTTGTATTTTGGGAGGGTTGTAAAAGTTATGGTTTGCCCCGTGTTACCCCTGTCCCTTCCCCTTATAGTGGTTTTTGTCCAGGTTTTCCCGCCACTCGGGGTGTCCATCAACCTGCTCACCGCCCCCCCTTTCCCCCCCCGTTTCTGCTAAGTCATTCCCAGTTGTCCTGCCCCCCTTCATGTCAATTAAGTTTTCCCTGCCCAGCTTGTTCTCGAGGTTTCTGTGTCAGTCACCTTGTCCCCCGTGTATGGTTTGTTGTGTGGGTTTTCTCCCACCCCTATGTTTTCCCTATTGGTTCAGTTAAACATATCCTTATCCCTGTTGTAACTACCCACTGGCTGTTGTACCTACCTCCCTGAGTCAGAGATTTTATAAACTCTTGCTGAGCCTTGGGTGTGGTCCACTTCGTCTTGTCCCTTCAAGGAGATTAAAACTCTTTGGAATACCTTGACGGAGTGCCCGGCTCCTGGCTTTCTTTATCTCGGGACTCTAGTGGCATTTCTCTGCAGCTGAACCCACGCAGCTGCCCTGACCGCCACCGCAGCCTCAGGGGAGGTTTTGGGGCGGCCTCTCGTGTGGCTCCCACTGCCACAAAGGGGCGGGCTGGCCGGATTCCCCGCCTCGTGGCGGTGAGGAGAAACCGCACCATCCCACCTGTATTTCATGCAGTTTTCATCTACTGTGCTCTAACACACAGTGACCCATCTTGAAACAGCTGTAGGCAGATCAAAATCTGCACATTTCATGTCGTGTTCATGAAAATTTTATGATCTCTATTTGTACAGGTTTTCTAGCTTTAGTCAGCTTCCAGGGTTATTTTTTTCTGATTTTGGCATATTCATACCTAGCCGTATTTGAGTAGGGAAACTCTGTGCATGTCAATGACCTTCCTTGATCTCTCGGGACTGTTGTACTTTTACCCAACATGAATCATGGAAGAAACCCAGGAACAGCAGAAGTCTAATAGGAAGTGAGTCCCAAAAAATTTACAGAAATTCTGAAGAGGTTCTGTTCCATTACTACTAGAATTAAATGCATCAGAAATATTTCTCTGTTGAAAGAATTCAGAAGGGTGCCACATCACCTTTAGAAAGCTCTTTGATTTGTACACACCTCTCTGTTGTAGGGATGTAAAATCAAATGTCTTCAGAATAGAGGCAGATAAATAATCAACTTCATCTGCTGTAATTAGAGCTCTTTATTCGTGCAGCATAATTACATAGCCAACACCACACTGTGCAGAAGGCAATCACATGCCACTGTAAACAGAAACTATAAAGAACGTTATCTGACATTTTTGTGTTTATTTAATTCGCTTGCTTCTTTCTCCTTTCTTACTCTTATGGGAAATTTTGTCTAATTTAAATAGGATTTAAATATGATCAGCTGTTAAAGCTACATATGTTTATATTTTCATCCAGCTAATTTAGTTTTTTCCTCTGCTCAACAACCCTGCCAAAGTTGATCTTTTTCAAACAATAAATTAACTTAGACAATGATTGTTTCTAGTGAGATCTGCTAATTCTGAAATATTTCAAAAGATTACAAATATATCAGACTAAAAAATATATCAATAAAAAAGCTTCAATTGTTTCTAACTACCTATATAATATCAAAAAGAAGCAAGGCTAAAAAGATTAAGTCGTTTGAATATGAATAAGGGAAAATGCTTTGAGATGTAGAGAAGGTTGCATCCACTTTACTGAGTTTTGAGATCTCACACTCTCAAATTATATAATGGGATGAGGTAATCTCCTGGTCATCTTTAAACTTTCTGATTGCTGGCATAAAGAGTAAAGACAAATATATCCGTTTCTTTATATTATTTAAAATGTAAATTTGGACAGGATGAACAGATATTATGTTTTTCTGGTTCAGTGGAAGATTAGAGTTTCCATAACTAGAAAAGGTGCTTAGGCTTTAAATATATATTCTTATCAAATATGATAATATATTCTTACCAAATATGGTAAGAAACCATATTTTAGCTAAACAAGTTTGTACAGTTAAATTATTAGAGTTGTATCAATGTAAAGCATCCTCAAGTTACTTTCCTACAATCTGTTTCTCTTGAGCTAGAAAGCCAGAGAGGACCACTATGATATATCATCAACTCGCATTTGTTTTTAAGTTTCTTTTAGGAAAAAAAAGTCCTTTTTTTTTTTTTTCCTATCAAGAGACAATTTAAAATACTGACTGTGAAGCACTGCTACTATTCTACCAGCTAGAAATATCTAGAATGTTGCAAATTGCTAAATCCAAGCAATATATTATTTAGTTTGGTTACTGAAAACTTGCAAAAGCCTTAAGTGAATTCACTGGGAGTGCTATTCCATCCAATCCAACTAGTTTTTCATAAATATTACAGGATGCCAGGTAATAGGGAGAGGTTACTATAGCAGTGACTGTATCTCTTTTTTTTTTTCACTTCTGCAACCTTTTGTTGACTGACTGAATTATATAAATGTATAGACACACATCAATTTGATTGTCCAAACAATTTTTTAGTAGAAAGTAATTTGATTTCATAATAACTACAGTCGTAGTGGAACTAGGAATAACACCTCAAGGTATTAAGTCCTTTTCTCCTCTACTAGAGAGGTTAAATGTTAACTGTTTACATGAAATACCTGAAAATGTACTTCCATTTCTCTGAGACAGCTGTCAACCCTAAAAAGAAGCAAAGGGAACACCAAACCCACTTCAAACAGGAAAGAATGTGACTGTATTAAGTTTTAAAGATTTGAGCTACCCCTTTGAAGAATATGAGCTTGCATTCAAAATATAAATTGTAATGCTGACAGGCAACACAAGTTACTGGGAAAATTTAGACCTCTTTTTTTCCTGTTTTTTTAAGTATTTGGGGTGTCCCTACAGAGTTTCCATCATGTTTAGATTATTCAGGAAGATTAACAGTAAAATGATACATAAATTCATTTCCCTATATCAAGTATCTTGTACATATGCTTAAGGGGGAAATTTTCATTTCTAGGAGAAAATCTCTTTTTCTCCTGGTCTTTCTGTGGCTGATAACAATGTCTGTGCATTTCTCCAAATGCGACTTTACTATTTTTACTTCCACCTTGTGAGTTTTCTTTCCATTTGCCCATCAGTCAAAGAACAGTATGCAGGAAAGGAAATCACCAGATTATTCTAATTAAAACCCTCCAACAACATGAACTTATTTCTATGTGTTACTCTCATGAAGAGCAAGTGAAAAGTAGAAAGATCATTATGAGGTTAAATTAATGAGATTAATACATGACATACAGATCCAGTTCTGCCACATATCTCCTGAACTTCTGTTAACCAGTCAAGTCACTTGAGTTCTCCATGCTTCAGCTGGCTTTACAATGAGGAATAATATTCTTTTTCATCACCATTGGTCTGATCTCCTTGAAAGTTCTCTCCTCTCTCCGTAAGGTGCTTAGCATCATGAAGCTCAGTCTTTTGACATCAACAACAGTCATCAGAACACTGAAAGTCACAGAGAACTCTTAAGAATTTAGATTTAAAAATTAAAAAAAAATCTTTATTATAAATATAATAATTAAATAGGAATTCCTAAACCATAACATACCTAAGCTTATCCCATTCTCTCCGTTTAGAAAAGTTGGTTGCCTTTCTGTCCAGTATCGATCATCAAAGTAAAATAATGTATTTCTTTGTCCTGCAAAGTGAATTTCCAATTAAAATTCAACAGTGCAATCCCATTCAAAATAGATCTAATATAATTTGAAGTACATTAATTTGACTTGGTTACCTTTTTTGTTAATTAAACTGATGAGGCAATTTATTTGCTCATTCCAGACCTGACATTAAATGACATTTCATGTGACATCCGCTTTTTTATGTTAATTGAGTAACTTTTGATTTGTATATACCAGGTTGATTTGTGTAGTACATAAGTGTCAGGGAAAAAAAAGTAATATCTGCAAATAGTAAGTAATCTAAGTGATATACAAGTAGAGTTACTAGCATTTTGAGCACAGATGGCTGTTTATTTTTAGATTTCCCAAGGACTGTAGATGAACTGTCACTCCAAACTGCTATTTTTAATAGCATTTTGGAAATTAGAAATACAGAATGCAATGCTGGCTGTTTCTAAATTAATGGCACTTCTAAAAGTAGAATTTCTTTCCACTAGTAGTTCTTAGAGAACTAGGCCAGTAGAACCAGTCCTTGAGATTAAAAGATCACTGGTAAGTTTTTGTCTTTATGAGTATTTGATTTTTATGAAAGAATGACAGGCTTTAAGAGTTTACTCCTATGAAGCAAATATTTTAATCCAGTCTTGCATGGAGCGTGTGGAAATTCCTGTAGTTCAATGTATTTCCAGCACTGCTAAGCACAGTAAAAATAAAAATACCCTGAGAGATGTAGCAGATATTTCCTTCAGTGTAAAATTGGGTATATGCATTATGCTTGGATAAGATTTTTGATGGCATAATTACTGGCAAAATAAGACTAATCAGTAGATTTTTATTCTGTATTAGCAACTGAGGAGGAATTCTTCATTCTGGTTTAAATTAGCACAAAAACCAAAATAAACACCAGGAATAAACTCTTCCCTTTCCCAGCTTTCAGGAGTGTGCTTTGTGTTTGTCAGCTGGGAATTCAGATATGATCTCTGTTATATGGCCTCTATTTGAACAGCAAGCAAAAAGGTTTTTCTTATCTGAGACACCCTGGGAATTGCCCGTTAACTTCTTTCAGGATTTTTGGTCATGGGCAAAATCTTCCTGTATCCAGATTTTCTTTCATGCAAAATCAACTAAAACCTTGTAGTTATTAATAGGAACATACTGAAATCTCACTCAAATTTCCCCTTTTTATAAAGGGTGTCATTAAATTCATGTAGGAACAAACTCCAGCAAGAAACACCAGAAAATAATCAAAACAAATTTAGTATTTTAACTTAACAATTTCTAACATTATAAATTAAATTTAAAAATCTTTTAAATCTTACTTAGTATGAGAAAAAGATACACATATCATATCACTAATAATAGATCCCTGATATCCCTGGGAAGCTGAAGTAAGTAAACTAGTACATATTTAATATTCTTTATATCAATGCCATAATTCACTGGAGCTTTTGACTTTGATTTACACAGATTTTGAAGAGAGTACCTTAAAGTGATTTAACCATATTGTCTTTTCACTCTATTCCTTAAATGACTATGCTGAGGAAAGAGTCAGGATAGTCGGCCTTTATACTGATTAAGAATTAAACATACAGCATTTAAAGAATTATTTCTAAAGTGTGCTGGATTCATAACTAGTTTCCTGTACCATTTTTTGTATTCCTAAATACTAAAAATGGTATATTTCATTATCACTGAAAGTCCTTAATGTTCTGTAAAGAGACCACAAAGAGCAAGGTTCTTTCTTCAAGGTGATTTCTGCCCAGCCAAAGTATGTTGTTTTAACAGGCAGCTGGCAACAAAATCCACACACTGTTTACTGTTCTCTTATTTCATTCCTGACACTCTCCACCACGCACTCCCGAAGTGGCTGTCCACTTGTCACACTGGAAGATCATATTATAAAATGTGGACTGTAGAGAAAAGAAGTGATTGCAAACAGGTCAGTCTTTGATTCCTAAAAATCCTGCAGCACTGCTTTAGAGGAAAATCTAAGCCTTAATTAGGCCAAGGAACAGACAGCAGCTACAGTAATATTTGGATCTAAAAACCCAAGACAAGGAGTAAGTGGATGAGAAAAAAATTTAACATTGGCCTAGAGTATCTAGCTCATTAATTTGAGTCTGTGTAATGAAACAGGACAAACAGGTTGCTAAGGACTTTGAATACAAGGGACAAAAATTGAAAAAGACAGCAATTTGATATATCAAATTTCTGAAGCTTCTAAACAACAATTCAGTACTCCCAATTTTAGTAGTGTTTGGCAGAAAAAAGATAATGGTGCTGAAACAATTTGCAGAATTATATACTTACATGAACATTTTTTCCTTTATTTTGGGGAATGTTACAATCAGCAAAGGCATGCAAGGAATTCCAACACTGGAGGAGAGCTGAGTTTTTTTGGATTGTAGGAATGGTGTTGCAAGTATGGGAAACAAAACAAGGCACAAAGATGGCATAGAAAAGAAACTGCTAACCAAACCAAATTTTTTCTTCATTCTGTCACATTGTGGGGTATTGTTAGCTAGTTAAAAAACTAATTTCACTGCATCTGCTTCTTTTACTTAGCGGTACTTCACCATTGTAGATTTTTAGCCTCTCCAAGTAACAATTTTCCTTCCCACAAAAAAGGTATTAGAAAAGGCTGACATAAATATCAGTACAATATCAACCAATAAATGAAAAATTTAAGAGCAATTCTCTCCTAGAGAAAAAGCAGAGTTCTAGGGTCATGAAATTACAGCACTTACATTTTGTCCTGGTGAAACTGTTTGATGCATTTTTAAAAATGTTTTAAACAACATAACTTTGAAAGTTGTTCGGGTTCCATTTTTTTGTTTTATCTGATGCTCAGGAGCTGATTTCAACAAATAGAAAAAGTGAAAAACACAGTAATGGAAGTGAAGGAATAGGTATAGACCTTGAGGCCAGTTTGTCTTTTCAAGTCACTGAAAGGTTATGTGATCTGACCTTCATCGTGTTCATACCCTATCCCTTCCAATTCTGCCTGATCAGTCCTCTCTCTTCAGAACATATGGGCCTTACCTAAAATCTTTCTTAGAACTTCTGCCTTCTAAGAGGGCTTAATTAATATTAAGTGCTTACATATTAATTGATGTGCTTACTAGGTCAGCCCAAACTTTTTATTTATTTTTTTATTTTATTTATTCATAGATTTTATGTTATTTTTAAATCTTTTCTAGAAGCTACAAGAATAATCAGAAAGCAAGATGTAAATACTGAGAGCTTCAGGACACACTTCCATCCTTAATAAGTTTAAGAATCCATGGGACACCATTGTGCCTACTCACAAGTCCCTTGGCACTGCTTACATGACAAGCATCAGCTCCATCTGAGTGCCCCCTTTGAAAATATTACTATAGATACAACATCGTATTTTAAGAAGCCTTAAAACTAAGCATAAACATAAACAAAATCATAAGCAACTATACATTTTAACTGCACAAGAACCATTGAATGCCAATAGGATTTATAGAGCTTAAACTGCAAAATAGTTTGGAAAATTCTTAACAGAACAGAAATATGATGAACAGCTGCAATTTCCAGTATTAAAATTTCACTTAGTATGCTCTGTGAACACCCAGCTGATGCAATACTCTGCCTCTTAAAGTACAGTAAGAGCATGTGTCTATCAATAACATCATCCAACACTAATCATACAGTGATCAGGGATTTTCTAAACACACACATGTAGCTTGGAGAGCAGAGTTTTAATTTACCATATTACCTTGTTATTGTACTTCCCATCTTTTCCTAAATAGACTGCCAAACACTAATGAGAATATCTCACTATTTGGTACCAGGTACAACAGGCCATTAGACATCGGACTGAGGAATCCAAATTTAGTGCTTTTGTTCATCAAAGCATAATTTAAAGTTGCATTCCCACCAAGACCTACAAAGCAGAAGACTAGCAAAACTGTTCTAATTGATTGAGAATTTAATTTTCCAAAAATTGTTGAATGACCTCTACTTCCCTCAGATTTTTAAAGAACAGTATTTTCCATTACTTAATCATATATGTCAACAACTTTTCTTTCCATTTCCCCTAGTCACAATCACAAGATTGTCTTGTTTCTGCTTGCAGCTTGCTGCACCTGGGGGTAGAAGAAACACATCCACCATACTTGAAAAGACTGAAGTGGTTAGTAAATGTGTAACTACTTTCTGGATGGACTTTAGTATCACATCTATAAAATCTATCAACTATATGGCATTGAGTGCTGTGCCAAACCACTAAGCTCAACACTCTCCTTGTAAGCTTGTCATTATCCTTCTAGCCATTCAATCTTAAAACAAGAGATAGAAATCTTTGTACAGAAAGATTTGTGTACAGCAGAGCATCTAAATGACTTAAGCTGATGAGAAGTTGAAGATTAACCTTTTATTGATGTATGTGTAAAATAAGACTCTTCCCTGATCACTTTAATTATTTATATGTACAAAGCAAGTGAATCTATTACATCTCTCTGACCTATTCAAGACTTCTTTTAAAGACAAGAGATGCAGCAGTCAGACAAGGACCTGAACAAATTAATACAACTTTGAACATGGCTCTGTTTTGACTGTGTAGTTGGACCAGATAGTGCCTAAAAGTTCTTTAGAGTCTTCTGGTTTTTTCCTTCTTATGATTCTTGCTCTATAGTACACTACTTAGGTTTTGCACAAGCAGAAAATGAACACGAAAAGTCAAGCAAAAGAAATTTTTATCAAGAGGGATAAAACTGTTCAAAGGCATAGGGAAAGAGAATATCTTACAGTATAACTGTTTACTTCATGATTCAAATTTTCCCTTTGTACTTTTGCCATGATAAATTAGTAAAATGCCCAAGGATAACATACAAGGAATTATTATTATTATTATAGCTACCTGTTAAAGTAGCTGCTTCATTTTTGAGAAGAGTATGAATTAACTAATGAAGTTAATATGACATTAATGATTTACAGGAAGTGGATTCATAATTCATATCTGTAAAGCAAGCTGTTGATAAGACATCTCTGCAGGGATCCTTGGCTTTGAAGTTTACTCTTGTACACATTAAAAAAATCCATCCTCATACTACACTCTGAGGCTTGTGATAATAATTGCAGTAGGACTCATCAGGATATAAAATCTGATTTTAAAATATATTGATGCAACTTTGATATAATTATTTCACAGAATCAGAAATCTCTCTTATATTCACCAAAAATAGTAGCTTTAAGTAGCTGTTATTGTCCTGTACAAGAGCAACTTGTATCAAACTTTTATATAAGACCTGAACTTTGAAGCTCAGAAGATCTGATGCTATTACTGAACTTATTTGAAATCTTAACTGAAAATAACACTCAGTTCCTGCTATTTCTCAGCTCTGAAGATAATAAAATAATGCACTACTCCATGGATCTCATTCAGATTTAGAGATCAATAGCAGCATGCCTTTTGCAAACACAATTAGCTTATCTGCACCTGATTCCTTCTTTTATTTTTTGGTGTAGGACAAACTACTGCCAGATTTTCTCCTCCAACTCCATATTTTGATGAAAGACAAGAAAGACAACATAGGATTTAATGAGAATGAATATACTGTAATATTTCTATGGCTCTAAATCTCTGAACAGATTTTTTACTTAAGTACTAGTGTTGAATTTTGACATTTCTTCATATTTTAAGCATTCAAAGAATTCTGATGAAATGACAACCATAGTGAACATAATTTAAATTCATTGACAAGCTATTACATTTAAGGTTACAAAAATAGCCACAGGGGTCTTTGTTTTCTGGGGACAAGCATTTCAATAATATATTGAATTTTAGTACTCAAGGCCAAATTCTGGCACACTCATAAGAGGCTCTGTTTGTACAAAGTTATTAATCATCTATTTCTATAGGCTTTGCAAAAGTGATAATACATGACTGCTAAGGAGCACGAGTGACAAATAGCATTTTGTTCCCTATTAACTGCTTATATCTTTAAGTAGATTCATTGTTTGTGAGAGGTGTCAGACTGACAACCTTGCAGCATATTTGTTTTCTCTTATAAAGTGTAAGCAGGACTGTGGCAATATGCTTGTTTAGCCCCAAGAGTATGCTTCTGAGGTGCTTGCTTTAGTGATCACAGTCAGCTGTCATTTACAACAGTTTAAAGGAAATTAATCTGCGACCATGATGCTGGATGTAATCTTAATTTGGCAAAGATGGTCTAGAAACAAATTTCAGAATTTTGCCCATTCAGTCATTGAGCTTTCTTGTCAACTGTAAAGACTTCATAAAGCCATCAATGAAAGCAGTAATTTGCAGTCTCTGTCCTCATTTTCTTCTGGAGACCTAATCATTGACATTGGTTTTGCTGTTCACCTATTTGCTTCTACCTTGAAGAGAAGGCTGCCAGTAGAGATTATCGAAACCAAACAGAAAAGATTTTAGAGTTCAGATAAGTAATAATGTGTGATATACTTATATGAAGATAAATTTCCTCACTCTAATAACAACGTCCCTGTCTTCGAAGTGGACTCCTAGTTCCTACCCAAGTGCTGTAGATAAGGCTTGCTTCAAATGGGGTGAATTGCAGTGAGACAGCCATACAGCAGTGCTGTAGGGATATTCCAACCTTTATCTATGCCTCACAAGGTTTTACTGGCCTTCGCTTTATTACAACATGGCTCCACCAGAGTCAAACTTCTAAGTAGCACATTATTTTTTGGAAGCACAGAAAAGCCTTGCACAAGACAAAAAAGCTTTACAGTTTTTCTTTCAACCTACTTTCTCCATGAAAAAAATGAAATTTCGTTCTTCTGCCTTCTCTTTGTCCTTTCTTCCAAAGTAAATGAGTAACAGGCTAAACAGTAACATACAAGAAACCATACTGTTCCTACAGAAATGGTGGGTGGCTTCTGAGAGAAGCAGATCAGATCAGCAAGCAGATACTGCCAATGTACATATGCAGACACAGAAGTTAATACGGCCTCCCCTTTTATAAACATAGACTGTTTCTACATAGACTCCTGTTAACCTTCTCTCAGAAGGCTGCCAGCAACCCATTCACAACACAGATTGGATGCTCCATAAGGAATACATTAGGATTTCTCCTATGCCTGATTATTCGTAATGCTTCCTGCACCGTGCATTTTCAGGAAACAAGAGTAAAAACTGAGTCAAGATGAAATCTTCCTCAGCAAATTTGTTAGGTTTGTCACAGGACCACAGAAAGACCCAGCTTCTGAGAAGGCTGAATCACACTCATCTGCTGTTTGAGCACCCTCAGTTTTCCTCTGGAGATGTGTCTTGGAAGGACAACTTCACTTATGCTGAATTTCACAACACTTCAGGTGAACTGCCCTGCTATCAGAGTTCACATACATATCTCTCAATTAGCTGAACTAACTCTTTACTCTTCTCTGGATAAACTATTTATTAATAACCCAAATAATACTAGGAAAAATGGAAGAAAATACATATACATACCTTTTCTACATATTTCTTCAGGTTTTCTGAAGTACTAAATCAATTTACAGCAGTGTATAAATTTTCTACTATACTATATATATTATACTATTGTACTATAATCAATAATGCTTTAAAAAGTCAGCACTTTTTAGTGCTTAAGTAACTCAGAAAAACACTTCAAAAAACTACAAGAATATTTG
>WBNO01020074.1:0-20224 GCA_013400575.1 Peucedramus taeniatus
CCCTTGGATTATGGGGGCTTCATTCCACTCCTTGCCCGTCTTCCAGCTCGGGGGGCTGGGTACCTGGGGAACAAGTTGTCTAGCTATTAAAGGATGACAGAAAGAAGGCATCAAGTACCTCAGCCTCTTCCTCATCCTTTGTCACTATGTTTCTCCCCACACCCCAAAAAGGATGGAGCTTCTTCTTAGCCCTCCTGTCATTACTAATGTATTTAGAAAAACATTTTTTTACTGCAGTAGTCAGACTAACTTTTAGTTGGGCTTTGACTCTTGTAATTTTCTTCCTGAGTTACAGCACAAAATTCTTGTAGTCCTCCTGAGCTGCCTGTCCCTTCTTCCAAAGGTCATAGGCCAAAGCTCCCTGTTAAGCCAGACAGGTCTTCCCCACCAGCTCATCTTTCAGTCCCTGGCAATCACCTCCTCCTCTGACAGTGGCATTTTCTTCTTGAAGAATGTCCATCTTTCCTGGACTCCTCTGCCTTCTGGGACTGCCCCTAACAGATTCACTCAGTCTCCTAGACAGGCCAAAGTCTGTCCTGCAGAAGTCCAGGATAGCAGAACTGTTGACTCCCCTCCTTACTTCTATGAGAACTGAAAACACTAGTGCTCTGCAATTACTGTGCCCAAGATCCATCACATCACCCACCAGTCCTTCTTTATCTGCACATAACAAGCACAGCAGGGCACCCTCCTCACTGTAAACTATTTAATTTCACACAGATGTGCAGCAATGCCCTAAAATATTATACACAATTAATTAATAGATTATTCAGACAAACCTGAAAGGTTTTTTTAAACCTGAAAGGTAATACAGATGTGGCTGAAGTCAGTGTCACTATGAAAAATGTATTGGTAAATGACATAGGGATCTGAGAAGCTGGTAATCAGGATGATGAATATCTCCCAGGTACCTACAATCACTGGCAAACACATTTCAGATAAAGTGGAAATGAAATTTGGCTGCAGCCCATGCTTAATACTAGGACATTAGTTGTTTCAATAGTGCTGCCTGTAGAACTTCCTTTCCCCAAGGTATCTGATCAGTGACTCAAGGCTAACTCGTTTAGCAGGTTCCCTTTGTCAGTTTGGCTTTTGCAAGACCCCTATATATAATTTTACTATTTAGGTGGGACTAAAGAACAATGTAATTAATTCCTAACAAGAATTGACTGAGGGCAGTGAATACTGTTGCATACTCTCTGCTCTACCTTTATCCAAAAACCCTGTACCTACACATACAGAGAAAGCATATAGATTAATTAAATATATATTAATATTATAATTAATATTAATTAATTAATATTAACTAATATTAATTAATTAATATGTATTGATAATTAATACATATGAAATTATATATTAATTGTCCAACACAAGTAGTGAGTATCTGGACAGGTCTGGCATATTATAGGAATATGTCAGCAGTGACACTCTGACAATAATTGTCAGGTAATTGTATTCATTAATCTCCTTGTAATGGGAAGCTCACTGATAGAGAACTCAAATCTTTTAGGATCTCCTAGAAGAAAATCTGTAAAAATGTTTTTAAAGGACTGCATTTAAAGGACTACTTTTCCCTCTGGCCCTTACATTCAAAACATTTGAAACATTTACTCATTTCAATTTTATCAGCTGGAAAACTGGATATCGTATACATACTTTTAAAGTCTTTCTAGTAGAAAAACAAAACCAACTTTCATTTCAGCAACCACCTCAGCACCTCCTGAACAAAGA
Organism: Peucedramus taeniatus; assembly: GCA_013400575.1. NCBI lineage: Eukaryota > Metazoa > Chordata > Aves > Passeriformes > Fringillidae > Peucedramus > Peucedramus taeniatus. The sequence goes on from WBNO01020074.1 coordinate 1,735, forward strand.
CATCCAGCCCAAAAATTCACCGGGAGTAGTAGAAGAGTAAGTTTTTCAGACTTCTTCAGTGATAAGAAGGCACAACCTTTCACAAGCTCGTGCCAGCAGACCAGTAGAGCACTCATGATCCTGAGCCTCCTCCTCCTCTCCCAGATCAATAGCACAACCCTTGAGTTGCATTGTGACTGAGCAATTCAATTAGGGACCTTATGTAAACAAGGGCATTTGTAGGAAAAACATGGAATGGATTCTAGGTGGGCATAGGAAGCTTCAGAGAACCTAAAGCTGCTTCCTAGTTGTTGATACAGAAGTTTTAGTCAAAGAAAATAATATGACAAAGCCACATTTCCATCAGTTCTAAAAAGGGAGAAAAATCTCTGCAATAAGTGATAAAACTTTACATTACTAACTTTTGCTAAGCTTTCCAACTTCTTGGTATTAAAAACTGTCAGATGTTACCAGATGCCACCCACAGACTTCTTTACATCTGGAACTACATAAAATAAAGAATCTGTTCTTGCAACATGCGTAGGTAGGGGGAAAAAAAAAAATCACATGGCCCACTACTTATTCTTTACACTAAGGAAGTGGATTAGCTATAAACTGTATCACTGCACAATTCACATCACAATTACAAAAGTCAGTATCCATCAACGAGAAGGGTCACACAGCTCACTAAAATTTGCAGATGCTTCTGACACTAGATTATTGTGTTACAAGGTACTGAGAAGTTTCTCAGAATTCCCTTCTAAAATAAAAAGACATTTCCAAAGTCAAAATTCTCACTGCAAACTGTCCTTGGCCTAACTAGCAATTAAGTGATGAACCCTGGGGAGAACAGAAAAATTGCAAAAGGAGTCCAAAATAATTGTTCTTCGTGAAGAGAAACAACTGTTGGTCACATAAAGCAACTGATATAACTACTGTATTGCTCTGCACACAAATCAGTCTCTCAAAGAAGGAATACCATCCTGCTTGTCAGTCACAACAGCAGGGCCACAACCTCTGAAACCCCCTGGATCTAGAAACGCTGATAAAAACCAGGAGATGACTTGCTCCACCTCACCACACTGCAGATACTGAGCAAGAGGGAGCCAATTCATAGCCCTCATGCTCACTGGGACTCACCTGCCTGTGTGTCCTCTTCGGCGGGCACCGCGTGGACTTCCTTCACTGTCACTGCCTGCTGCTCTTGTAGGGCAGCGACCAGAGCAGCAGGCAAAAGACAATGAGGACCTTTGATGGAAGATGGTAACATTATCAAGTATGGGGGTGAGCTGGACATTTTGTACAGATTTCATAGCAATTATCAAGTTTAGGCAGAGAAAGCAGCAAAGGCTTATTCTGGAAGAAAGTGAAGGCCAAAGTGTTACGGACCAATCATGGAATGGGAGAATATGATAAAGTTCAGTAATTACTAAATCCAGAAGAAATAAATGCCTAGAGGATTTAATTTTAGAAGCATAATATATCAAATCAATTAAGCTCCAGTTTTAGTCAAAAGATAATTTTTAAAACCAAAATGCAAGTATAGTATTTGCACACGAATTTCTTACAACTGTGCCAATAAGACTCAGCAGTAAGAGGGGATGCAGTTGTCAGTCTTCTCTGTGTAAGTGAGCAGGGAAATAGAAGACACACAGGATATAAGGGACATATTCAACAGTCTTGACAGGATTTGGGTTTTATACATAAGAATTGTTAGACAAAAAATTAGGTGAAAGCAGCTCCTGTAATCATAATAAATTTGTAAATAAGTGGATTCATTAAGTACTCTGGTAGAAAAAAAATGCAAGTTGTGCTTTAATTAGTTTTAGATAAAGCAATTTAAGAACTCATCTAACACGATCAGGTACAAAAGAGTCTGCAACTTAAAAGGCCACTACCACACACATCTACAGTATAAAGAGAATTTTATTTTATAAGCTCTTGTGAACAAAACTGAGCTCACATGCACATGCCAAGATAAGAATTAATATTTAAATACATATGGAATTTAGACTGTGTGCAAGCAGATCTCTCTGCAAAATCCTTTTTTACCTCAGAATGCAACTCCCTCATATTACAGGTATTTAATAGACGACCTGCAGTTTACTTACAGCACAAAGTTCCACAAACATGAAAGTTCATTTCCTGACCCAAAATAAATTAGAAAACTGTTTGCACATGGAAGAAGGAGCTGCATCAGTAAACTGCAAAGAAACCAAGGCAACTATGCCATTCTCATGAAAAAGTATTACAATTATATACAGTAGTTATAAAACACTTACAAAAAGTTTACACTTCCTTGTTATTTACACTGGAGTGCAAACAGCTCCCACAGCAATAAATCTTTGTTTTCCACACACACTGCTTTCTTGAATTCCCCAGACTCCAAAGACACTGCTCCATAGCAATAGAAGCCTTCTCTCAGTTCTGTGCTTCTTGTAAAAGCATCCCATTCACAATTTTGGCTACTGAGAAACCGAAGAGAAGGAAGAGGTAATTTTACAAACACTGCAACACCCAAACTTCAACAGCATAGGAAAGGTATGTTCTAGAACAACACGTTACAGCACCTTACAGCAGTTTCAAAGTAGACCCACCACTTATACACACTGAACTTTCCTTGGAAGTCTCCACTAAATCTGAGCTCTCGCTTTCCATGCTGGTACCTGCTTAACTCCATCAGTTCTTGTAAGGCTGGGTTTTGCATTTGGCTTCAGACTGCAGTGCCGAACCTGAGGAGCAGAGAGGAAGTTGAAATTATACCAAAGAAACAGAACTAGAAGATGTTTACAAGAAAAACATTTTAGAAGAGTTGTTGCACTTCTCCCAACATAGAAAGAATAAAATAATAAGTCTCTGCAATTGGTTTAAGTACATCTATTCTTCAAAACACTCAACAGTTAACAGTTAGAAGCTTGGCTACAAACTCATAAGATAATTCTGCTTTAACCAGAAAACTTCCATCTTTTTGTATCTACTCCTGAACATGCTGGCCTTAAGCAGTCTCTCTTCCAGAACTTTATAATCCAGCTGTCAGATCCTGGAACAAAAGCTATTCCATATAAAAGCTGTCCCAGGAGCTATTTTTGATCTTTGTGTCTAGAATCAGGTATGTCAGCTATGCAGTGCAATAGTCTGCAGCATCCAAAATACCAGCATGGTTATTTTTTAGACATTTTAATTTTTTGGAAAAAAAAAAGTCCAAGAAATTTATTAAGACTGCACCAGTACTGTTGACACACGGCAGTCTGTAAAATATATGCTACATTTAGCTTGGAAAATGCTTGTGGCAGTTGAAATTAAAAAAAAAAAATCATCATTACAGCTAGAAAGAGGAATTCACACATTAGTTTTTCTCAAGTTTTCAGCCACACAGCTAGCCACACATAAAAGCAGTTTCCAAGGAATATCTAAGAATATCTGGATTTCCACTGTACGTTCTGCATTACTATTTCCCTCCATTAGGGTAACAAATGCCACAGCCCGGATCTTTTCTCTCACTCTTACAATAAAAAGATAGAATCACAACTCATTTTGGATAAAGATTCTGTGTGGGAACTACACACAAAGGAAAATATTACAGGCTATGCATTTATTTTCATTTCTCAGCAGTTAGGGTGTATTAGTCAGACCTTTCTGTACTTTCCTAATATCCTTATTTGAAAAATTAGTCAATAACTATTTAAACACACAGTTTCTATGCATGGATACCTGCCAGGTACCATCAAGCTAAGGTCCATAGTTCAATCAAGTATGAGCTGAATTTTTAATATCAGTCTAAGTTTTTTTTCTTCTTTGCACATCTAGAAGTGCATTTACCAGTCTAAATCCATCCAAATTAATTTGAGATTTTCTCCTTTGATTACACTTTAAAGAAAGTAACTACCTAGGCTGATGGATAAAAAAATTGAAGAGAAGTTCAAGGTTTGTGAAAACTGCAACTATCCATGAAAACAGCAGTAAGTTCAGGAATACAAACACACATTTTTATCTAAAACATACCACTGGCACCTCAGGACTAGAAAATGGAGAGCTATCAAAAGAATTATTTTCTTTGTCCAGGGAATCATCTTCATCATAATTTTTATGTGCAAATTTCTGCTTTAGAGCGTCAGTTAGTACAGCAACCGGATCCCAGTCTGAACTTTGCATCTTTTTTCCTCTAGAAAGAGGAGTACCTCCAGGAGACCTATGAACAACAACAAAAAAGTTATTGTCACCTGACTCTAATCCTGTGCTGACTAACCCAAAATCTAGAGGCATAACTTCTATAAACACCCTATTCTATGAATCCCTGATTATGCAAGTAATGCTGCTGTAATGTTAAAGCAATTCATCAAATACAACTGATACAATTACACCCAACAACTTGTCAGCCACATTCTCAGCCTGAAAACACAACTTGATGCTGTTCCATGAAGAAAGCTAGCAAAAAAATCAACACAAAGTGTTAAAGTATTGTAAATAACAAGCAAAAAAAAAAAAAAAAAGGAAAATTGCAGGTTTTATACCAAGTAATTTATAAGTTATATTTAAGTATGTTAATGGGAATGTCCCACTAAGGTATTTTATAAACACTGTAAACATAATTTGATTTCAATTTTATTCATTTTAAGTTCATTTAAATTCAGAAATAAAAATGGCACCTACACCCCAAAACTTATCATAAATGTGGAAGCTAGTGACTAGTCCAAGACAATAAATCTTACGACTTTCTAACCATTGAGAAAACTTGGGGGGGTGGTGGGGTGGAAAAATCTAGAGGTGTTCAGAGTTCTGCTAGTAAAGTGCTGTCTTCGGGCTGATGATTTGTACCTAATAATACACACTGACAACACCAAGTTCTAAGTCTGGCAGTTACAGTAAATGCTGCTTAACACAAAACCTGAGAGGACTGAGTTCATGGTTCCTATAAAAACAAGCCCTCAGAGCACTTGCACAATGTGTAAGACAGTGTTTGGGTGGTAGAAACTGGGTTATCAATTTCTGGGAACAGAGGACTTCCCTTTGCAGTGCACACATTGAACAACTGTCAGAAAGACTGTAACAGTTTTGATCATCATTACTCCCCCCAAAAATATAAATTATGCATTACTCAGTTAAGTTCTACTTCAGAATACATGTAGATGCCTAAATCCAGAAAGCACTTTGGATGTACAAGCTACCACTTCCTGCTAATTATGCCCCTGCTCAAGATGTTAAAACTGTCAACCTGAACATCCCATTTTCTTCACTCATCATACATGGGATTATAGAGAAAAAAACCATATATAAAGGAAAACACACAGGTTTACCTAAGTGCATTTTATATTTGCTTTATTTACTGTGAGAATGTCATCAAAAGCATAAAGACATGCTTTGGATTTGCATGTAAATTATTTGCCCAAGTTTTGTGCTAGTCATTTTCAGAGATAAGCCTCACAGTAAAGAAACTGTTGAGAGAATGCATTAAGTTTTGCCAAGTGACATTCTTCCTACATTAAGAACTTCAAATATTCATTACAGGCTCAATTTTTCTTTTTCAACCCAAGAAGTTCAGAAAAGAACACTGAAGGTGTACAGGCTCAATTTTTCTTTTTCAACCCAAGAAGTTCAGAAAAGAACACTGAAGGTGTAATCTCTATTATACCTAGCATAGCAGAGACTAGAAGAGGTGTTGAAGTCTTTAGCAAAACATTCTTTTACAAGTCAACTGTAGTTACCATCAAAACAGTTGACCACTAAAAATGAATATAATCCCATTGAATACTGCACTATTCAACTGCACTATTGAAATATAAATTTATGAAACATTTTCAGTAAATGATACAGCACATGTTTTTGTAAATACTTCAAAGCTTGAACCAGGATATTTTGAATATGCTAACAGTAGTTTTCTGAAGTTTTTCTGAGGATTTGGCCTTTCATAGTGAACCCAGAAGTGTTATTTTTTCAGATCAGTTTCCTGTGCCTGTGCATGCAACCTTGTAAGTGATCTCTCACCTCCCCACACCAGCCTGAAAATTGCACAATGAAGCAGCACAGTAGTTTAAAATGCTGCAATAGTCAGCATCTTTTAAATGCATCTAAAAGCCATGTCACAAGTATCCTACATTCCATGCTGTGAACTCAGAAGCTGCCAACTCCAGTTTGTCAGCAGTAGCTGCTCTTTAAATAACTGGTGTTCTCTGGTGCTACTGAAGTGCTGCTGATGCTTAGATAGCCTTGGCTTGCTGAGATGCACTTCCAATGCAACCTACCTCTCAACAGCACGCAACTGAACTTTGTTTAGGTCTTTCAAAACATCCATCATACTGGGAATGTTCTTTGTCCTCTGGTGATCAGTACTGTTAGCTGCAGTTGAATCACTGTTTCTTGCAGCTCGGCGTTGTTTGATAAGTTCCAGTGCAGAATTACTAGCATCAACACCAGATGGTGCACCAGAAGGAAGTGGAGGAGGCGAGGGAATTACAAAGTGATTGTGAGAGACGGACAATGGCATGGAAGTCATGGCTGGCAGTGGGTAAAATCCATCTGGAGCGCTAAGTGTTTTAAAGGCTTCTGCATACAGTTAGAAAAGAAAAACAACAACATATATTAGCCTCTTGGATTAATCAGTTTTAAGTCAAGATAAGACTTAAAACTCTGAAACCCCTTTTTTTTAAGACACCTTGCACATTACAACACAGAAGAACTAAACTTAAAACAACATTACTTCAAAACCACAAATTCAGAATACATGAAGTAATGCATCTGAGGTGCTTGTGCTGCTCTGATTTTCACTTCTTGTGTCTTCAATCTAGGCACTAGATAAATCAGCAAACCTACATGAAGCAAAAGATAACCACAAAACATGTAGAAGAGATTACAATACTGAGTGCAATGGAGAAGAGACAGAGAAGACCCAACAGAACAGCTGAATCACAAAAGTGCCTCACAATGCCACACAAAAGTAACTTGCACCAGTCCAAGTACTTCAGCAACCACAGTGGGGCTGGTCTGCAAGTAAGACAAATGAGACTCAAAACCTCCCAGGAAAAAAAAGAGGCCACAAGATAGAACTGCATATTGGAGACCAACTACTTAGGACACATCTTCTTGCAGCATTTGTTTTTGTTGAAGCCCCAACCTGACTGACTTAGAATTATTTTTCTACACATTATTTTAATAATTTGTTAGAAACAGTGCAAAACCCCAAAAGGGACAAAGTCTGTAACTTTTTTAAACAGTTAGTAGCTTATGGATTGTGATGTTGCTAAACTCCTTCACCAACATGGAAATTAGTATAAAGAGTACTTAGGATCAATTGCATTTGAACTTGGCAAATAGCCCACAAAATAGAAAAGACAAAGTGCACCAAATAGCAAAAAGAAAAACAAAATATCACATTCAGTAAATTTAGTTGGTGTATCTTCAATTAGAAAAGTCAAAGATGTTCTCTACCAATATCAGACACGGAAAGCTCTAAAGCAAAAAAAAAAGGAACACTGGTTTGCTTCAAATCAGAAGGGCTTACGTGAGGGAACGCTTCCCCAGGTCTGCACTGAAACAATTGCAGCAATCTGAGCACGAAGAAAGGTCAGCTCATCTTCAAGCGCAGAAATTTTCTGGAGTGCTGCTTGATCAACACCAACTTTTTGAGCACCGTGTTTCGGAATGCTCTGTATTGAATCCAGACGTGGATATGGATCAGGAGGATCTGCACTTTTCTCTTTTCTCCTCAATTCAGTCCTACAAAGCAAAAAAAAGACACAGTTTCTAAAGGCTCAGCCAACAATGGAAACCCCAAAACTTCCTGGGCTGTTCAAAAAGGTTATCATCACTCAGCAAGACCTAACTTTTCCAACTATTTAAGGAAACTACACTTTTAACTACTCATAACTTCTGAAATGTTTCAACTCTCCCTTTGCTCAAGTCCAGTGAAGATCCTTGCAAAGTCATCATAAGAATTAGTCAGATAATTCACTCGGGGGTAATTAAACATCATAAAGTCATAGAGTAGGATTGTCATTATTCAATAATTATTAGACTGACACCATAAGGTGTCTCTCCCTTCTTGCCACATGAAAGGCAGGAGAGGCAAAGAATAATGATTTCTTAATTAGGCTTCAGAAATTTTAGTCATTTATCAAACTCTAAGATGAACACTGCAAGCAGCGAAGTAGTTACAATCTTTCAGAAAATGTACTTGAAAATAATAAGGTTTAATACAGACTTAAAGAACAAGAATCTCACCTTCTGTAAGCTACTATAACCAAAGACAGCATTAGAAAATTGTGCTGTTAAGTCTCAGGTTTTAAAATTAAAAATTGTTTCAAGTCTGTGCCTGCAGAAACAAACCTAAAATATTAGTATAATCAAACTACCAGAATTTCATTATGAAACACAGAAAGAAATTAAATTTACCTGATTCATTTAAGATGCACTAAGCTTTGATGGAAAAAAAGCCCAGACCTTTTCCCTTATTTTAAACATCCTTACACTTCAAATCAGACCTGAAGCACTGCTTTCTGATTTGCCAAAACCCCCTTGCTATAAACACTGCTTGAGAAGAAAAAGGTATCAATTAGAATAGGTGTTCTTGAAAAACATCACACAGAGCCAGAGGAGGAGGAGGAGCAAAGAATGGAAACAAACGAAAGAATTAACTGTCATAGTTCTGTGAATCTGGCCAGCTAAACAAAGGCATGAGCAGGACAAAACACGCCAGGATTTTTTTGTTCTTTCAACAATGTTCTTGTCCTTCTGCTATTTTACAGCTGTTACAAACAAACTTTAATAATTTAACGATTATGCCTCAAGAAACATAAGATGAAACACACTGTACCCAAATTCTCCAAGGAAAAGTGTGTCATTTGAATTCATCAATTTCTTGTATTTTCATTACTGGCAAGTACCACAAAGATCACAGACAAACAAATGCCAATATGAAGCAGAATTACATTGTCCTATACAGATGCAGTACAAGACAACACAAGTGTGCACATTTTAATCTTGCTTCTGGCTCTAAGTCATCCTCTGATTTTGAACAGATCTTTACAGGAACAGCAAACAACTTTCTATTTCTCCTCCAGCAGAGAAAAAAAAAAAGACAAAACTTGTATACTATTTGTGTCTGCAAATTCTTGGACAATTTGTCATTTCACACTACCTGAAATATTTTGTAATTTGTAAAAATATTTTCATTCAGCCCTCTGTAAAAGCTAGAAACATTTATATAAACTATATTCAAAATTATTTTAAAGTTTTTAAATAATTATGTTTGCACTGTAAAAATCAAAGCCAAAAGGAGATATTTAAATATTTTTTCTTGTTTCCCCATTTATAAAGTTTATCAAACAGGTTGCAAACTAGAAGGATAAAAAAAGGAATAGTCTTACAGTATACTGCAACCAGCTCCCTCCCTCACAAAATACTTTCTAAGTGAATATTATTTAAAGTACCAGTAATGCACATAACCTTCTACTATGAAAAGAAGAGACTCAATTTCAGAAATCTTTCAGAAAAGCATGCTTTACATAATCATAATCTTCAGGTAAGGAGGAAGTACCCCTCCCCAAATCCAAAAGCCCAAAATATTTCCAGAAAAGACTAGGAATAAAGGAAAAGAAACTTAAAAAAAAATCATGCACCATAGGGAAGGCAAAAGTTATTTCCATTATTCCTTTTTACACTTTTACTTACCTAAGTCTAGTACATGCTTGTCCTTCATCATTTGCCACCCACAGGACATCAGCAAGTGATGGAGCCACAGGAGCTGGAGCTGCACTTTGTTCATCATAACCCAATGCACTTGGGTCTTGAACAAACTAAAAACAAACAATGTCAAAAAAATAGGTATGAAGGGAAACTGGATTCAGCACATACTGAAGGTTCTGGCTCAGCAAAAACGAATTTTTAAACAGTGCTATAATGAAATTGAAAACAGTGAGTATAAGGGATGCACCACACAATTACACAAGCTAAAAAGAAGAGGAAAGTATCATCAAATTGAGAAACAAGAAAATACAAACAGGTGAAGTATACATATGACAATAAATGTCTTACTTGAAAATAAGGTCTGGGGTAGGGCTCCAAGGAAAGAATTGTCCCAAGTCGACGGACAACACTTCGAGTAGATCCATATTCCTTCTTTTTGCAAACAGACGTGACCTAAAAAATAGAAAACCTTTGAACCTGAGAAGCAAAATCAAAGGCTCCAGTTCTTAATTTCACCTCACTCAAAGTTATTTTATTATTCCATCTTACAGGTAATTAAATATAATGCAGTTTGGTTAACCTAACTTTTCAATGCTCTTCTCAAGCTGAAAGTCCAAGGAAGCCTACACTGGTATGACAGTGTCTAAAACACTGCCAAAATACAAAATATTTTAAAGAGGCACAAAGGCCAATATCTTGAGATACTGACAAAAGTGCCCATTTAATTAACTACATGCAGCTGCGTAAGTCTTGGGAAAGAACAATTAGCAAAGCAGTGAAATAAATTTAACATACCTTGGCCTGATACTTCCTTATGACAGCATATAACTGCTGGAAATGCCCTCCTGATGAAACTGCTGAAGGAAGGCATGTTCCGAGGGTACGACTGATACTGCTGCCAAACGTGTGAGTTTCAAAAAACAAGCCCTGTCAAAAAAACCAACAGCTTCCAACAACGGGACCAGAAAGTAACGAAGGCAGCTCAGGCCAAATCAGCACTCCTGGAGATACTCGTTGTTTTCCCATGAACAACGCTGGGATTGTCTCAGAAGCACAAGCTGCAGCACTGCCTCTCTGCTGACAGCCCTCAGAGGAGTTGCCCACGAGCTCACGCTCCAACCTCAGCCCCTGGCATCAGCGCCTCTTTCAGCTTGCCCCGCCGCACCTCTCCCAGCTCTGAACACACGGCATTAGCTGCTACTGGGGAAGGGCTACGTGGCCTTTCATTTGAAACAGCAGAGCACGAGCAGCCAACACCAGTGACTTTCTTACGTTCAGTTCAGGATAAAAAGCGCCACTGGACCGGCTGTGCCAGGGCAGTGACCCCACGCGTCCCCACGTGCGGGCAGCGTGTTCCGACAAACCCGGCTGCGGGCAAGGGGCGCTGAAGTCGCCCCACCGCCCGCGGTGCCGACCTTCCCTCCCTCCGCCGAGCCAAGCGGCTGCTGGCGAGACGCACCGTCCAAGCGGCTCCCGGGGGAGAGGCAGCCGCCGGGGTCTCACCTGGTGGTGCGGCCAGCCAAGATAGCGCAGCAGCCGCCGGAGGAGCCGCAGCAGCAGCAGCGCCATGGCGGGCGGAGGCAGCGNCGGTTTGAACGCTGGGCTGCCCGGGCCTGCTCCTCTGCCCAGGGAGCGCTCCCGGGAATGCGGGCGGCTCCGCCTGACTGACCAAAGGAGTGAACTCTCAAGAAAGGCAGCTTCTGCCTCTGCCAAGGCAGAACACAGTACACACCAACAGAAGAAATGCACTAGAGCCTGTTAACTCACTGAATTAATGGCAAGGAGCTACACTGAGATGGTTTAGGTCTTGGATGTAGCAAATTCGTAACTGCTTCATTCACACACCTAAAGCAAATGCACAAAGTATCCTCAACGTAACAATGGCCCAGTAACACCTGACTACACTTCAAAACCCGGCTTTGAAATTCTGCACTTGCTCTTTTATCTTGCATTTCCTTCCATCTTTATAAGGAAGATTTCTACTGTTTTCCTCAAGAAAATTTGAAAACTTCAAGTTAGCAGTGTTAACAGTGCTTCTAGGAGAATAAATATCCTTTTCCTTCAGCTATGCAGTCAGTGTTTGGAGATCACCTTCCCTCATCTGTGCAGCTGGTGTTCCTATTGTTAGTACTGAGTTCCTACAGCAGCATTGCTGGTTACTGTTATCCATGTCAGCTGGATCGATTCTCTAAGACCAAAGGAGGAGAAGTCCTGCTAACACACACTGTAGTAACACCATACAGCTGGTTCAGGGCACTAGGAAAGTTTAAGCTTGAGGAGAGAAAGGGTAGAACATTTTAATGGATTTTTAGAAAAACTGTACACTTGCCTTAAAAAGGAAAAGTCTTCTCACCTATTCCTCCAACATCTTACTAAAGAAGGGGAAATGTCAACAGAATGGGAACAACACACAGCTCTACTGGAAAGCCAAGCAACAGCAAAATCAGGGCAATTAGTTTTACTGCAGCACCAGTAACCAGCTGCACTGAATGAGAGGTGCAGTTGGGAACTTGTACAGAAATGCTTCAAGTCAGCAGGTACAGATCTGAACAATACAGAAGGGACCTGCAGGATCTTCTGAACAAAAGCATCTTGTGACAGGCCAGCTTTAAAAAACAAGGAGAAGTGACACAGGGCTCAAGGCTTAATGCTGCTGCCGTACCTCTGGAGCTGAGCCAAAGCTCAGGGACAGCTCTCCTTTTAAAGCACCAGTAAAACAATTGCAGGAAAGCTTTACTCTTTTGGAGCTGCCCACTGTTACAGTAATGCTGATTGTTCCTGGGAGGGAAGAGAATGTGAGATTTAATTCCAAACCAAGAAACTAAATGGACACTGTACTAACAGTGCAGCTACTGGATTCCATGTTGATTGGTGGCCTTTTGTTTTTGGCCTAGTAAAATGGATGCCTGATTTTATCTGAACTGCAGAGATAACTTCAAACTGTGAATTCACTTCATCTCTGCATGGTGTCCTTAAAAAGTGCTTCATTGCTGGAGAACAGTGAGTCAGAATGAGTAGCTGAATTCAAAAGATAGTTAAACACTTTATACCAGCATAATGTCTACACAAATTTTTCCCCTGTACCACCAGGCTTTACCTTTTAACAAGAGAAATGCAAAATGCACTGAAATTCCATTCACAGGTCATGCAACCACCTTAGTAGCACCAAGTGAAAGCCTCAAAAATGTTTTTTTTTTCTTAGCAGTCTTTTAACACTGCTCATGTTAAGACAAGTGCTGAAACACTTGACTTGGATTAAAAAAGTGAACTGCACTTCCACTTTCTTACAGATCTCTCAGAGACAGACTGCAACTTGCATCTTTGACAACATTATCTGTTAATTTGAATTAAATTATTTAAAGAAATGTTAGTGGCTGTCATTGTGTGTTCTGTAATAAAATTACATTTCTGATAAACAAATGAAATTAGGGATTGCAAAAAACCAGATTTTTATGATCTAACCTCCAGACAGGTTTGTATGATCAATTGCCATAACCAAAGCAATCTCTACCATATCTCCTTGGATATTCAGCTGAAGTACAAAATTTAAATCTGCCTCGTCTTGCAGGAATTGTACTGCTTTGTGACACACAGACCCTAACAATCCACTTTCAACCTGACATAAATGATACCAATTACCCGTTATAAGGTCATGACAGCTCAAACATATCTTGATCCTGTTCAGTTTCAGCCTGATGTTTAATTTTACTTCATTAGGACAGACTTTGATCTCAAGTTTGCTTTGTTCCCTTTTTTGCTTATTCTAACTTAATATTCACAAAATCTGAGTTTTGCTTGGAAGTCCACAGAATATTCTGTTTATAATTTCAAACAGCTATTAAAAGTTGCACTGTACATGTAAAAGCAAATCTTGAAACAACAGTTGAGTTGGGCTAAACGTTTTAAAACATAAAGAAGGAATGACTTTTTATTAACTAACTACTACTGGGAGGCAAGTATTATTCCTGTTTCCCTTTCTACACAGCGGCTGGCAAATTAGCACAACCTAAAATATAGTTTCTTCAGCTACAGTGAGGATTAGTTTGTTTTCCTGCCTTCTAGTGTTTAATTTGTATAGGGGAGTTAACTACTTCCTAACAGTAAAGCAAATAAGAGGGCATACATTATATAGGTATTTAATACAAACACCTCTATCAAAGCTTTTCCTTTTCTTTTTTCTTCCTGGTTTTAAAGATACCCCCCATTCGAAGGGGTGAGTAAGAACAACTACACTTCTAACGCCACATAACATTTAGTTTTTCCACAGCATTTTGAGAAAGAGAAACAAAGTAATCTTCTTGTATTAGAGTGTCCTTGTTCTGGTAATTCAAGTATATTACTGTTATCCTTAACATTCTAGAGGTTAATGTATACCTACCAATAAAACTAAGCTTGAGGGTTTGTTATTTTTGTTAAAAAAGAAAAACAAAACCAGCACCAAAAAACTTAATATCTGCACTTTGGCTACAAAAATTCTTGCAGCACAATTATTAGAAATCAGTGTTGAAGAAAGTAAGATTCATTTCTCACACTTCTGGTATATATGAATTATCTTTACCAATTCAGGTTTTAACCTCTCTTGCTTCATTTTTCCAGGGATTTTGTGGTGTTTTGTTTCTCTCCTCCCACCTGCTCCTGTCCTGCTCTCTCATTTTAGCTTAAATGCTCTACATGTGGATTGACTCACTCTTGCCAGATTACACACCCAGAGAGGCAAGCCCACATAGAGAAATTAAAGAGGCAATTCTAACAAACTGTAAAAAGAAACTGCAAAAAAAAGAAGCTAGGTTGATACTACCATCAATTTAACTTAAGTATTCTGCTGATGACTAATCTATCAAAAAATACACTTGAAACTCACTGTAGTTTGTATATGCATATGTATTTCTTAGGCTACTAATGAAGAGTGTCAATTTCACTGCTGAAGTAAAATTCTTGCTGCACCTTTGCAGGGTGGAATAAGAATCCAGGTTTATCACTATGTAAATGTGATTCTTGTGAACTAACATACAATCAGCATTTTGCACAACTGTTTGTACTTATACTGTGACTGGGTAACTACCCTTAAATACAATTCTTATAAAAAGGCAACAGAGAAGTAGTGATCAGTTTATAAAAAATGCTGCTCCAAGATTTCAGGTGTGCAGAGCTGTAAGTTTACTTCAGAATAAAACACAGACATAGGGGAGAATCAAAACTTTTAGAGTTGTACTTTACCATATATTTGGACAAAGCAGAATTACACTGCATATAACAAACAGTAAAATTTCTTAAAAGTTGTTACAAATATTTTACTTTCTACCTGTACGATCATTAACATAGTTTACTATATCATGATTTTTTTCTAAAGGCTTAAAACAAAAACAATCTCTCTAAACTACTTTCCAACAGTTAAATTTAAGTAAAATGCTTACATTCATTTGACAACAAAAAAACATATTAAAAATGTTGTGTTGGTGGTGCAAGAGCTGCTCTTTCAGCTACAACCTTCTTCCAGGTTATTCCTGTGAAAAGAAAGAAAACAGTCTTGTTGTAAACTGTTAATAATCAAACTCCAAAACCTTTAAAGTGATCCCTACATGCAGCCAATTACTTGGCATAGTGCAAGATGAACTGTCTCATCTGCAATTCACAGAACAATTTACCTTTTCCTCTTTGCGTCTGTCCTTTTCTTCATTATTCTCAATTGTTTCTTCCTCATCTTCCACAATCCCATCCCCTTGATACTTGTCATGTGTCCACTTCGGACTGCTACCTGACTTTTTGAAGTTAAAACGCCCTCTGCCACGCTGGAAAGTACCACGGCCTCTTCCTCTTTTGGCCCAATAATCCACACCATCATCTCTGTCATCATGCTACAATAACAACAGAAAAAGAGTAAGGTTAGACACCTCTTAAATGTACCCCATAATGTTAGTATGCTATAGTAAATGTATAAAACAAAGTAACTGTTATAAAGTCCTCTTCAGATTGTAATTAATCTTAAAAGGCATAATGGTGTAACTAAAACCACAACACTATTGTTTGAAGAGCCCCTATTCACCATGGGTCTACTCAAATGTCACTAACAAATCACTGGTTGTAACTTACACACTGTCAGAATTAAGAATTACTAGTTTTGAGGTGAAAAAAAGTTACTTTAAAAGAAACTCTAGGAAAGTGCTAGGTTACTTTAGCACAAGGGGAGTTCTTTATACTTCCTAAGAAGAGGTAACTGAAGGCAGTTTTCAGAAAATCTGCCCCACTGGCACAACGTGGTGCAAATTAAGTTCAAACTGTTTAAGCCTAACATTACCAAACAATACAAATTACCAAACAGTTTCTCAGGTTAATAAGCCTGAAATTCGCTGTCTTGCTACCAAATACAGCCTTACACAGTTTGACATGTTCTCACAATCATTTCACACGCTGCATGAAATCTACAAACTATTATTTAATATAAAAAAGTTTCTATTTAGAATGGTGAGGTACACTTGCTTCAATATATGGCTTTTTTAACTTGTGATTTGGAAAGAAGTCTGACTATTAAACACATATCACACCCATATAATGCAGTTTAATTACAAAGAAGTAGTTGAAGGGTGTCTTATTTAATTTAAAATATTTTTAGAAATTCAAGTTTAATAGCTGAAATTGATTGTTCTAATATCATGAATAGATTATCACAGCTCTGTTTACAGATCAGAAAAGTTTATATATGTCTAGGAAGACAGAACTCCTTAAAGAAGTATCTCAATTGTGACTGCATTATTTCTTAGTTACCTGTTAATATATTTGTGACAAGCTATAATGCTACAGGAGAAGGTCTTACCCTCATTACTTATAATTTTTCAAGGACGAAACAATATTCTTCAAAGTTTGCGTTGTTACGGAAATAACTGGAGCATAAGGCCACACATTCAGTGTACTGCACTACTTAGAGTGGTTACATCAAGGGTCCTCCTTTCATAATCCAGATGGGAAAAAGGCATCAAAACTGGTGATTTTCTTATGACTATCACAGTACTCAGAGCAAAGATCTGCTCATAACGGAGTCTGCCCATGAAAATCCACAAACACTATCAGCTTTTCCTGATCTTTCACTTCTGTAGACTTCCAGACCAATCTAAGCCAAATCTCAAATGTCATACAGACATAAATCCAGGAAAACACAGCACAAGCCTTTCTGGTTTAAAGCTGGGCTTTAATAAATTTTGTCAGAACCTGCCTTCTTTCCCAATTCCCTGATGAAATTTTTGGAGATAAATTCCATGTCAGGCCTCAGTTACTGCCAGCCTGCTACAGAAAGATGAAAGATAAGCAGAACCAACCACTACAGCCACCCTGATACTCTCACAGTTACTCTTGTCCCTGTCCATACATGCATGCTACTTCTACGCTTGTAGAAAGTTAAAAAAAAAAAAAAGCATGCATAAGACATCAAGTTCTCCACACCCACCAAGAAGTATTTCTTGCTTTTTGGGGTATATTCAGGATCCCATTCCTCTTCCTTCGGTCTCTTCTGAAAAGTAGTATTTGAGTTGCTGGGACCAGTATTTGTTCCAGCAAAGACTCCTCTGGCTCTTCCTCTGCCCCTAATTCGAAACTGATTAACCAAGATGTCATTTAATCCATTTACATAACACCACAAAGTAGAGTTCAAGTTCTCTATTACTGAAAATACTTTCTGTGCTTAATTACACTATCTGCAAGTGGAAAAACCATTTTCAAATTCACATACTATCTTAAGTAATATATTCAAGCATTCATTTTGAAATAATGATTCTATTAAACTTAATTGAAACACATTTGAGTTCTTGGCATAAGTTCACCCACAACCACTGAAAAGAAATTTGACTGCTAGTAAACCAATGTGTTGGAACAAAAGGTCACAAGAAGCTTCTGAAGCTGTTCACAGACAAAAAACCAGGAGGAAAGCTAGACTGAAACAGGGACAAAACTGTCAGGGGAAAAAGAAAGGTATTTATGGAGTCAATTGAATCATTTATGAAAATGTGATTCTGGAATACATACTAACAGTGCAGCTTTCACAGGAGTATATCCACTGTGTTTTACTCAAGCATTTTTAAATGAGATTCAAGAATGTACCTTAGGCCAAATTACATTTCAAATGAGTAAATTCTTCACTCAGAAAAAAGTCAATAGTATGTACTGTGCAGAGCAGCAATGCTTAAAGTGAAAAGGAGTGTTTTAAATATTCATTATATTGAATTACTGGGGATTTAAAATGCTAGGCTACAAAGTCTCACACCAAAACTCATCCTTAACTCAGAACACACTAAGTAGTAATGTATACAGTTATCTCAGCATGTAAATACTTAGCTTGTACAAAACATTAAATGAATTTATATCCTTCATTGAAGGGGAGAAGAAAGGTTACTTTGGGAAGATAAGACTGCTAAAAACTGTAGTTACTACAGAACACAATTTCCAAAAGTAACCTACTTAAAAACACAGAACTGCATCTTCAGAGTAACAGTACAAAAACATGACTGGAAGCTAATTTATTTGTTAAAAATAAGCATGTTTCATAAACATAGATCAAAAATATATATAACTAATTAACTCAAAAGGTAAGTATTATGCATACTTAGTTCCATAAAGCTCTGAAACTTCTACTGCAGAATTTATGCTGGACAGATTTAAAATTATTCTGAAATCAAACAGACTGTAAAACAATCTGTAGAAAGCTCATAAACCCTATCCAATACTCTGGAGGAAAAAAAAAATCCCCAAACAAAAAATTTTTTGTAGAGTCATTTGGAAAGTGATAGACTAACTGTACAGGGGAGAAAATAAGACATGATTTCTTTATTTCAACAGCTTTACAAAA
>WBNO01020075.1:8466-31778 GCA_013400575.1 Peucedramus taeniatus
GTCCTTCCCCTGACACCTCTGCCTACCCCCGCCGTCCGCCGTGTCTCCTCTCCTAGCTTCTGCCGCGTTCCCTTAGAGTCTTCCACACTCCTCTTCTACACTCCCCTCCCACTCTCTCCTCCTCCTCCCTCCTCCGCACCGCTCCACTCCCCCCGGGCTGTCTCCTTCCTCTACTTCTCTCCCCTCCCTCCAGAGCAGCGATTTGAATCTGGTGCTCTCCCGCTTCCTCTCTTCCCCCCGCCCGCGCATGCGGTGCTGCCGCTGGGGAGAGGCCGGCGGGGCGCGCCGGGACTCGGCCCNGAGGGCGGTGGTGGGGTCCGGCTATCGCCATCGCCAGCCCTAGTGGGGCCGCCTGGGGGAAGGGGAGCGGGGCCGCGACCTCCGTTCTTCCTGCCCTGCCTGCCGGGAGCCGGTGTGGGGCCGAGAGGGCAGCCCGGCCCCGGCCTTTTCCCCTGAGCGCGGTTGATCCCTGCGCCCGCAGCCGTCCGTGCGTTCCTCTCCGAGTTTTGTTTTCCCCGGAGTGAGGGTGAGAAAGGGTAACGTCATTCAGTTTTATTTTACTTGTTCCCTCATGCCGGCAGGTTAAGCGGAATTCCTCATTTTCGACGCCGGGAGGCTGTGAAGCGAGATCTGTGGCTTTCCTGGATGGGTGGAAACCTGGTGGGAAGCTAAGCAGGAGCTTTGAGGAGAAAAGATGTTACTCCGCAGATTTCACCCCTTCCCTGAGACGTTCACACGTGGGCATTACAGTTCATTAGGAGCAGAAACTACTTCTCCATTTCTTTCATGCCTTTGGTACCCTCAATAAATATCGCTGTCTCTGTCTGTGTGTTTGGGAGGGAGGGGGAAATACCGGGTAGTGATTTTCCATAAGATGCTCAAAACATCTTTCAGGCTGAAGCTCCCTTGAAGCTCACCCTGTTTATGAAGCCTTAGCTAGGAGCCGCTTACAGCGGCGCACAAACCCTTGCTCCTCCATGTTCGAATGGGGCTGGAAATGGGATTAAATGGGTCAGGGAGAGATACAGTGATGTGTTATGCAGACTGGCAAAGTGCTTCTGGCGTGGACACGGTTTATCCTACAAACATTTTTTGTGAGGGTAACTTGTGTTCTTCTCCAGCCTCCACAACAGGAATTAGACACTCAAAAAGTAGAGTAGTATATTACTAAGAGATTTAGGGTGTATAGATACTCAGTTGGAGTACACAACAAAAAGGCTGAGATAAGCCTGTGCAGACAGTTGAAATGGGAAGAGAGGGAGAAGAATGGGAAAAACTTGGTCCTTAAGCAGTCCTTTCTACTAATGTATAGTGCTCAATAAAAATACATCTGCAAGAGGTTCCTAGCAGCCTAAAAGCAGGACTGGAGAAACCACAAAATCCACAAGCACATTAAGCGATCAGTCTTTGCATGGGATTTTCCAGTTATTTAAAGGATACATTAAAAAGAAAAGAGGGTGTTCAAACTGCAGTAGTTAAAATTTTATATACTAGAGAAAATAGGAAGAAAAAAGCATCATCATAAATATTTTTTAAAATGTCATAAACTATGGTAATTTTTTTATTAAGAGAAAAATGGGGGATGCATTATGAAGATGAAAGGCTGTAATTTCCTTTTAATTAAAAGGAAAAGAAGAATTTCATGATGCACAATTACCACATGAAAATTATTCCCAGGTGTTATCACTTGGCCCAAGACCTTTGCAAAACTTGAAAAGCCATTGGCCACAAGTTAATAATGTGAGCATCTGTCATTGTCTTACTCGCTGATTTACAAGTAAAGGTAAAAATTGTATATAAGTACTTACAGCAAGTGACTGAAAGTACTGAAGAACTTTCAGTAGACAAATTATGATATAATTTTCCTTTTGGTGCTCTTGAACCTTCTGAGTCACCTGGAAGTGGTTAGGTTATTCTGACAGCAGCAGCCTGACACATTACAGCAATGCTGCACTTGTGTGTTCCTGACCCTGAACATCTGTTCTTCGTAACTGGAAGCTATTTAATTAAATTTTGAAACTGTACTCTTCTGTCTTTAACTCTCTAAAGGCCCATTTATACATTGAAACATTATCTTAAAGGCACAAGGAATTACAGGAATAACTCTGAACCACTACAGTTACAGAGCACCGACAAGAGCAAAAACACTTTCATGCATTTTACAGAAAATTTGTTTGTGATTTTGATTCAACATTTCTACTTTCCACTCTAAACTCCCAATCACTGATTGCATAATTAGTACTCTCAGTAACTGAGTCAGTCCACATTTAAAAACAAACAAGCCTGTAAATCACCTACCATTTTTCCCTGTGTTGAAATGCTATTGCACTTGTTAGACTGTCTCCTTGTGTCTCTCTGGGTTTAAGAGGTGAGCCTGGTAAGGAGCAACATCCAGAAGAATAGTTTATTCCCCAAGGAACCAAAACCAGCTACTCCTGTAAGTAGAGGTGATCCACTGAGTATCAACAAATTCAGGCACTTAGATATTTCACTTTGTTTCCAATTGTCTTTTGCAGAACAAATTACAAGGTGTACTTTAATGTTGCTGGCCAAGTAGTGTGGCAAGAAGGAATGTTTTGTGTAGCTGGCCTCTCTTTGCACCTCCTGATCTAAAATGCTTCTCCTGACCTCAGAAAAGATCCTATATCCTTTTATTCATGGCCCTTTTCTCCTCTTTGTTTCCCTTGGATTAAACAGTACCCCTATTGTCAACCCACAGCACCTGCCACATAGGCCCCACAGCTTTTCATGCTAGCTAAGTTAATCAAAAGGCTGGGGTTATTCACTCACAGGCTTTTAAATCTCATTAAAAATCAAGGGAGAAACAGCAGAAAGCACTGTGGTGAGCAATACCACAAGTATCAATCATTTGTATTATTTGCATAGGACATTGTTTCAGGCTGTCCAGTCCAAAAGGAAATCTCTTTCTTCCAAGCTGTATGTCTAAGACACATTTGCTGTACAGATGTTTCCTAGGACAGCCTGGAATGAATGAATAAATTACAGAAAATGTTTTAGATGGAGCAAGTAAAAGACATTATTTGGGCAAAAGAAACCTGTCATGTAGTGGCAAGGACTGTATGTTATACCGGGTATGTACTATTGGCCTCTCTTCAAGCCTCTGCCATTTTTCACTTAGAAGCCTATTTTTGGCTGGTTGATGACGGTTCTCAATGCCTGTCAACTCTGCATCTTTCATTTATTTTTTAACTGTTGAAATGTAGACACCTCCAACTTTGCCTTCAAGTGTTATGCATCCAGCCGTGGATGGTTTAACTAAGTTGAGGGCTGCCCTGTCGTGACTATCATGAGCAGTTTTGCTTCTTTGATGCAATCCAGTGCACACAGAGAGGGTAAGGGTGGTCTGCAGATGATGCAGAATTTTATTTGAGGCATTTGTGTAAAGTTCAAAAATTCTCCATGGGATTGTTCATACCTTTTGGCTTAAGTATTTACAAAAGCACATTTTATGCTCTGAATGTACAGTAACACATAGTAAATAATAATAAAAATAATAAAAACCTTTACCAAAACAACCTGCATACCACTGCAATAGACTTCTTTGCCCATGGACAGATAATGAGTGAATAAACACCACATGACAGATGTTAGTCATGCTGCTTAATGAATAACTGGTGATGAGTACAATACCTGTGTAGAAGGGCTGTAATATGTTCAGGGAAACATATGCATTTGGATCATCTGTTTTTCACTGAGGTACCTGCAGTGCTTGAGAGAAATGTCTTCATCAGGAAGAAGCCTAGGTATTGGGAAGAAGCCTAGATATTTCAACAGTTTTTCTGCATCTGTTTCCTTGACTGCCTTGTTCCTCAGCCATCCATAGCAGTCACCGGATGATGAAACATTTTTCCTTCAAAAAGATTTTAAAAAGAAATACTCTGGCCTTCTCTTTCTGTTCCACCATGACCTCACTGGTAGTGCCAGAAGCTTTATGGCAGTCCTTCATGCTGACATTTATGTCAGTGATCTAAGCATTTCAGAATACAGCTTTACAAAAAAAGACCGACTTGTACAATGTCAGTCCTGGACTGGCTTTTACCACCATGATACCCAGAGGACATTACTCTTCTAGATAATATCCTCAAGGATAGCTGAGCACCATGGCAACAGAGTCAGTGAATATGCAACAATCTGTTATTTTGTTAAATAAAACATCACTGTCAAGTCTCATTTTTGGGTCATTAGGAAGGAATTAAAATTTTATTTGTGTATAGTAATATGGATGAATGTTTGCACATCCTCCTGAGACTTGTTTCCCAAACCAGTTTAATTTAACTTTTATTAATCTGGTGTCATGCAGTGTGTACCTTCCCCAGTGTTACTGCCTGAATGTGGCAGCGCTGGATTACAGGGGGGAATTCAAGGAGCTGTTAGCCTCCTCCGTGTCCCAGCTGGGTTGCACAGCTGTGTGTCTGAGTGCCAGGTTGTGCAATGAAGGGCCTTGTATGTGACTGAGCAGCTTCCAAATCCAAACTGGGCTCCCTTCCATGCACGGTGTGTAGCACTCACGTTTTGTTAGTCAACATGCCAGAAAAGCTGCTCCCATCTAACTCTTCCCTTTATAGAAAAAAGTCTGCACATTAATTTTGGCAGCGGGAAAGCGGAGGGAAGGTTGATGGCTTTTTTTTTTCCCTCTTGGGTGAATAGACCCTCGTGGATAACAAATGAAAACAGCTATAGACCAAAAAAACATTGAAAAGGATCATATTTTTATCATCTGTTCTCTGGTTCCAAACCCTGCAGCAACAGCTTGTGAGGTTAGATTGGTCTTATCTAGGGAAAGAAAAGATTGAGTAAGTGAAAGAGTTGGCTACATGCAGTTAAAGGAGTATGGATTTTTAAGATTTTTGTTTTCTATGGACACGAGTTGCTTTTGTGCTTGGTGTCCTGGAATGAAAGAAGGGTCATGGCCCATGCAGTTTCTATGCATGGGTCTCTGCCTTATGTGTTTAAAGACGTTTTGGAAGAAGACAAGAGTTCCTGGCATAGACAACCTCCACAGCCCCTTAGCTTGTCACATGGTTCTTTGTGATCCCTCCTCTGTCACATGTGGTATTGGAAAAGAAGACAGCAAAGGCTGAGCACTAACACTCACAGCTGTCCTGCAAGTGAAGGGCTTGCAAAGCTGTTGTTAGTGGCTTTTAACTTAAGCTTTGTACCCTCCTAAACCATCAAGAGAGATGTTAAGAGAGTTTGGAGGAACTTGGATTTCAGTGTTACTGCCTTCCAGTGGTGCCTCCCACATGCCAAAATTAAAGCAAGTAGCAAGTAGCAAGTAAAAGTAGCAAGCAAATCCAGCTGACTCACAATTTGACTCTTGGGAGGTAACTTGGCACAAAAGTGACTGGGTTAGAGCATCAGAAAAAAGTCCACCTGGTCTGGTACTTTGGTCAACAGTTGGACTGTCATCATTACTCTAAGCATAGAAGCTGCCTGCAAGTTCTAACTTCCAGGTTTCATGGTAAACACCATGCTCTTGGCTCTCAGAGACTTTGTAGGGATGTGTGTGTGCATGGTCACAGTCAATTGCAAGATAACCCATGACTGAGGTGGAAAAGCAAGTCGGATGCTGGATGTTTTCCTCCTGTTGTGTAGCACCTCAGCAGTGCTCTTCTCATGATTCTATCTCACAACTGGAACACAGTCCAGGGAAACTGAAGAAGCAGTGAATGAATGGAAGCAGACTCAAATTGCCCACGTTGCTGATCTCCTTTGGGAGCTCATGGGGAAGTCCTGGTAACTCAGGTCAGACTCACAGTGGTGCCATCAATGAGGTTTGGGGGAAGCCTGGCAAGAAGCACAGTTGAGGGAAGGCACAGAGTATAAGAATAGACAACTCTTAACTATACTTGTGCATCTGCAAAAGTCTTTGAAGCAGTTGGGAGAGAGAGAGAGAGAGAGAGAGAATATGGGGGAGGGAACACTGACCCCATCAAGATAAAGGGCTGTGGTGCTCTCTAAGAGCGTCCAAACAGAGGTGACCATCCCAAACTTTTTTGTTCATTCAAGAGGACCAACAGAGGCTGAACATCCTCAGGGAGTACTGCATTGCCAACATGGGTTATAGAAACTAATGGCTAGCAGCCTGCTAGAGGTTTGACAACTCATTTCATTTGAATATTAGTTATTTCTTTTGCCAAAGAGAGGCGAAAAGGGGGAGGAGGAGGAGGAAATAAAAACTAAATGGGCTAGTTCATTTATTTTATAAAATCAAGTCAATAAGCACATGGGTGAACTCTGCAGATGGCATTGCTTCAGTCAAGATGGAAAATTCAGTGCTTTCCCTGCATGTGTTTTTTTGCAAGATTTCTTTGGAACAAGGAAGTGTATGCAAATAATGGGACCAATCTGCAAATGCTCATTCAGCTCAGCAGCCATGAACTCTCACTGACTATGGGTACTTGTAACAATAAAGACTCCAGGCTGGGGAGCCTCCTTCATATTCTACCCTTGCTTCACTACTCCCTACTCTAACCCCCAATCTTTTGCAATTCAGTGGCAATCAGAGTTAATAAAGGTGTGTCTGTGATCCTATAAAGTAATTTGCATCATCATCTTTTGTGATGAAATTTTCACAGGGGAAGGAAGGAGCAGCAGCATTTTGTCCAAGTAAAGGTTGCCCTGGCAATATGCCAAGAAGCCTGAAGCCCTTAATTTTCCTAAGAGAGATTTGATTACTGCAGCCCATATCTGAGTGCAGAAATGTGTCCTGCAGAAACTACACTCCCCCACCCCTTCACTCCCCCTCTTCCAAGTCTAAAAGTAGTCTGGAACTTACAATCTTGCATTACTGCCGCTGTGTCACAAGCACATGGACAAGCTTGGGCTGCCTTGCTGAAATTACTGTACTAGGTCTACAACAGATCACAGATCTCCCTCTGCCCTAACAAAACCATCATTTTCCATAGCTGGGTTGAAGAAACTGCTGCTTTCACTAGAGAGAAGTGGCCAGAACCTGCCAGTTGACATTAACTGTGTTGTATGTTTTTTACAATGTGTCTATTATAAACAAATGACAATGCAACTTCCATTTTGACTAAAGGAACTGATAATTGACACAGAGCTATTAAAACATGACAAATAAGTAATGTCTAAGCCAGATAAATAAATGAGCTGTTGGAGAAGTCTTTCTTCTGCTGTGCTGCCTAGTGCAAATACAGCAGCCTTGCTTAATAAAGGAGGCCTCATTTAGTTCTGGGCTTGTCTCAACACTAGTCTTTTACAAGCACTTTGGACAAGATCATTAATCCTGCATGCATCAACTGAAGACATGCCTCCCAAATTTCCTTCTAATGCTGAGAAAAGCCCTAGTTACACAATTATACCTTAACTAACAAATATCTATTATCAGCAGTGGAAAGGAAGGTTTTTTGCAGCTATCAGAGTGTACAAATGCCTTGTATAACATTTAGAGAGATTAAATTCCTTTGCCTCTGTTTATACCTGGACTGCTTGTTGGGCATGCTGCTTGGAAAACATGGGAAGATTACAATTGGAATACCTATTATCATGATAATGTGTGGAAATCTGACAGCTGTTAGCAAAGTAGTGTGGTAAGGACATCGCTGGGGTTCATAGGTAAAGAAGAGAGGGGATTTTGGTATCTGTCATTAGTACAGAACAGTGGGAGAAGCTGCTGTGCCTCACAGGCAAGACAGAGTGGGGAGGCTGCTACTGCCATAAGCTGGGCACTGGAAGAAAGGGTGGGATAGAGCCTACAGGAGGTGTTGTGCAGGCTGGCTGCCATGGGAGGCCTTTCTGGCCATATTGTGGGCAGCAAGGCCACACTGATACTCCAGCAACACATACTCCAGCTATCATTTTTATTTTCCAGAAAAAAGTTGGCTTTCCTGTGACTAAACTAAAGTGTTTTTTCTCCACTTAACCTTGATGCAAACTCATCTGTTTTTGAACAGAGATTGCAAGTTTTAAGATCCAGTTCAAATCTGAACCTTTCCTTATGGTCCCCGCTGTGTGGAGAATTCCTCTGAATCTGTCAGTTTTCCATATTAGAAATCTAATATAGTTTACATTGATCGTGGTTTAGACATAGAGCTTGAATTTGGTCCTATGTGGACAGAAGGACTGAATATCTTCAAAGTGGTGCAGAGAGAGAAAGAAAGGAATAATTAAAAAGGCCTTGAATAATATAAAATATGGGATTTAACACTGCTAAGGAGGCAGATCAAATAATCTCGTGGTCTTTTCATATGTGACTTTTGCAGTTCAGCATAGGCTTTTCAGGACAGTTGAGTACCCACTTCAGGACCAGGGAGCAGGGGTAGGGAAGAGCTCACAGCAGCACCTTAACAGCTTGCCAAATGCACACACAAGCAATATGCACCTTTCAGTTAGTCCCTGCAGTGAATTATGTTTTCAGCTATACCTTGCAGAGTGAATAGCAAATAACTTGACTGTAACACTGTCCAATCTGTTCCCCCATATGCACTAGTTTTCCAAAGAATACACTGTACTGTGCAGTAATGCGTGTGTTCAAATAACAATGGAAAGAATGACTCTGATATTCTCCTGAACTAATTTCAAAGCTGCAGTCCTCTGCCTTTTTTGGTCAGTCTCTTTACTCCATTTATGCCTGCTTTTGAACAGACTGGGTAGAAGAAGAGATTGCAGCACACCTGATCCAACTTTTAAACTCAGTAGAACTTTCCCTGCTCCCAGTACATTTTTATTTCTTAAAACTATGCAAATTATATGTTGGTAAGGTAGGTAAAACTGATTGGGGCAGGTTACACGTAAACTGGAATGCACAGCACAAAAAGTCATATCTTTTTGTAACATTAAGTATTGTCTCACATATGGGAGGCAATATATCAGAACTCACAAATCCTCTTTTAGGCACCTGTAAAAAACCACTGAAACCAACATGGGTCACCTGACATGCAAAGCCCTTAGCTGAAACAGTCACATTCACAAAGCTGAGCTATGAAGTCCTCTATAATAAGAAGTCCTCCAAACTCTACAGATTTATTGTTCTTCTGGGGGCAGTTTTAGGCACATAACTCATTCCCATTGAGCTCTGGCAGTTTCTCATACCCTGGTTCTTCTCTATGGCTAGTCCTACAGCCAGCTTCTTTTCCAGCTGGATAAGCTGCCTCTGCTGTAATGCCAACACTAGCTGGGCCAACAGGGAAGACAGTGGAATCAGATACATATATAGGATAACAATAGTAATACTGGCACTATAATAACAGTATAGAATTACTAGAATAGGAATATTCTTTATTCCTGGTACTGATTTTCTCCCTGAAGGACTGTGCACAGCACAATACTAAGTGAATTTCAACCCTGTGTACAGAGCCAGCACTGGTTTCTACAGCACCAGACTTCTGCTTAATGCTCAGGTTGGCCCTAGGTGGGAAATAACTCTTGTTACACTTCTGCACATAGGCAAATTTTGATTAAAGACAATGAAAGATTATTTGGGAAGAGTGAGGGTATTTTTTTCTTCTTCTCATTCTGGAAAGGACCACTGAAGTCCTTCTGCCTACTGAACTATAAAGAATAAAGGTTGCAACTAATATGGGGGAAAGGGAAAGGTTTTACACCACTACCCTGTCCTGTTTGAGTGGTCCATCTCCATACATTGTTCATGCTTGGACAGTGCAGTTTCTATTGAGAAATATTCCTGCTTGAGCCTCATGCAGTGATAGTTAAAAGAGTGTTGTGTAATAGATGGTGCCTGGCATAGGGCATTGCTGTGCTGTGAAAGCTGAGCACAGGGACTGTGAGAACATGGGTGAAGTCCCCCAAATGCTCTTGCTGAACCAAATATGTTGCTTAAAAAATAGTCTCTTGGAATAAGACAAGTAAAAAGCAACAAGCCTCTGATTGGAAAAGAGACAGCCCAATTATTCTTTCAGCCATTCCATTTACCTAGGAGATTGATAGAAGCCCTCCATACCTCTAAAATCCTCCAGCTCTTGCAGACAGACAGGTCTCCTTTTAACCATTGTCCCACTTGTATTTCAGCCACAATACAAAACAAGTCTGGCTCAACCCTTTGCAGATCTCTGAACTGCCAAAAGCCTGGAACAGTGAGACTCTCGAGCAATTGCATCACGTGAGAGGGGAGGAGGTCAGAGGGAATCATTGCTTGAGAATGCATACCCACATCTCAGCTCCTAATCCTGGTCTGACACTGGGCATGTTGGATCATGCATGGAGGAGATGCACAGGGCATGCCTCTGCTGGCAGGTGCGTGCTGCCTAACAAAGTTCCTTTGAATGCTGGCCCCTGCAGGTTCTCCTCCACCTGCTCCAGCCCCAGGCTGAGGAGCTTCCTCTCCACAGCCGCAGAGCTGGCAACGGCTCCTACCTTGGGGATTGCTACTGGCAGGGATGGGCGCAGGAGAATGGTGCTACTGCAGGGATGGGCACAGGAGGATGCTACTCGAAGTGGAGGAGTGGCAGCAAACTGCCACTCAAACTGCCTTAGGCTTAGCAGGACTTCTCTTGGCATTACCAAAGGATCATACCATTGCCTTTGTAACCGCAGAAATACTGACCAAGGCTGACTTTTCCATTTAGAAACAGAGAAATGTCATCCAGTGAACTATGTATTTCTTGGGTGTTATTTGGCTTGCCAAATGGTTGGAACCTGTCGGCTTTCAGTTTCTTCCTACCAGATCAGCCCAAGGCCTAAAAATGCTGTGTCTTGTATCTTATTGCTGAAAGATTGGTTTGTGCATGCTTGAGTAGAGAGGTTCTGTTAAGAGAATCTGTTGTATAGAGCTCCTTGTAGCTTTCTCACAAAGCAAATGTATCCTTTCCCCTAGAAAAACATTGAAATTATCAAGGGATTAGCGTATGTTAAGGAACTAAAAAAAAAATATAGCAAGAAGGAAAGAGAATATAAAAGTTCTTTGGGTTCCTGTGTTTTGCAGCCAAAGTTCTGAAAAGCACTTCTGTTCAAGGACAGAAATTATGGCTCTCTGTACTTTCAGAAGGGTGTCAGCAATTGCAGAAGTGTGGAAGAGGAGAGGAAGTCTCATGGCGCCAGCTGAAGGAAGGAGGAGCAGTAGCATGAAGAGTGCCCCTTCAAGCAGCAAGGAAAAGAGGAACCACCAGCTCTGTCTCTAAACCACCAGGTCTCTATTCTGTGCTAGCAGGATGCTCCTCCCAGCCCCTGCTTCAATTTAAAATTTTCTGTCAGAGAAGTAAATGCAAATGCCCCATGTGAGAACTAATTTGTATCACAGAAAATGAATGGAACCCATGGAGTCAGGAAAAAAAAATTAAAATAGGCTGAGTTTCATTGCACTCACTTTTATTTGAACTTGGTGAAGTTCAGATACATTCAGACTGAAGTTTTGGAGCAGACCCATCTCTGTTGCCAACTCACTTCTCCTCTGTTGTTGTGAATTGTTTATTACAAAATACAGTGTGCGAGATATCAGTCTAGCTGAAAATGTAGAAAAATTAGTTCTGAGTGTAGTGGTTGTAATAATTTTTGTTTAAAATGCTTTAAATACTATGATTAAGAAAGCTGACGACAAGTATGTGTGAAGATATACTGCTTAAAATACTCAACTTTAACCTTGTAGGTCTGCACATTTGTACAGATAACCACATCATAAACTCAAGCACTCTTAAATTCAAACTAGCTGGATTCATCAGGAACTCTTCAGCTGTGGACAAAATATATTTGAGGAAGTTTGAAGCAGTACAAAATAATCATGGTCTGAAAAGGCTTTTGCCCTGTTGAGGTGCAGAGAAGATTTGGCTCTAAAATACTCTATCAGAAGCTCTTTGAATTAATGCAATAATAGAATATGTTGCTTTTATTTCTTTTAACTAATAGTCTCCAAATAATTTTTAAGTATTATTTGGCACTAACTACAGTTCTCAGTTGTGGGAATGTGTTTTCACAGGCAGCTGTGATATGGTCATGTGATTTACCCTGATTCACAGAATTTAAAAACAATAAAAAACAAAGAGTAAACAAAAGGAGGCAGGGACAGGGAAGCAAGAAAAGGGCCAGGGAATCAATCCAGATTGGAATGAAAGTTTTGCCTCCTATTCTTGCTGGACTCTGTCACAATTATTCTCACTAATTTATCTGATCTACAGGATGTCAAGTTACACAGTGTCGTGATTCTATGCAATGTTATTTTTGACATTTTTTATTTGCTTACTTTTTGATGAAGTCTACCCTCAGAGAAGCCCAAACTGTATTACTGTACTCCCGGAAGAGTTTCTGAACCCAGCTGCTCCTCAAACATTAGAATGGTATATATCTGTCAGGCAATCCCTTTTAATTTTCCCAAGCATTGGATGTTTGTGCAGTGCTTTACATGCATGTCATTGCAATGACACAATTCAAATATGCTAAAAAAGATAGCTTTATAATATGTCTCTGTGTTGTTACTCAAGCAAGGTTGCTTCAGTTTCTGGCTTGTCACAAGAACCAGCCATGTAGGAAATGTATGGGCCTTTTCACATGAGAGAAAATTAATACTGGAAACTTTGCAACTAAGAAGATGTTGGGAGGTGTGCACCCATTAAAGTCTCTGCTTAACAAACCAGGGAAATGATGGCAGACCACTGGTTACTGCGAGAAAGATGCTCTTGAAGTTTACCCACCCAGTAAAGGCTGGGTCTAAATGTTTGTTGTCAGTTGCTAGAGAGCCTGTAACTTGACACAACCGGGTGCTGATGTCAAGGCTTCGGGACTAATACTGAGCTAAGATCTTGTTAGCATTTATAGTTAACCTTTTTGTTACGGATAGATGGCACAAAGCAAACTTAAGTCAATGTTTACCTCTACTGTTAAAAGCAAGGAGAAGGGAAGAGAACAGTTAGGGGCTTCAGGAGGGCTTGATAGCCAAAGACTAGTGTCCTTGTGAATCTGATAAATAAGAGACAGTCCAAATTTTTGTAAGAGCTCCAAGGTTGCCTGTGGGATTCCTTTAGATAAGGATTTGAAGGGCGCTGGTTACTTCCGAAGGTATGTTCCTCTCTCAAGGTCCAGCATATGGGGAGAAACAACTTTAAAACAAAAGGAAGGAATATATGGGGAGAAACAGCTTTAGAAAAACCCTGAAAAACCAATAAAACAAGTAGTACTTCTTAGCATAGAGATGGACTGTCTACACTCTCTTAGAAGAAGCCAGTGGATGTGTAAAGCAAGAGGAACAATTAGATAAGACAGTGGTGAGCAGAAACACAAAATGCCATGGAACTGAAAACCAAACAAACCCTGCCATATGTAAACTCCTGAATCAGGGTCATAATACTGTCTAAATGTACTATTTGTGTAATAAATAATACTGTCTAAATGTATTATGTAAATGTCATAATACTGTACTAAATACACAATACTGTCTGAAAGTAGTGCACATTGTGTTTAACTACCTAAATACAGTCTTAGTGCAAACCTGTAAAATATTTTCCAGATCCAGCATAATATCCTTTTATGTACGATATGTTCCTTTAATAAGGAAGAGATGGCAATCCTGAACCTGCAGTCAGAGGTGCTTTTCTTAAAGAAGGTTCCTGGAACCATCTTGGCTCAGGTTCAAAGGCTGCTTAAATGTTTAAGCTCAAACGAATCAGATTAAGTATGTTCTTGACAGATTATGTTCCCCCTTTTGTAGGTCTCCCCTGAGGGATATTAGTCATAAACTCAGCAGAATGCCTACACTGAATCCACACAATTTTGGATAGATGTTAAAATAATCCCCCACCTGAGCACGCAAGTCTGGTAACTGTTCAACCAGTTATGCAATTTGCATGTGTAAATGAATTTAGTAATCACAGATGGATTCCTATGTGTATTATGGATAGGTAAGAGTGGAATCTGAAAACTTTTCTATAGTATTTATTTCCCCTAATGGGATTTTATCACATGAAAATATAAATCTATATGTTGAGATATATTTATATATAAAGATGCACAGAACATATCTGCCTGTGTTCACTTCTGTAACAGTGCTTAGCCAATTGAGAATGTGATGGTAGAGCTCCATACAAATCTGTCTTTACTTGTCACATTCTGGGAAA
The DNA here is from genome assembly GCA_013400575.1 of Peucedramus taeniatus. Classification (NCBI taxonomy): domain Eukaryota; kingdom Metazoa; phylum Chordata; class Aves; order Passeriformes; family Fringillidae; genus Peucedramus; species Peucedramus taeniatus. The sequence continues at coordinate 22,509 of WBNO01020075.1, forward strand.
GTGAGCAGGACAGCAAGACTTGCAATTTTTTTCAAACTCTAGTGGCCTCTGAGAATAGCTGATTTCATGTGCTCTGGATGTTTTGATTTCAGTTTTTAGATAATTTCAGCTCTTGCTCTATTTTTTGGAATGCAAATATTCAGGTTATGCAATGTACTATTCATATTCTTTATTGTCAGTACTCAGAAGGGAAGTGTGTCACCAGTCCCACTGGCTACTTACTGGCACCAAGTTGTTAGCAAAATGTTGTATGAGTGCTCAGTTTCTAGCGCTGAACCTTTTTTAATATCTTTTTTTTCTTTAGAGAACAGACAAACACAGTTCTGACCTACACAAATGAGTGTAGAAAAATAAGATGGCTTAAGGCTTAAGACTTACAGCTCTGTCAGTATTATCAGTTCCTGTAGTATGATACAAAATGGAAGTATTTTTCCATGATCAGTCCAGGGAAGAAGTGAGGGGTTGAAACGATCAATACTTCACCTAACCTTAGAAAATTCAATTTTCATCAATTTCTAATGAAAACAGAAACATCTTCCAGATATTCATATGTTAAAAATACAACATCACTCAAATGTTTACAAAACTGTTTCCCAATATGATTTTTAGTTTCTAAATGGGTGAGAATTCCAAGAGAGGTCATTTTAAAAGTTATCCTTTACTTAATGTTTAGGGATTAGATTAAAGTTTGGGTAACATAATGGCACATTTAGACTTTTCAGATTCCTTATAGGAACCACAGAGTTACTACTAAGAGCCATGAATGTGACTTTGCCAATATGCCTGTAGGCATAGATTTATGTTACAGTATTATAGGTTTATATATTTGAATATTCCCTGTCAGATAAAAGAACATTAATCAGGAATTGATAAATCTCTTGACTAATCCTCTGGGGACATCTCCCTCATACTGCCCTGTTTTTGGATTAAATGAAATATGTTTGCCTTAAATTCTATTCCATAACACCTTTAAAGTCTTAATTTCAAAGATTCCCAGGAAAATTTGGGAAGCCAAGAAAACAAAAAAGCAAACAAACAAACCAAAAGCTGCAATATTCTTCTTAAGTCATAACACAAAAAATATTTCAGCACTTCTTCCTCTTGGAAAAAAAAGAGTAAAAGGATACCTCTGAATACCTGGATTCTTTAGGTAAACCAGTGTTACAAAAATAGCACTGAGAATTCCTCTCAGTTCCAGAGCCTAGTGAGAATTAGAAAAACTATTATTTTCTCTTTTTAAATCACTTTACCATCAGGGTGTGTTACTTGAAAATTTCAACCCTAAAAAAGAAACTCTCAAAAATAATATTAATCTAGTCCATTAACTTTTGGAGCAGACGTGCTGTTAGAGGCATTTTCTGTGCTTTGCTGCGTTTCAGCTGCTGCCCTTGTTTTTACCTGCTGCTGGAATACAGCTTTATCATGAGGCTGCTGTGTTACAGTGCTGCTTCCTACCAGTGTATTCCTGTCTCATTTCTTTAATTACTGTTTACTGTTCATGCCATTTGTGATATGTGAATGAAAACAGAAAGCAAGGCATGAAAGAAATTGACAATATAGATTAAGTTATAAATCTGTAACCTCTTTTAGTGTCCTACTTCAGACTTTAGTATCCTTATATGTATTTTATCTTGTTACAGGGATATGCTGGATTTGTCTTTACCCCTTAAAAAAGCCTAATCAATTGGGAACCATTTGGTTAACTAAGTAGTAGGATCACTTTTTCAGGCACAGCAAGTATTTTTCCATCCAGCTCTATCTTCACAAACTCAAGATGTCTTTGACAGATAAGGTTATTAATTTATTTTTCATTTTCAGTGCAGACTGTTTAGTATTTTGGTCTGAGTATTACTTTTGTCAGCATAACTATATAGCTAAAACCTGTAGGGAAAATGCAGCTGAAAAGAGCAGTTATGGTGTTCCGCTTCTCTGAAGGTAGTTAACTGCTCTCCTATAAACACTTCACTGTCACTATAACTTCATCCTCAATTTACAACATAGTTGGAACAGTACAATTTCTAGGTGGAAACATGGCCCAAAGGACTTTCATGGTTCTTTTTAAACCCAGTTGGCTGTCCTGATTAATGTTATAATTCAGTTTGATAGAGAATAAATTTAGTTTAAGTGTTTTCTTGTAAAAAATGTATTTAAACATTAAGTTAATCTAAGATTAAATGCTTCGCTGCACAGGAATTTAGGTAAGTGCTGAATCAGAACCCAGTGAGTAAATGAATAGCTACATGATTTTTAGAAGTCCTCCATTTAGATTACACATTCTCAAGCTCAAGAACTACTGGTTCTTGATATTTCTGCACAATGATTATTATACTTTTTTTTTTTTACCAGAAAATATATTAAATGTTACCACACAAATATAAAATAGAAATTGTGTTAAAATGTTTATTATATTAATAATATATTATGCTGTTCTTACAGTGTCCCCTCCATATGCTACATGAACAGAATTCATAAAAAGAGTATGCTTGTTCTGGAAATCAATTGTCTAAAGACAGAAAGAAAACAAGAAATATGAGGAGATAAATAGTATATTTTAATCATAAAATCACTGTGAAGTGATATGATGCTGAAGCAAAGAGTGTCATTAACATACATAATTTTATCTATTCAGGCCTCAAAAGAAGAATATTTGTGAAGGTTATTTCTATTTTTTTCTTGTCATTTTTCCTTGCAAATGAATTTTTAGACCGTCTCCAAACACATTCAGAGTCAAATGAATCAAATATGTTGGGACAAACTATGTGAATATAACAAAAGATGATTGTGAAAATTGAACAGTTGAGAGTAGTGAGAAACTTTCAATGTAAAAGGATTTTTTTAAGAAATGCATACACATAAACCCCAAATGTTCCACCAGAATATTTTCAGTGTACTTCTGATAAAATGCAGGCTGGATCCATTGGGGATGTGCAGCTTGTTCTGAGTCCAACCATTAGTTCTGGAACATAACCAAGAGCTTGAACTTCCAAGTCCATAGTTCTATGTCAGTGCCACACTTCTGACTTGGTGTCTCACATTTATCCTCCAAGGCACCCAGATCCTCTGCTACCAGCCCTGCCTTGCCATACGGGTTGTTTCAAAACCAGTGGTCCAAATGTTTCCTTGCTTCCTATCTTTGTGCCATTGCTGGGAATGTGGGAGTCTGAGTGTGATGAGGTCTCTCTGCTGGGAACAACTTCAGGATACCCAGAAGTGATGGGTGATTATCTTGTACCACATCCGTATTCTCATCTAAATGCATGACACCAAATCATTATTTAATTTAGGGTGCAGTATGGCATTATAGCAATGATGTCACTGAAAGACATGTTCATGTTTCTCAGAGCAGTTGCTTGTGTAAAGTTGCATTCACACAGCTATAATGGCATTAGGCAAGTAAGTCTTATATTTGTATAGAAACTGATGTTAACCTGATTTAATCTGAGTGGACATAGCATTCTCTATGTTGATTTAGCTTTAGTTAATTGCCTACTGACTTAAGCTAAATCCTTGAATCTACTCATAATTTCCTCTATATCAGGGTGTATTCTGTCTAATGATTATAGTTTTCTTTTCTGTAAAGTGTAGTTCAAGACTCCTTTTAGAAATTACTTGCATGTTCAGGAACCTCAGACTTTTTGTAAGACACTAAACCTTAAGCTTATCTTGAAAATTATATCAGTGGTCTTAAAATGGCAAGAGTCTCCACCTACATTGTGCAGCATAAAGCCCTAGATGAGAAAACAAGTCCAAAGTAAATATTTAATTGAGGATAAACAATTAACAGTTCAGAGAGATCAAAGAGAGAACTCACACTTCTGACCAGGGCTGTTTAAACTTGCCCAGCTGCAGGTTAGGAGCAGCGATCACTTTGAGGTCACCTTCACACTCAGAAATGACAGGAACTTCAACATTTAAGCCATCTCTGGTCCCCAGGCATAAGTTCTCTGGAGAACCCTGAACTCTAAGCTAGCTACACTTTTTCCATGACTAAGGATTTCACGTCTCATTTAATAATGATCTCCAATCATGAAAGCCAGTGGTGATCACAAGCTCTTGAACTGTCAGTTATCTTGTATTTGCACCTCTTTCTGAGGGGAAAGAGCAGGGTGTGGAAGGGAGAAAGACAGCATGCAAAGTGAAACTGAAGTCAGAGAGAGAACTGCAAACATGCAGGCTGAAAAACCCAGCTGTTAAACTATCCTATAATATCTAGACTCATAAAAAGTTAGGAATGAGGATGTAGCTTCTGGCAGTGTCAATACACTGAGTAAGCAAAATGTTAGCATAGCTTAAGACAGCTTCATGATCTTAATTTTCCTTCGCTGCCTCTTTTATCAATCTGATAATTTAATATAACCAAGGAGATTGAATACTTTAATCTTCTACCTCTGTTGGACATGGTGGCATCATTTCCAATTCTGAGACACAAAGGTATATCATCATCATCACATATTCTTGGCTAAACTTGCAGACCTCGCCTTATGTGAGTAAAAACAGTGTTAGCATTAATCCTAGCTTTCAAGAGGCAAGTATTTTCCATGAGGAAGGAAGATAATTTGAACAGAAAAATATCTAAATAGCTACATAAGAAACTCGTAGAATAGCCTCTTTCTGTGTCTTGCTAGGGGAATATAGCCAAATGTTTCAGGGCTTGCAGATGGACCTAGTGGCCTGACCACACCAGCCCTTTATATCTGCCTGTGAAATTTTGGGATTCTGTTCCAGGTTCTGGGACAGCTGAGCAATGCTTCTCCAGTCAATATTCCTCTCCAGCGCACCACCTTGAAAGTATTAACAACAACAAGCTACTTCCCTGTCAATAAAAAAGTGCTATAATGCAATAAAATGACCAAGGTGAAAGTACAGAAGGACCTTGAGGTAGTTGAAAACAAAGACTAACCTGTGGGTGAAACAGAGTGAAAAGTAGAGAACTGAATTTTTTAATAAATCAAAATGGAAGAGTCGGGCCTCCAAAATCATTATTTAAAAAAATAAATCAGTATTTCTTGTGCACATTTCACAGTCTTATCCCCAAACTCACTTGCCCAGCAGGTGTGCCAGCAGGAATGAGATGACAGGGTAGACAACTCCCAGGTGTACCTAAGATTATGAAGTCCTACTGTACTAAGGTTCTAACCCACAGTCAGCATCTCTCTCCTGTCCCACTGCAACTGTTTTTGTGGCTGCAGGTATTCTTTACCTGTCCTTTTATCTTCAGAAAGTTGATGTACATCAGCTACCCCAAGGTTAAAAAAAAAAAAAGATGGAAAAAGCAGAGTTCAGCACTGAAGACAAGCCCTAAGGAAATACTGACAAGCAATCTGTCTTGAGGGGGTAATTTCCAGATGGATCTAGTGCAGAAACCACATTCCTGAAACTAATAGATGAAAGCATGGCAGCTGATACAGATTAAATTTGTGACTCAGGCAAATCTGGGCTTACCCAGATAGGATTGATGCTGATACCAGCCAGAAGTGCAGTCCCTTAGTGCCAGCAGTAAGAGTTTGGGGATTGTCCATCTAAAATAACTACTTGCTCTACTGACTGCCATGAATACACCATTGATTTCTTCATGTGTTTGAAAAATGGCAAAACAAACATTCCCAATACAATCTGGGCTTTCATTTACAGGAAGACTGAGCTGGTTCAGGCAGGTTGTAGTAATTTGGCTGTTGACATTCTTCTGATGGACAAAATGCCTATTATAAATAGGTTTGTTTCTTCTCCTGCTCTGGTGGCCTCTCGCCAGAAGTATGGTCTGATCCTGGCTATAAGAGTTGGCTCTGCAGATACAGTGCTCCTATATGCAGTGCAGCTCCAAACACTAAGAGAAAATTAATTAGATATACTATTAAGGGAATTCTAGAAGGTTAAATCTTCCCACAGCTGAATAGAAGAGGTGAGAGGCACGTGTCTGTCTGTAGCTGATGAATTCAAAGCCTATAAAGCTTTTGTATTTCGTATTTTTGATTTTGTTTTATATGGGGGAAAGGGTATAAATGGTCCACAGGCTTGCAAGTGGCCTTGGCAATTAAAAAAAAAAAAAACCAAAAAAAAAAAAAACCTTCAAAAAGTCATCCTCTATAAGCCAGATCATCTTGAAGGGAGCCTATAAGACAGATGGGAACAAACATTCAACCAGGGTCTGTTGTAATGGGAAAAGGGGTCCTGGTTTTAAACTGAAGGAGGGTCAATATAGATTAGATATCTAAAGTTATTTAGATATAGAAGTTATAGAAGTGGAAGAAGTTATTTACAATAATGGTGGCGAAACATTGGAACAGTTTGCCCAGAAATGTGGTAGATGCCCCATTCCTGGAAACATTCAAGAGCTGGAGCTCTGAGCAACCTGATCTCACTGAAGATGTCCCTGCCCATTGCAGGGAGTTTGGACTAGATGCCCTTTAAAGGTCCATGCCAACCCAAACCATTCTGTGATCTCACAAATCAGATCATATTGCAGACATAAAAATATTAGATTTAGCACAAGGAAGAAGGAATGAATATGCAGCAGGGAAGGAGAAAAATGAGAAGTTAAGATTAAGACTGCCCAAATTTAAATCAGCTCAAGGTGTGTGGAACTTGGACCTGGAATTTCAGCATATGCCTTTCAAGATGTGCATTTGCTTTGAAACCAATGGAAAATGAACTGAAATTGTACATGCTTGTTGAGCTGATTTGTCTGCAATTCAGTAACTGTATCAGTGAAACCTCATTCATTTCCCTGGGTCCCAGCACCCTTCAATGCACACTTTACTCAAATTAGTGATCCATCGCTAATGCTCACTTTACTCAAAAACCCATTACATATTTAACTACAAACAGTTCTCAGGTTAAAAGCTTGCAGCAACAAGATGACATACAGTGACAAAAAAGGGCTGAGAAATTCCATGTCTCTTCCTGACCCCTCTGCTTACCGGTGGGAATCAAGGATGGAGTTTTCCATTTTTGATGGACAGATGGATTTCCATCTGTCCGGCCACAGTCTCCGGTGGGCTTGGACTAGCTGGATGTTCACTCTGATTTCTCCTGTATTCCTCTAATTGAACAAGGTTCTTAATTCAAGGTTCAAGTCTGATTGCTGCAGTGCTACTTAAACACAGCTTTAAATATTTTACTAAATCAGAGTTTATGTTGGTACCTTTTTTGGGCACTGCAGGAGTTGGACCACTCAGAAGAACTGACTTCTGATCACTCTGAATGCAGGCACATGACTGTTAGCTCTGCTGGGGTGATAAGCACATGTTAACCACTTGGGTGGATGTTTACTTAAAACCATCTGCTCAGCTAATCTGTGTAACTATCTGAAACAATTCCTGAGGTCAGTCTTTTAAACAAGGACATTGGACAGATGGTCAGCTTTACAATGTGGGTGGAGCACCATAGGTTTGAGGAAGCAGATATCATTCCAATGAAAGCTTGAATTATCCACTTCTTTTGCAGTTGTTGGATTGATAAAGCTGTTGCATCAGTTCCCAGACAGTACTCCTGGTAACGTGACCATATTAATTCCTGCTGCTAGAACAGTATAGAATCTGAGACCTAGCGTGCATTTGTACAAGGGTTTCACTGCTCAGCTTCCAACTACCACCCCACAAACAGCAGCTGCTGCCCATTCAGCTGAGTAAGTACAACTATTTTAGTGTGGACAGCTTTAGACACCTTCTAGAGAACATCTAGACTTTTCTGCTTAGTTTGCAGTGCTACAACCATGACTGTGATTGGTTATTGTACCTTTTCTGCTAACACCTTCACTAAAGGAGTACCTTATCTGCTAATTCACTAAAGATAAGAGAACTCTGACTCAAACCCTTCTGGGTGCTTTGCCTGGGTAAAGTCAAGCCAACAATCAGCCCACCTGTGTCTTATTTTCTGTACTTACAAAAGAAAGGGATAGCACATATCTTGCTCCTCAGTGTGCAACACAATGAGAAAATACATGCATTTTTAGAAAACATCCATAAAAACATGGATTGTTCTCCTCGCAGGTCTTTCAAGGGTACCACATATTGAGCATGGAAATCCTCACAGAAAAGAGTAAACTGTGTTTGGATGTTTTGGTTGTCCTTGAAAACCTTCCAGAAATGGGGGAGCCAAAGGGAAGGTAAATGGTTAAAATATTTGCATAGCAATGAGGTTATCATAAACACAGAAAATGATGTTTACATAAACACAGAAAATTTTCAGTAAAATTTGTTTTGAGCAATTTCATCAGACACATCTACCAGATGGCTGTCAAATAATTGATTTTGTACCTTGGAAGCCAAATAAAAAGTGGAAATTCAGAACCTGAATCTTTTTGCCAAACAAATTATTAGAAATTTATTTAATTTGACATGTCATGTTCTGGATAATGCAAAATATTTAATTTCAAGAATTTTCACAGAACGTAAATATAAACATGTAGAGCAGAAGTAGTTCTCAGGGCTGCTCTGGGGGAGACAGTTGCCCCTTTCTTCAGTACTTCAAGAGCTCTGGCCCTTGCAAAGGACATGAACTATTCAGATTCAACTCTATTCTCTGTCTCCATTGCTCACCTTTCAGAAAATTGACATAATCAGCATGTGGGGTCAAAGAACCACTCTCCAGTTATCTGCTGATGCACTTTCACTTTGGACAAACATTTGTAGCCCCAGCCTTCCAGGGAGTTTCTCACACAACAGGTGGAGGCTCATTCCAGGACACTTTTCTGTGGTCTTGCTTTTGTAATACTGTAACGTGGAGTTGTAGTGCTAACCCAGGCTTTCCCACAGCCCAAGAAAGCACCTGATTCCCAGGCTGTCATAAATCCAGTATCTGTCACATCCTCCTCTATCTTTATGGTAAAAGAAGAGAAAGACCAGGATCTAGACAAAGGTATCCACTGAATTCAAACTGGATTTATAAATAACACTGGGACAAATAATCCAAACACACTTTGCTCAAAATTTGTCTAGCTCCATGTCCTAGGGTGACGTTATGATATTTGTATCCCCAATAGTCTGTTCTGTTATGCTGGATATTATGCTCTGTACCTTCAAGACCGGCTCTGAAAAATGAAGTTTGTTTTGTTATCAGCCTGCTCACTCCCACACAGACAGTGAGACACAGACCATACATAGAGCTGCTTTTATTTTCTTTTTGCTCTCTTTCTCTCTTTCACTTTTGCCCTTACTTTGCTCTGGCTTCTACTTTTTCTCTCTTACTTTTGCTTCTTGTTAGCAAGTTTAGCTAGGCAGTCCGATTTTTTTCCTGGTCTGTGTTTGGTGGTTTTTTGTTTTTTTTTTTTTT
>WBNO01020075.1:31788-69501 GCA_013400575.1 Peucedramus taeniatus
TTTTTTTGTTTTCCTTTTCTTTGAAACCATAAAAACCTGCTCTGGACTGGTACCTGGGAAACACCGAGAGCCTGCACTTTGTGGCCTGCCCTGCAGCAGCCATTCCCAGCGCCGGAGAGGCCGATAACAGAGCGACCACTCCCCAGAGAGACTTTCTGAATTTGAGATCTCTTCAGAACAGGGAAAGAGTTTTGTCATCCAGTATTGTTCATTTTTTGTGTGTTGGGGGGTGTGTTGCCTGTTAAATAAACAGATTCTTTCCACTTCACTCTGAAGAATTTTGTTCCGAACCCTTGTTGGGAAAAGGAGCCGTATGGGTTAGCTTTTCTAAAAGGACCCCTTTAGGGGTTTCCTCCCAAATTTGCGCTAAACTAAAACACTCCAATAATTTCTTTGCAAACTTTTGAAAAATGAGTGCCTGTTTTATATACTTTGTGTGACACAGGAAAACTCAGAAGATCTGAGGGTCCAAAGGTTTGATTGTAATTGCACTAAATGTGTGCAGTATGCAATAGTCTGCATGAATATATGAGAGTTACATTAATGAGATATAAAAGACATTCCTGGGCTGGGCTAGACAAGACAAATTGAATGTAAAATGTGTATTAAACTGACTGCCATTAAACATTTTTACACTTTAGATATACAAAGTTATACCTCCTGAAAAAAAACTTCATACAAATTCATTGGAAACATAGTGATCCTATTCTCTAAAAACATGACGTCTGTATTCTCTGTCAGATTGCTTGTCTGTTAGCTACATTCAAATTATTTAAAAAAATGCATAGAGAAGACAAATAAGGAAAGCTTTTAAGAGGTCCCTTGAAAAAGATGTAAGAAGCATGCTGTCTCATGTGTTGATGCTGATGCACAAGAAGACTGCCCGGAAAAAGCCAAGACAGTGCCAAGAATGCTGGCATAAGTAGATGAATGGCCAGTGCCTTTGGGGCACTGATGTTTCATTACATAAACAAAAATAGACAAGATCATCACATGCACTCACATGTAGCAGGAATGAGGGAAAAATTCTAATACTTTCTTAAGGTCAAGGATCTAAGCCATGAGACTTTTTAAAATATGTTGACAGATCACAAGATGAGTAAAAGAAAGGAGGGCACACAACAGCTTTTATCTTCTTTGCTACTCTTAGAAAAAATGAATGAACTAATGAAAACAAGTAATATTTTAGACCACACCAGAAATCACTGCAGTCTTCTGCCATCAGTGTTAGGCAGGGGTTGAAACACAAACTCGGATCAAAAGTGATAGCAAGACCTTTCTACTAGCATGCAATAGCTTATAAAAGGGCATCAGTTAGTACTGTATATTCACCCCTCTTGACTAGTGCTGGCAGGAAGGAAAAATACAACCACACCAGCTTCTGCTTTGTGTAGAACTCTGGGCTGCTAACATTGTACTTATTACAAAATGCCAGCAGCTAAATTTCCAGTAAATGGGAACAACTCAGTCCACTGGTCAGCCAAAATACCTGCTCATCTATAAGCAGGGAAGCCAAGAGACTTAGCTGATTCTGCAAGAAGCTCAGCCAGATTCTGAGTCCATCAGGCAGTCACACCTTTAGCCAGACAGCCAACTTGACAAACTTCTGCCAAGAGCTTTCAAAGTACCAGTGTGTCTCCAGAGGGAAAATAAATTTTAAAAGTAGTTATGGAATTGCCAGTGAAAAAGTGTTATTTTCTGGAAAATATGTTTTGGTGGAAAAAGTTGTAACCAAGTTAAGAAGCAATCCTGTTTGTGGTGCTTAAATAGTCTCCACTGCCTGAGGTCTGGAATAATTACAAAATATTGCTGATGCCAAAAAGGAGGTACACATTTTGGGGTTCACTTGAAATAGCAATATGAATTGAGCATTTAAAATTATAGAATTATGTGTTGAATTTTAACCTATTTACTTAAGAAACCTCTGCCATGGTACAGAGGGCATAGGAAAATGCAAATTCCTGAGGTTTCTTGCATAGAAAACAATACCAAGAGAAGATCAAGAGATACAAAAGCCCAGATAAAGAAACTCCTCTGTCTCTGAGCTCATTAAGACCACCGAATACCCAGATAAGGACCAAGGGACCAAGAAGCCATGCGCAAAGGAGAAAAGGTTCAAAAGTTCAGTCATGAGGAAGATCACAAATCTTCAGCCTCAGAGACCACCAGAGACCCCCATGCAACCACCAGAGCCAACAAGGCATGCCCAGAAGGGCGTGGACCTGATCACCATACGAGGCGAGGACAGGCGGGGCCAGGGGTTGAATATGCATGGGAAAGTTGTGCAATCTCTTACATATGGAATACCTTTGTGAATAAAGCTGTGGGACAGCCCGAGGCTCAGGGCACAAGTTTTTTACGAGAGCTATCTCACTTGTGCCGGGGCGCCGACATACATACCCACTGCATAACTAAATCTAGTTGAGGAGTCTATTTATTCCGCGCATCACTTCACGTCACACACATCACCATGTGTGATGATGGACTAAGTGGTGAGGTTAACAGTAGAAGGCCTCAAAAGGCTGGCCAAGACCATGCTCAGAATCCTTACCCTGCCCCTGCTAACAGCACTCCACTGAATAAGGAACTACTGTTCTTCATATTCTCATTACTAGTTATTTCACCCATGAGACCAGACCATTTGAGAAATTTTGCCTCTAAATTTGCATTCTTGCAGTTAAGAACAACATTTGCTAATATTTACAAATCCCTACAGCTTATGTTAAGTAGGTTAGTTTAGTACACCAAGAATCACGTATGTCTGAGGTATAGCTGATTCCAGCCACTGTCCAGAAGATGGATGTTCTATTTCTGTAACAGTCCCTTTATAATTACTTACATTTGGCTTGTGCACTTGTCTGTCCTACATTGACCCTCATTTGAGGTGGATATTGAATAGAAATTTTCTCTTCTCATTTCTTTGCTTCACTCAGTCTCTTCCTAAATGTTCCTTTTATGTTGCTTCCATAACATGTCATAAAGACTTAATGGCTGTCACTAGAACCTTTTGGGACTTAGTAGTAAGAAATAAAAGGGGCCATTGAACTGTGATGGACCACTTACAGGTCCTTGAGTACCTGGATGTACCCTTGTCTGACAGAAGCCAGCAGGAATACAGAGCAGAGATCAAGCACATTCTTTGCAGCACAAATCACACAACCATGACAAGTTGGATAGTAAAGTTGTCTGTATTACTTTAGAACATAGCAACTTTACCTTTAAAGAAAATCTTCATTAGTGCTAAATATTACTCCTGCCCTCATCAGAATTTACATATCTAAAGACCAGATAGTTTCAGCTCTCAAAGGGACCGCAGCTAGTATTGGAACCTTTGATTTAGCCAAGGCAAACCTTGACTGTATCCCCATTTTCATATTTATCTTATAGACATACTTTGCATTCCTCTAGCACCTTTTATCACAGGATTGATCTCCTTTACAGACAGCAATGAATTAATGCTTTCAATACAAGCAATGCCAATGTAAATTGGGATTTGTTTTCCTTGTTCTGTAGATAGGAAAGAATGAAGCTCAAAAATGATGCAACTTATTTAAAGAAGGCTTGGCAGACCTAGGTACAGAATTCAGATATCTGGATATCCTGCTACCTGAGTCAGTGCTTTCACCTCACCATCACTGCCTTTTCACCTTATCTCTGTGCAACAGACATTCATGCTGGACACAAATACAAAGGAAACCTTCACCTTCTTTTTAAAATAGATGCCTAAACTCATGGGTTCACAGCTAGACACCAAGTGTTCTTCAGGCACTAGATTTCACTAGTTTCAGAAACTTAGTAACTAAATAAGAATTAAGAGCCCTAGGTGTATCCGTGCATTAAAAAAAAAAAAGAAAAAAAATCCCTTAATAGGCACTTCTAAGTGGCTGAGTGTGAAAGTATCACAGGAAAGAAAAAGATATTGTGAAAAGAAAAATAAACTGCTTTTGCTTCACCGGTGTTATAGGTAAATTAGTGATTCAGCCAAATTAATAATCAAAAATATGAGATTTTATTTCGCGATCAAGATACAATTTTGAAAGCCACAATTAAAGAGACAACACCGAGCCCGGGATCGGCGCTGGCTGAACTCTGGTTTGACCTCTATTGTGTCAAAACCCCCTCTGTTTACAAATACCGCCTCCATCGGGTTGGTTTTTATACACTTTTTTTCGCCTGAGACAGAGGTTCTCCTATTCTGTATTCATGAGGTTTCCTTTTTTCTGTGCTGAACTGGACAAAGCTGTTTTTGGGAAGTGATGAGATCAGATGCCAGGTTACTGGAACCTGGTATTCAGATGTGAAAGTCTAACAACCCTGGTTATCTCCATCGTGGGCACTTGTCAGCCGATCATCACCCGGGTGCTCCCCAGTCAGTCCCAGGAAGGGGCTCATCTCCGCTGGAGCCACATCTTTTAGCTTGTAAATTAGGCTCCCCCTTCGCTGCCATCCATGGTTTTGTAACTCTGTGAAGTAATCCTCCCCAACCTCTGCTTGTGGGTTTAAACTTTTAGAGATTTTACATACATGCACAACTTGTTTATGAACATGAGTTATTTCACAATTATTTCTATATTTCATAGGAGCATGAATTAATCCATAACATTTATTACACTGGTGTCTATATGCTCATTTGACATATCATTGTAAGGAAGGCTGGTTTTATTACTAAATATTTGTCAAAGTTTCCAGAAAATGTATGCGTGGATTAGACCTGACATTATGGGGGTTTGAACATAGTAGCCCAATATCAACAGATATCAACAGAGCATCCTGTAGCACTCACCTTTTTCCCCCTGTCCAATGCCAATATCTCATTTCCAATTTACACCACCTAATATTCTTATATAATGCCGGTCACACCAATCACTTCTGTTTGAAAAGAGGTAGGAACATAACTGATCTTGTGTGACACTCAAATTCTACATGCACCAGAGACTTTGCTTGTTACAGTGATCTTTATCTATTCCTTCATGCAAGGCACACATGCAAACTAGTATTTCAGTGGAGATAAACAAAAGTGGGTATAACCTTGAACATATCTCCCTACCTGCCCCTTCAGTTATTCTGTGGTTCTGACCACTGTCCTTTCTTTCAGAACATGTTTGGGAGTATTAATGTTGGAGTCTGCCCCGTCTTACACACAGGGAGACATTACCTATATGAATCCACTGACTTGAATATAATTTCAGATCCAGCCCACAATGTGTAGCTCCTTTGGGCAGAATGCTGTTGCTTTTCAGCTTCTGTTGTTTTCTAAAATTACATCTAAAGAATAGTTCTCAAAACTCCTACTGGTTTTCTCTAGAGCTGCAACTGTGTCTGGTTTAAAAACAAAAACCCCAAGGATTTAAAACTTCCTAGCTTAAACCAAGATACTGTGAATAAAAGACCATCTTACTGCACATGGAGTGTTCTTTTGCTCTTGTAGACATCACTACAGAGGTTGTCATGGGAAAACCCATGACAATACTAGCAAAACTGTCTGATTGTCACTAGTTAGCTGCTTGCTTTTTTTTTTCTTAATTATCTATTTTTCCTTCCTATTTGCCATAGCTAATCATCTGTTCTGCCATAACTTCAAACCATGTGGACACTACTGCAGAATGAGTCTATCCTCATCAGCTGAAGCTCTTTACTGAGATCTGAGAGAGAGAAAAAGTCCTACCAGTATTAATTTACACTATGAAGGCAATTCACTCCTGCTTGAAGGTCTTATTCTACAGAAACTGCTTTTTTATATTAACAGTTTCTTTACTTTCCTATCTGAATGAGATTTTTGACATTAAAATTACACTGTATTTCTTGTAAAAATCCATCTGTTTTTCTGATGTTATCTCCACTGGAAAAATTGTCATTAGATAACCCAATTGACTACTGTGAGAAACAACTGCTCACTTTGAAAATTTAAAAGGTTTATTAAACCTTTACAAAAAATACAACAAAAAGGACTATATAAGGAAAAAGTTGCAGCACTGGGAACTGCCTTGTGTATACCACATGGCCAGTTCGATTTCAAGATGGATGCTCAGTCTTTTATACCCCTGGGGGGTTACATCAGCCAACCCTGGCCCTCCCAAAGTCTTGTCAGTCAGCTCTTCTCTGCCATTTATAGGTGGAGAATGCTCTCCTGCAACTTGATTTGAGGCAAGTTGCCGTCATGTCGCACCCCCTCAGCAACAAGCTTTTCCATTTCCAGCTGCCCCATGGAAGGGGCACAAGGGCACGCCTTCTTATACCTGTCCTAGACAACCCAGGCTGTCTGATGGCAACAATACCGAGAGGGGGAAGGGAACTATGGGGAGAACAAAGGACATTTAAACTATAATAACATAACTATATATCACTAAAGCTTTTCTTAATATTCATACAATAGTCATCCCTTAATTGTGAGAGCCAATCATCTCATTATTCATCTATAACATTACCATTCTTAACGTAACTCTGTTGTGAGATTCAGGTGTTAGGGTTGGTGGGTGCACTGCTGTGTCATACGTGTGTACCTACCTGGAACACAAAGTCCAGTCTGAGAGCTGTTCAGGCAGCCAGGCCAAATTCACTAATTCAAAGCTTCTAGGACAAAGAAAGCACGTTGTCTGCAGTTGGGTGTTTGACTTCCATCCACATATACTTGATCTGTAGCTGTACTACTGTTATATAGTTGTACTGGGTAAGAATGAAATTGTATATGGCCACTGATTCCTTGTCCTTTTGCTTTTTGGAAATCACTCTGATCCTGACATTTTCTCTGTTAATGACTCTTCCTGTCTTGTTCTTCATGTTTTCATTAATAAGAACAGCATTGCACCATATGTTTTTATGGACGTGACCAACACTATCACTCTATTCTTTAGTCTGTTTCCAAGTCAGATTTCTGCTTTAGGCCACCCTGGACCTCTCAATTCCTTCTGCAGATTTTCAAACTGTAACCATTGCTCTGGCCACAGACATTCCCCATTGCTCTCAGTTTTGTCTTCAGCTCTTTTCCACAGCTATTGAACACCTGTTTCTCCATCCCTCTCCTCTCTAGCTCATAAAAGCAGTCATTTAACCTTTGCCACAACCAGCCCCAAACCACCCCCAGGGACAAGGCAGGGTGAAAGCCTCCCAGTACAGCTCTCCCAAGGGAGGCAATAACCAGCAGTCATGATACAGTTTTTCCACGGAGCCAGACTCAGGCTGGCTACTGCATTACACTGCATGAAGAATCGCTAACTGGGATTTTAGATTACAGATCTCAAAGCCTGTCCTTCAGTCTTTTATTTCCTAATCTGCCACTGATCCCTGTTTTCCTCCTATTTACACTGCCACCAAGCTCTCAAGCAAACCTAAAGCAAAACAAAACCTGGAGTCAAAGCAAGTCCAAGTCAGTGCCTCTAATTAACTCAAAGCCAAGGATGCCTCAATTACCCTTTGCCAGGGGGAGCTTTCTGAAAGGCAATTCTTCCTCAGCAATGTCTCTCAACAGACAGGCAGCTAAAATAGCTCATCTTTGGAACAGTGAGGTCAGGAAGGCAGGTCAGCATCAGCTTGTTTAACAGGGACAGAACCATCTACTTCTGCCTTGCAGAGCACTGCACACACTAATGACACAGTTCCTGGGCAGAGGAAAGCAATAGGGAAAAATAAGAACATATTTTTCTCCTGATGCTTCACTTTATGGAGTACTTCATGATTTTCCACCTTTTCTTATCTCTTTTCTTTCCTTCAGGTATCACTGTTTATCTTTGAGGAAAATACCCTAAATAGTCACTATCTGGCTCATTCTTATTAATGAGCACTATCAGGTGCTTTTGATTTTAAATTGTGAAGTATCTCCCCTAAAAGTATGTTTGAATTTCATAGTCATAACTTGGAAATATTTCCAACACTGGCAAAGACAATATATATGCCTGCTTTCAACCCTGTTACAAGTACAGATATAGTCCTCCTGTGCTATCAGTCTGAAACGGGCTTAAAAGCCCAGAAAAGTAGAAACGCATTTTGGAAGATGAACTCCAGGATAGGATACTCAGTGCAGCTGGCAATGAGGGTGTGTAATTAGTTAATGCTACTCCAGCCTCACCATTCTTAATGTCCAAAGGGGCAAGTAGCAGTTAGTTAACTGTGTTAGTTAATCATGACCCTGGGTTATACATATGGCAAAGGTGTTTTGTTACCTCATAGAAAGGGCTTGAGGCTTGATGTTTGAGTGTAGTGGTGTGTGGTTTGTTTGATTTTGCCTCTCTCGCTGTTGTATTTTGGGAGGGTTGTAAAAGTTATGGTTTGTCCCATGTTCCCCCTGTCCCTTCCCCTTATAGTGGTTTTTGTCCAGGTTTTCCCGCCACTCGGGGTGTCCATCAACCTGCTCACCCCCCTTTTCCCCCCGTTTCTGCTGAGTCATTCCCAGTTGTCCTGCCCCCCTTCCTGTCAATTAAGTTTTCCCTGCCCAGCTTGTTCTCGAGGTTTCTGTGTCAATCACTGTGTCCCCCGTGTATGGTTTGTTGTGTGGGTTTTCTCCCACCCCTATGTTTTCCCTATTGGTTCAGTGAAACATATCCTTATCCCTGTTGTAACTACCCATTGGCTGCTGTACCCACCTCCCTGAGTCAGAGGTTTGATAAGCTCTTGCTGAGCTTTGGGTGTGGTCACTTCGTCTTGTCCCTTCAAGGCAATTAAAACTCTTTGGAATACCTTGACGGAGTGTCCGGCTCCTGGCTCTCTTTATCTTGGGAGTCCGGTGGCTTTTCTCTGCAGCTGAACCCACGCAGCTGCCCTCACCGCCACCGAAGCCTCAGGGGAGGTTTTGGGGCGGCCTCTCGTGTGGCTCCCACCGCCACAAAGGGGCAGGCTAGCCGGATTCCCCGCCTCGTGGCGGCGAGGAGAAGCCGCATTTGAGTTCTTTTCATTAAAGGCCACCAAAACACTAATTCAGTGTGTTGGCTGAAGGTCCCTAGCTGTGCAGTGGGTGGTGGGGACAAGATATGTATTGTTTCTATCTTGCAAGGCAAGGTTGCAGGGCTTTTCATGGACTTAAGCAGAATAGACAGTACTGTTCAGGACCCTGCCATTTCTAACACGCAATCAGAAGCTCAAGCTGTAAACAATCTTTACACAAATCTGGAACTATGCAGAATACCTCCAGATTTTCTTCTCCATGTTTTTTCATTTCTTGGTGCTTTGTACTTCATATAGATTGGATTTCTTCTAGCCAAAGTCTACAGTAAAACTGAGCAAAGGCATTCTCTGATAGATACCTATAAATATGTTTGTCTCCTCAGAATGACTATGTTCGGGCTTTTGGTTCTGCAACACATATTTTAATTTCACTTATCCTAGGGCATATGTACAGTAAATAATGGAGCAGTACAGAGATTCCTTATTTAGCATCTCCAGATGACTCTGTGTGGACAATAAATGTCCAAGACAGTTGCTGAGGTCTACAAGCAATATAGGTGAACAACATACAGACTGGTAAACCCTGCCACTCCACAAGTCTAATCGCAGCCATTTGGAATTTAATCTCCTGGTCTGGAGTGCATCCGAGATTCCTTGTGAACAATTACATGCTTGTAAATAACATCCTTGGGACCTGGGCCCAGACCTGGATGAAGCAAGATGCCACAAATCAGCTATCCCACACTGCTAAGCACTGTGCAGAGCAAGGTAGCCACTCCCAGCATCCATCTGGTCCCCACACTACAGATGCAGGAGCAAGGCAGGACAGAGCCAGGCTGGCAGGCCAGGGGTCTGGGCTGGGGGGTGAAGGTGGGAATGTGGAGGAGATGGAGCCTGACTGTAGAAGTCGAGAAACTGTGGGCATATCAGAGATGTGGGGTGACATGGTGGAAGAGGTTGCTGTGGGCTCAGAGTGAGTCCTGGGGGTCTAAGCAGGAATAATTCCCTCTATGTCTGCATGTGTCCAGATGTGTCTTGGCTGAATGCCCTCCAGCAACAGCCCCAAGCAACAACAGCTCCCACAGCTCCCTGCCCTGTGACACAGACATCAAATCCGGGTAACTGCACTAAAACCAGTGATCTTAAATGCAGACACCTGAGGCAAAGTTTAATCCCTTTTGTTCTATTCCCAGCACATGTTTTTTATTTGTCTGCAGCCCTTCTGCACTTGTGCATGTCCTGGGTACAGGGTGCTTACCTACAAGGAATCCAAAGCATTTAGTGGCATGCCAGCATTGGGGCAGTTACTGCTGTGCTGGAGCTGCCCTTGGCTCTGGGCTCTGATGTGATATCCTGTCTCAACAGTTGCCAGTACTCTGGTCTTCCCATCCTCTTGAGCCATCTGAATTTGCAATATTCATTTGAGGGTGAGCTGAGGCCACATCAATGTGTCAGTTTGAAAAGACCTGGGTGAATCATATGCACTATGAGATTCCCCTAGTTTCATCCACTAAATAGTAATGGGTTTTATGTGACAGCATAATTATAGCCTGAAAAACTAATTTTAATTTAACTTGAGAAGTGAATTTATGTCAGTATGATTCAACTGATGTGGACACTGTCGTTGCAGCTTTGACAGATGAGCACCAACAAAAAATCTGCTGTAGTTCAAGACTACAGCTCCAGTTATTTCCTTTGCTCTCGATTGACTTGTCCAATAAGAAGAAAACTGTGATGGGGATTTACTTAATCCCCCTCCTTCCCTATGTAAAGAGGAACATAATCACCATTCAGACACTTCATGTGTGATTTTTTTCTCTCTAGTTAACTTTGTGTGACTTGAATAATTCAACACTGTAAACTGAAGAGACACTTTTTTACTATTAAAAAAAAAGTAGCATGGGCAGGTTTTCTAGTTTAGGAGGGCTCCCTTTCTTCTTTGTATAAGTTCCCTAACAGAAGTATATTTGTGCCATGAAGTGCATGAACATCCAATACAGTGAGGCTCACAGGACAAACTGCACAAGTACTGTAACTGATCTGCACAAAACTGCTAGAAGTTCCTTTGGGCTTTCTTGTCAGTCCAGGCAGGGCTGTACTACTGTAGTAACTGGGCTACTGGGCACCTGGATACAATCTCTGAGCAGAAGGAGAGAACACATCTGGAAAGACATGGAAATATGGAATTCCAAAAAGGTAGGTATCTGAGTTAAGTGCATATACTGTGTTAGCAAGTCTCCAGAGAATAACTGAGTCTGCCAATATTCCTTCCCTGCATCAACTGCATAATTGCCAACCTCTGTATTCCCTCCAGATGCCTACATGAGGAAATGGCACCTATTTTTTCATTAGCTAATTACATTATGATAATGAGAAAAATATACCATGTAGACAAACACTTAGGCAAATATTTATCTACACTTAAATTAGCCACTAATATTCTGAAATAGGAGTATCTACATAACCTCTTACATTGTTTAAAATCTCTTCAAGTTACACTAGAGTAGCTTTCACTTGCAGAGAAACCATGAGTTCCCTGTTATAGTGTAGATGAGTTGCTTTGCAACCAGTCTTTTACTGTCACTGGTTTGATATTTTTCCTTTTTCCAGAGCCTGAAAATGGCTTTCCCGCCCGATTTAGGTTTTAAGCTCTTTGGGGTAGAAATCATGTTTGTGTGTAATTGTACAGCAGACTTGGGTCTTGATGACTGTGTTTGTAAACATTACCACAATATAAATTGTACAGTAATTATTATTTATATTGTCAATACATTACTATGTCTTAAGTGGTGTCACTGTCTAAAAGTCTGTCTCATCACAGAGATGAGATTAAGACATTTCCATAATCAAAACATATATCTGAAGTACAGTTTGCCCCAGATCCTCCTGGAACAGATTCAGAAAGAGATTGACGTAGTATAGTAAACTTCTTGCCTAAGGTAGCATCCATAATAAAGATTGACATATTCTGTGAAACTTCAGAAGATTAAAAATTATTAATTAAGGTAAGGGCATTAAGTATATGCATCTACACTCAATTTGATGCACATGAGAGTCTCAGACTCCTTTGCAAACATTATTTCACTACCTATAATGTACAGAAATATCATAATCTCAATTTAATTCCAGGATAAACTAGCCTGTTTGGTCAGCATGTTCACAAAATACAAGAGAATAAGTAATTTTGTGTGATTGATGTGTATAAGAAATGGATAGATGCTGGACTCCACAAATTAGGCGCAGATACATTCCAATTTCTTGTATTAGCCAATGCCTTAAACACTGAGTTCACTTGACTTGACCTGGGTAACCAAGTAACCAAGGTTACTTGACCTGAATTAATTTGATTGCCAAGGTCATGTTGGAAATCTGTGACAAAACAAAAAATAGAAACCAGATCTCCTAACTCTCACTAAATTAATTTATTAATTACAGCAACTGACAGTGCAATCCATTTAACCTCATGAAGAGCAATTTAACACAATTTCCCAACTACTTGAGGCAAATAAATCTCATCTAAACTGCCTAGGGACACATAGCTTGGACTGAGAAGCTCAGTTTCACTCTTGTATCCATGGAATAGACCAGCAATGCAAAGTATCTACCCAGCTATGGCATAGGAGATGGCAGATCTTCCTGAGTCCCCAGACACTGTGGTGACATTCTGTGTCTCTCTTGTCCTGTTGATCCTTGTCACATGAGTCGTGTAGTCCTGACCCCCTATCCTCCAAAGAAGAGTAGGAAGTGTCCACCAGGAACGGCCAATATCCGGTGCCTGGCTGTGCTGCAGAGAGGAAGCCCTGGGTTCAATGCCTCTGGGGCTGAGGAGGGCCACTGGAATGGGCTGTTCTTCCGCCTCCTTTGCCTTCATTCAACTGTATGACTGAGATGGTCATGAGCTGGTTTCCGTTTCTGCCTCACCAAAGCACCTAACTCTATTTCTAAGTTAAACTACTTTATGGAGGCTAGAGGGAGAACTTCAAACACAAACCTTTCTTCAGCATGTCCTGTTGCCTGGCTCGGTGGGTGCCCTGAATATTGAGAAGCCTGATGTCGACATCAGCTTTAAACATCTGCCCCTGCCTGCTTGTTGTGTGGGGCAACCCACCTAGCACTAGGGACCTCTCTGGAGGTGGGCACACACAATTTTGGAACTGAATATCACAGTTCTCTAAACCTTTTCAGAGAGGGCGTTCTGAGATGGTTCAGCAACCAGACACCGTATTTCAGATGCCCCCAATCCTGCTTTGATATAGGCCATCTAGGAAGGACTTTAAAACCCAGGGAAGATACAACACTTAACCAATGGGGGAGGCAGAAGTCACTGTGCAAGAAACAACTGGATTAACAATTATGGATTTGGAAAACCCTAATTCATCTTATTATTAATTGCACATTGGAGTTATCTGCAAATGATGTCTCAATGCCTTATTTTCTCCTCTGGAAAAGGAAGGAGTGTTGGTGTGTCCTACAGGAGTGCTGCGAGCTTAAACTGAAGTGTGGAGATAGGATGGGAACAAAGGTCTAATACAGAAGTGATAGTCAAGTTACAAGTTGTTAAGTCAAATTACAAGAACTACTCACATGCATAGCAAGAAATGACTGAACAACTTCCACCATGGGTGAGGCTTTTTCATTTGTCCAGGCATTGTCATGTTGCAGCTGTTTACCTGCTTCTGGGAACACAGTAATCAGTAGTAAATTCTTTGAGCTTTACTGGGAATAAGAATGCTCACTCTTTGAGTTGTGCCTGCCTGAGTTTTACTTTTCTGACCATCCTGATTAACTGCCAGTATTTGAGTCCCAGTCTTACATGTCTTCATATGTAACTACAGTTCTGACCCACAACACCCTAAGGTTGCCTCCACATCTGGGTCTGTAGAGCAGAGAGGTCCAGACTTTGTCAGGAACAGCCATTTCACAGGTGACTGTCAAAAGCTCAGCAGAATATTAGGATCTGTTTGAGAGCCTGTTTTCTTTTGCACCCTTATCAGGGATAGTTTCCAAGTCTCTTGAATCAAGGTGTAAGAGCAATGCCATTGTTTGTTCACTAGTATAAATAACCTCCATCATTCAGTAGATGTGTTTGTGTCCTCAGATGAGATGAGGTGCAGCTATATGTCTGGAAAGGAGATGCCTAAATGTTAGATGTCAGACAATTGGTGAATAAACAAATTAAATGGAGGGAGGGGAATAGTAGAACAACAGTGACACTTTTAAGCTAGGCAGTTGAGAGAAAGAGAATATCCAAGTACTTTTCTACTACTTTACAAGCTTGTATTTAGTAGCTTATGCTATAGAAACAAGCTTCTGGGAAAGATGTGGTAGGAGAGACACCAGTATTATAAACAGAGAGAAGGGGAGGTGCTTCTTGGTGGAAAAGAGAACAGAAAGGTGAGAGAGACTTTGTTCATTGCAGAGGCCATTGGCTTGCCCTTATTGTTCATTTAGAGGAAGTCACTGAACTTTTCTTTAGTAGCAGTCATCCAGTTTATAGGGGTGTCTCAAATTCACATGCTTATCATATTCTACAAATGCACTAGAAGATAACTAACCAACTCTAATAAACTTCTGCACAGTCAAATATTCTTTTTCAGAATCCAGCTGGGTAAAGGTCACTATTTCTGAAAAATTAACTGTTTGATCTAATAAGGCCCTGCATCACCCGTCATTCGAACCCCTCAGCTGAACTTAAGTGACCCTCAGATATTATTTATCTATCATTTATATAAAGCCAATTTTATCTTTTTTTCTAGTACCTTACTTCAATTAAGCCCTTTTGCAATTAAGCATCATTTTCTAGTATTCACTTTATTCCTCCAGATAAATCTTAAAATTATTCTCTCTTTCTGCCACCATGAAGTTGAAACATTTAACATTCAAGTTCTGGAAAAATAAGATGATAATTCTTTTTATTATTGGAAATCACAGTGACATTACAGTAGTAGTAGAGCCATAGCATGCTGGGTGTCCAAGAGAAAATTCCTACTGCTGGGGAGAATGGAATACACAAAAAATCAGTGTGCTATGCTGTGCAATCTCATTTCACATGGTCTTATTTGCCAGTCATTACAGAAAGATTGTATCAAATGGGAAAAGTGCATGATTTTATGGCTCCAAGGAAAGAGAGGATTTAAGCATAGCTAGAATTAATGGGATGAAGCATGTGATAAAGGACATAAATGGGAAGAAATTGAAAGACCAGAATAACACTGGCAGAAAAAAAAAAGTGTATGGAGAGAGAGCAGAGACTAGGATTAGGTGTATAGGAACAGCATTTTAAAGCGGTGTTCTTGTATACTTCACCTGAGCTACTGGTGGACAGTACAGACCTCTCTGATACATGCCTGGATGGAAATCCTAATTAAGTTCCGTCGGTCCCTGACAGGAGCCCTGAAACCCAGACACATAGAGAAGATAATGAAGGGAGGGGGCAGAATCGTACCTGAACTAGGGATGTACTTGTGTACTTGCACGGGCTGCTGGTGCAGGGTGCAGCCCCAAGTTTTCAAGTCATACAATAGTTATCCCATCCAGTGCATGTCACTGTTTCTTTAAGATAATCCATATCATCAACCCCAAATATTTCAGCCCCTATTTCTATAAATAACAGAAGAATCATTTGGAGATCATATAGCCTTCTTTATATTTAACTAGTTGTCATAGCATCTCTCCTGAAAAACTATGATAGCTGTGGCTTTCTAAAGGATTTCTAACCTTTGTTAACCATGTTTCTCTCCTCCCTTAGAGAAAAGGAGTAAGGATGGAAAATTAAGCTTCAAATAGTGTTGTTGAAGCATAACTAAGATGATGTGATCAAGTCCCAAGTCTTTTTAGAAAGAATCAAGTTAGAAAAATACAAGTTCCTGAACACTAGAAAGGAAGAGTTAAAGTACTTGTTCAGGCAACCTTTACCCTGCCTGGTTTGTGCACCCTGGCTCTGGGAATCGCTCCCATACCGAAGGGTGGCTTTGAACTCTGCAGGGGGGTGGCTACGTTTGCCCTGCAGCCAAATTCCTGACGTACCTCACCCCCAGAACACCAGATCATTCACATTTGATAAACCCTACACTCACCTGCCATTAAGCCTCTGCGCAGAGAGCTGCTGGCATCCCAATATGGGGCCGATTCAATGCAGGGTTTAAATGAGGTGTGTAGGAGCTCCTGAAGCTACGGGAAACCGTCTTTTGTTCAAATGAAGGACCTGGCAAGAATTTTTTTCTCCATTCACAGGTGGGAATGGTCCATCCACATCAGCTTTTATCATGAATCAGCTTTGTTGAACTGCTGTGACTAATCCTTCTGGCCAATCACGCTGTACATAGGCGAGGTCACTGGATGATTTGCACATCATTCCAGTGCTATTGACAGGGAAGGGCAAGTGTTAAGGTTTCAGATATGTCCTTTAATCCTTTATTTCCCATATTTTCAGATGTAGATGCTAGACCTGAAGCTGACTTGAAGGGCATGAAATACCAGGGGGTAGTTTTAACTCTGCATTAATGATGCTTTTTCTGAGTGACTATAAGATCTGTCAATGAATTTAGGAACATCCCCGGCGTGGGAGCTGTCTCCCACTCTAGAAGTACTAAAATGAGGCAGAAAGCTGAGATGGGAGATGTTAAATCATAAAAGGTTCGTCCTTTTGATTGGAAGGATTAAAAGGAAGAACTCAGAACACCCATCAAACTAGATGTATACAGGAATTTGAATTAACAAGGTTTGAGGCTAATAGATATTCTTTTTCTGCTACTATCTTTTTAATGAAAATACCTAATCCCCAATATATCTCAGGCAAGCCACTTCCCAGCACTATTTCCTAGAAAAGAGTGTTCAATCATTTGTCTCATAAAAGTATGCATCAGTTTTATATAAAATTTTTTTATGTGTTTCATGATTCAAAAGAGGATGAAATACAAAAGAGGATTAAATGTACGTCATTTATGACAGTCCACTATTTTAGAGTTCACCCTGCTTTAGAAGAAATTGCTTTTAAGTCATAGGAATGGTAGTTTTGGTTTCCTCTGTAGTATGTCAGCGGGCACTTTGGAAATTCTGTGAGCCACAGAAGTAAGTTAGGCCAACTGCTCAGAAAAATAAAAACAGCCTCACGTTCTGCTGTGTATCCATCACCTGGCTGCTTGTTGTAGGCCTCTTTCTTGAGTCACTGTGAGCAGGACAGTTTGCTCAGCTGAATAATCTACCTAGGCTCAGGCTGTTGTGAGCAACACGTGTTATAAATAAAGATATAGGCAATGTGATGCGACCGGATATTTGCATACCACTGGGGTATAAACGTGCTCTACAAATACATGAAAGCACACAGACATGGTGTTTTCCCTATGGTCACATTGGTTACTTACAATAGCAGGTGTCAGCCTCTTGAACAACTAAGATACCAAGTAAGTTTAGAAATTGTTTGTATTTATTTATTTATGCCTGTCAGGGATAAATAAAGAAATAGTAATATTTATTTAGTATTTATTTAGTAGTATTTATAAAAAGTAGTATTGAGAAATACTTACCATTAAAGGGCACTCATCAGCATTGCCATTTCCAAGAGAAGTCTGCTATATGACAGTAATACCCCTCAAGAGCTGTGCTCCTCACATTTCAGTTTTTCGTTAGCACTTGTAAGGAAAATTAATCCATAGATATCAGAGGTTTAGGTCCAAAAAGGAGACAGAGGAGTCCTTTTTACTTTATTTGAATAAAGGGAGAGGCCATGGGGCATTCCCCTGGGGTCTCTCGAATTTTTGGAGACGCAGCTTCCTTTTTATCCCAATTTCCCGGCCGCATTTCCCTCTCTCTTTCCCCATTGGCTGAGGTACTTGAGAGGTACAGACTTCCCGGAACGCCTGATCCCAAATATTCCCCTCTAATGTATAACCCTCCCTTTTTCTTAATTCGTACAGAATTTAGGGGTTTTCTTTCCCATTGTTTCTTTCATCTTTCAGTGTCTAATTTCAATTATCAACAAACCTAGAGTTTATTTGTAAAACCAAATATCTTTTTCCATTCATCAATCAGTGGAATCCTTCCCATTGTTTCTTTTATCTCCCAGTGCTAGTTTTATCTACCAGCAGACCCACAGCTTGTTTGTAAAGACAAATCCACTATTCCTCTCACACTTAAAGAGAACATTTCAGTCTGGATTTGTCTTTTAGCTTTTGTGGGCATGTAACAAACAGGGGAAGCAAAATCTAAGATTATCAAGTGGAAATTGTTAAGGGAATAATAGAAATATGTTCTCAGTAAACTTACAAGTTTGAGGTCAGAGTAAAAGACCAGGAGCTAGGCTTCCAGGGCTTTCTTCTCTGGTCTGTTATTAATGCCGAGCATCCTTGGATGAACCCCCTGCCAAGCTCCTCGGGTGAACCCCTGAAAGCACTGCCCTACTTTTACATTCTCCTGTCTTCCTCCACTGAGGGTGCATTTCAGTCTGAGACATGGAATGGATTATTCCTGGTATGGTACTATGAGATCCACTGAGAAAAAGGGCTAAACAAATTAAACATATGGATAGAAAAGAAATACATGCATGTCCATATGACTTTGCTTCTTTGCCCACTCCCTCTCCAATATGATAAAGAAGCAACACTCACAACAGACTCTGACAGACACTAAAACTACTCAAGGCAACTCTGAACACATCACAGGGTTATCAAAACTCACAATTTCTTTCCTATTTATCATGTTACAAAGGAGAATTACATTTTAAAGCCCTGCAGAGAGTTGGTCAGCAACTGAAGTTCTTCAAAATATTAAATTCTAACATATCTTAATATCATAAAATATATCTTAATATTATAAAGGCTGATTATGGACTTCATTTTAAGGACCTCTTTGCTAGTATCAAAACAGAAAGTACAGCTGTTTTCCCAACTTTCTCCATTGTAAGTGGAAGACAGTAAGACCCTGCTTGACTGCTACAAACTTTTCATCTGAGATTCTGGGGTGTATCTGGATGTCAGGGAATACAAAACTTTTTTCAGAGCTGGATTGTTCCAGATTTTGTTCAGTTAAACTGGAAAAAAAAAAAAAAAAAGTAAGAAGGTGAAAAAACCAATTGTCTGTTTGGCTGTTTTGAATTACAGTACTGTCTTCATCTTTGCTCCCCAGCTAAGATAAGGAGCTATTGTCCTGCAGAAATAATTCCCTACCAGGTTGGAACTGGGAAAATTTGAAATTTCTCTTTTCTGAATACATTTTTATAATGTATCATTATGTTATAGAAAGAGTTCCATAAGCTTGAGTAGGAGATAAATTGATTGCACTAAGATGAAATTTTTCAGCTGGATTTTACAAAAGTTGAACAAGGGAATTGTTATAATCTCTTTTGCGATAAATATCTATTAATTCATTAGTATGAATTCCTCAAAACATTTATTGAACACTTTACAGCACCAAACATTTAAATCTAAAGAAAGATTAAGTTTTTTGGGCATGAAGTGGGCAGAGAGAGCTTCAAGCATCAAAGGGTCCACAGTAACAACTTTCCAACCCATTAGCTGGAGCACAAAGCCTTGAAAGATTCAAAAGGGAATAAATGTGGGCTTCCTAACACTTCATGGTGGCATCTCTTCACAAACTATGGCTGACAACTGTCCCTCTTATTCCGGGTTTCCTCCTGTGCTATTTTGTTAGACCATGCACTGGTTTCCAAGTTATGATCTACCGGTGAACGGCAATCCTCAGCTTCTGGGAAGATTGATGAGCATCTGACTCCATGTTATCAGAAGGCTAATTAATTACTTTATTATACTATATTACGCTACACTATATTACACTATATTACACTACATCTAAAACTGAAACAGAACAAGAACTCAACTCGTGACTGTCTGCTGACCGACAGTCTGGACATGTGCTTGGCCCTGATAGGCCAAGGAAACAAAACACCATCACTTTGGGTAAACAATCTCCATATTGCATTCTACTTTGGCACAACACAGGAGCCGCAAAGGAGATAAGAATTGTTTTGATCATTCTTTTCTCTGCTTCTCTCCCTGCTTCTCTCAGGTTCAGAGAATGTGAATCCCAGTGATCTACCTCTCATGGCACTGTGATCAATGCTTCGATTGTCAGTAAATTCAATGATATATAAATTAATTGTATCGATTTTCTGTGGGCAATGCAGGCACACCTGAACTGAGAAGGACCATGAGTGCACTTTCCACTAATAGCACCTTTGATCGCAGATCACAAAGCCTACGTGACAGTGTGAGTTTGGACTCGATTCATTCCTATGAGTTGAAGTTGAAAGCAGCCCACTGAAAGCAGTAAAATTTGCAGGCTTACTTTGGGTTCTGTAGTTAGTGGCTTCATCTCTGTGGCTTCACTTGCGTCATATATTCAATTTATCTCACAAAGCACAGTGGTTTCCCAACTGCAGTGTAAATTCCATGTAGCAGTATCAGAAAGCTTTACAGAGTAGCTTTAACTTTTATATCTCTCAGATCCTTCTTCACTCCCAAAACAGAGAAAAGATGTCAATCATCTTCTTTCACTAGAAGCAAGACAGAGCCTGTGATTATACTAGGCATGCTCTGATAGATGGTAAGAGTTAAAACAAAGCAGGTCTTCATTTCCTTCCATGGCTAACTGGATTCCTGAAGTGATGGTGGTATGTGGGGAAGGGGACTGCTAAGAACTCCACAGTGGCAGAGGCAGTGTTAGGAATGCAGGAATCTGGGAATACAGGAGAAACTTTGGATTTTTTACTACAAATGTGCAGTTTCCAGATGTGAATGCCATCCATATCTGAATAAGGTATATATTGCCCACATTTCTGTTTCTAAATACCTATAAAGGTTTTTTCCTTTTGTTTCAAAATGCCTACAAACCCTCCTTCTGTCCTTTTATGTCTATGCTGGGCTGGGTCAATATGCTCCTGTCCCCACAGCTTTGGCCTGTGGCAGTGACTGACATGGAGTTGGATCTGCCAGATCTCTTTCAGAGCTCCAGGACAGGGAGCCAGCAGAGAAGTGTCTGGCAGTGACAGCACAGCATTCAGCTGTGCAACACTCCTACCTTCCTAATGCATTTCACACTCAGCAGATTGAATTGCTTTGGTCTTCTCATTTCTTTTTCTTCCAGCAAACAAAACTTCACCCCTCCCCCTTTTCCTTGACAAAGAGTTTTGCCATATGCTCCAAATCAATTGCAATCTTTCTGATGCTTTGTTACTGCCCACATCTTGGGCTGCATTCAAAAAATAAAGAAAAAAAAATAAAGCAGCTTAAGTGTTTCTGTTTCTGCTCCAACCAAACTAAAATTGAAACATTCTGTTCATTAATTCAAGGGTTAATGTGTCTTATCACTCCTTTCTTACTCTGAATTAACTAGAACTGAACCATTTCTTAGCTGTAACTGACATATCTGACACATTTTTGTCTTTCTTCATGGATAGTTGTCATGAATAGAAAAGAATTTGCTCATATCCATACACTGATTGACTTTATTTGTTGACTTAAGTTTTACTTCCCCAATTATCTTAATTTGATTTAATGCTGCACTTCATGCAGTTCTGTCTCTTCCAATGTGCTGCCACTACACATTATGTGCTGTATCCACATGGACAGCCAGGCCAGTCTGCTGAAGAGGAAGAAACAAAAGCTTTTTATTGGTAAAACTCATTTTTGAGCAGGAGCAGTTCCGACATGAGCATCCCCTCATGAGCATCACTTGGCAGAGGTGGGGCTGCCCTCTGCTTTCAGCAGCTGTGGGATCTGAGACCAATTTCATCTTCTGCCTGAATCTGGCAAACAGCTTTCAGACTGCATTATCACAGGTGTTACTTAGAGCATAAGGCTTCCATATCCCATACTAACACCTAGGGAGGACACATTTACAGTAGTAGTCATATATTCATACATTCATACATTCATATAATACAAAAAAAGAGGAAAATTAATCTTTTAATTGCATTGACAAAGGCACTTTGTTAGAGAAATAATTGAGTCACCCCCTTGGATATCTGCTGGCACAACACATATTGGTGAGGAATCATGCCCCTTTCCTTCCCACAGATGATAAAAGTAAACCCACAGAAATTTGCAAGGTACTCCAGGATGTGTTTTATTTAGAGGGATAGGAATAAGAAGGCAAATATTCAGAGCATGAAAATGCGCTTGTTTGAGTTTGACTCAAGATTTCTATTACCTCACTTTGTTCCCTCCTGCTCTTCCTCCAAGGGCACAGGCCACTGGGGAGATCACTCTGTACCAGGGGATGGGAAGAAATTATGTCAATGCAGTCCCTCATACTCTGTGTCCAGCCCTGGTGTACCATGAGTACTGTTTTGTATTCCCCAATCAAAATGTGTTTTACAGGTACCTGGCTGCTACTTTTGAGACGGGTTTCACTGAAAACTTCCAGTTATTTGATATGTTTGGGTTTTTTCAGTCCCTTTTTTTCAGTGCAGTTGTTCTGGGAATGGAGAGCTGCATTTTCAAGACCTATAATAATTTTTTATCTGATATTTGCTACAAATTTTCTTTGTTTCCATTAAACTACTTGATTTTGCTAGTGAGAATTTTCATGGAAAGCAAAAGAGAAAGTATGCAAGCTCAGAAGAAAGAATGAAGGATGAAATCACACCTCTGCTCATACAGATACAATTAAAACAGAATTAGAAAACTCAGGGGAAGAAACTAAAAAAAAAAAAAAAAAAAAAAGAGGAAAATTAATCCTTTGGGTCTTCTAGTTTATTTAAATCAGCTAATTAGTTTATATGCATTAGGTACGGCTCCATTAGGGAGATTGTCAATATAACTATCCTAGTATAATTATATTCATGGATAAAATCAATTTAAGTATTTAAATGAAAGGCTAAAGCATATTTTTCGTCTACTACTCCAGGTTTACTTTTACACTGTAAGAGCATATGCAGCCAAAGTAACCTTAGTTCAATTTACATCATGTGATAGAAAGCTGTCACTGTCACCTTTTAAATCACAGTAATTTGTTTAATAGCCTTAGTACTAGCCTTAGTTAAAACAGATTAAATACTTTCCTTATGTTAGTCCTTGAAGACAGCATAGGAATATTATATGACTGCAAATAGAAGAAAACAGCTCTTCCAAGAGGAAGGAAAATATAAGCCATTCACTGGAAAATTTGAGAACAGATGAGTATGGCAGACAAAACTCAGGAGGAGATGGGTATTTTCTCAGCTTCTTCTCTTTGACTCAACATGCATCTTAACCCAGCAGTTCCCATGGAGCTAAAGCCTACAAAACAGACTCTGATTATCTTTCTCTCCGTGTCTGGAGTGTTAGGAGTTAAGTTCTTGAAGTTGGTACAGTACCTTTGCTTCTAGGGACAGAGGACCCATAGAAGTCACTTCAAAGAGATCAGCAGCTCAAAAAAAGGATGAGCTGAAACGACATGAGGCTGTGAGGTGAATCTGCACTCATCTGGGTAAGCAAAGGCAGATATTATTCAGACTCATCTCAGGTTATTACATTTGGAAGGCACAAAACCAGACACTCAATATATTGTTTTTTACCAGACAAATGTTCAGGCCCTAAATAAAGCTGCCTGACACCAATATAAACTTTGGTGCTTCTCAAGCCAAAATCAACTGTGCAGCACTTTCAGTTGATATCTTTATATTTGTGATAGTGTGGGGAAAGGTTGCTTGCCTTGACTATACAAATGCATTAAAGGCAGCAAAGCTCCTTATTACCAAGAAGCTCTTGCTCATTGAACTGCCTTTTCCTCAATGCAATGCTTGTTATCCTGGTGAGATTTTTTTGCTTCAGTGAAGATAAGGTTTTATCATCCATCTCGAGTGTCAAATGTCGGGGCAATTGCAATTAACCCTTTGCTGGCTGAAGGCAGCTGCAGGGTGTGTCCCTACAATTTCCAATTTTTCATAAGCATCAAAGCTGGATAAGGAAATGGGTCTCTTTGCCTGTAAGCAATAACAAACACGGAAGAGGAATGCTGTTTATTTGGTGCAGCTGGAAAGAATGAAGATGATCATCTTCCTTTATCCCTTTCAGGAATTCAGACTGCTGTTAGGTAACAAGAAAACTATGCTAATAATTTTCCACATAAGTAAGCAAGCATTTCACCACTGCTGCTGCAATGGGCTTCTCTACTGCTGCCAAGTTGTACAGGTAATGGATAAAGCTTGTACAGTGATTCCAGATCCACAGACAAACTTTTTGCCTAACTATACTGTAGTGATTAAAGCATTTGAAGATGCTTAGCAGAGGATTCTTAAATTATGGCAATTTTTTTTCTTAACAGAAGGAATACAACATACATGTTTTAGCTTTAAAACAAGATCCGTTACTAGACTATATTCCTTCTCTTGCTTAGACAACAGTCCTTTTTACACCATTAGATGTAAACCCTGAGTTTCTCCCCTTTAGGATGTGATTCCCAGAAGTAATGTTTTCAGGTTCTTTACTCATCTCTCTATTGCACTGGAATTGGGGACCTGGGGCTGGGAACTGCTCCCAGTGTCAGGGCAGCTGGACATCAGAAGCAGCACTGTGCAGTGACATGAAGGTGTCTCTAGACAGGCAGGTGCAGGTGATCCCAGGGCTGTTCCACCTGCTCTCCAAGCTGCCAAGACATGAGACAGTTCTGGCACAGAGGTGACAGTCTTAGTGTGGTACTCACATCTGACCTCAGATGCTCTGCTCTCAGCAAGGCATCCTGTTCAGGGGCAGGACCATGCTAACACAACTGCTCGGTTTCTGGTTTAGCAGCCAGGAGAGGCCATGGGGATAGCAGATGTGTGGATGTCTGCACTGGAATGAAGCTTCAGTTTCATGGCTAATAAGAAAGGATTCAGTTTCAGAGGGACCTGGGAAGACTGACAGAAATATTTTGGGCTGGGGCAGATAGTGATTTTACTCCTATCCACAACACGAAGACCATGAGTATGGAAAAGCAGTGGTGTGGGGCAATGCAGTCAGTAGACCAATCCATGAGCAAGTCATATGGGCACCACTGTGAGGAGACTGGGGCATGGAAAGGAGAGTCTAACTGGGAGTTATGGGAATGCCAGTGGAATTTCCAAAGGGGTTTTAGTGGAGGCCCTGAAGAAAAGGATTGTTGTAGGCAGGAAAAAAGTGCTAATCATGAAATGTTTTTTTTTCATGCCAGAAGATAAAACAGCAATGAAGTTTCAGGAACCCAAGCCTAATGTGAAAGGCTGAGGATGTAAGAGAAAAACCGCGAGGGGAAAAGTTGGTGGACTCTGTTATTCCATTTAACATGCAAAAGCCTCATTTGTGGATAACAACCTTGGTTCAGTACCTCTGTAGCTCCAGACAATGCTGCTCCAAAAAACTCCACATCCATCTGCTCCACACCCCACCATGGGCCACAGAGCTTTCTACCATACTCCACGACAAACTTCTGTAGGGAAGACTATAACAGAAACTGTGCCGTAGGAAGACATCAGGGTATCAAAGAGAGCTCCTAGTTCCCTGCAACATTGCCCTATAAAGGATATATTAGATCAACAATATGCAGAAGATTTAGGAGCATGGCCCTACATGACAGGAGAAGATAAAATAAATAGGCAGATAGACAATTAGTTAGTTAGTTAGTTAGTTAGTTCTTAGCAGGTTGATCCAAGGGAATGTTCTTTTCTTACTCCATGTTTGGTAATGAACAGATCTTAGTCAGATGCTGGGGTGGCATTTGGCTTTTCCAGTGCCAGTATTACTGGGAGTAATGGGGCATGCCAGTGGCCATCTGGCCAAAGGGGGGGGTACCAGTAGAAGCAGAGGCTTCCCGCAGCCAAGTGATAGGAATGGGGAAAGTTCTGAAATGGGAAAACAGAGCTGTTACCCACCTCTCTGAGATATGGGGAGAACTCAGGGCAAATGCAGTATTTTCCATAATTTGCAGACTTTTGAAGCATTTGAAACAGGATACACCTTATTCTCTGCCTATTGCTGTTTGGCAAAATGGGACATTGTTGTTAGTACTACTTGTAACACAATTCTGTATCATGGTACAGCCCTTAAAACAAGGCATGTTTTTCCCTCGGGACCTTTGCCTGACAGACAGTCTTGCTACCAGAGGAATAACCCACATCTTTTCCTTATCTCTCCTGAGTCATCATGACCAGCCAGTAATTCAGCACTGACCCCACCTTCAGCTGGGATTTGGTGTTGTTTCAGTAGCACCATCTGCCCAGGCTGCACTGCTACAGTGCAGGCACTTCGGCAATGAACCCATCTGACTGGGCTGCTCCTGCCCTGATTCCTTCCATCTCCAGATGCTCCTTCACACCAGCCCCTCCACAACCATTCATGGGTAAAGGGAGGGATGCACCTGTTTGAAACTCATCTCCATTCAGTGGTCTAGCTCATGGTATGGCCCCACAAACTGTAACAGGGTGGGGCCATTTTTACCTTGTACAGGTAAAGATGGTTGAGCACTCTGTTACCAGAGTGCTTATCCCAATCTATGATGGTTTCTGTGCTCCTGTTTCTTCACACGACAAGAGGAGGAGGCAGAAGGAAATTGTTAATGTTCATCTTGTCAGCAGGTGCAAATGTGCAAGAAAGAGGCAAAGACTTACCCAGGATCTCTTACATACTATTAATCACTTATTTTTGAATGACTAAAAATAAATAGCCTAAACTTCCACTACCAGGTTTAGAACAATCTTGCATTTTCTTATAGGAGGAGTGACTTTGCTCACAGTTTTATGTGGAGGGTTTCATTACACATGGGCTGAAGTAGAATTCAAGAAAAACTAACAAATCTTATCTGGGTATGAGAATGGGAAGGGAATAGCAAGCTCTAAACAAAAAGGTGTATCATTTTGACAAATACTGCAATGCTGCAGAGATTTAGTTAAACACTGCAATTCTGCATAAAGACATTCTGACATTGCCTTATGTATTGTTTTCTCTGGATGTATGCCACAGAAGACAGATATAAACTAAAACTACACTTGCCAGTACTGGAGGTTGGAATGATATAAGACACAACATCATCATAACTTCAGTTTAAAACCACAAATCTTTGAAAGATACATGCATTAATTCTCATGTATATCAGGAAACTGTATCTTCATGAGGGATCTGATTAGTTCTTGATACGATTGCTTGATGCATAGATTGATATTGCATGAAATACTTTCATGTAATACATTTTAACCAGGCATCTTGGTACAGCTATTGCATAATCTACATCTATAGAATAACCTAACTGAAATAAATCTGCAACCTTATTTGTGATTGGTGCAGTGTGTGTAAAATGACCTGCAGGTCAGTCAGCTGAAAAATGAAAAAACAGATCTACAGTATGGTAGATTTATTGGTCTAATTCACAGGGAGAAAGAACAAAACAAGGAAAGACAAAATCCCAGCATGCTATTCCATGGTCAATTAACATGTAATATTGTTTTGCTTGGGTGATGGCTGCTGACAACTGTGTGGCTGCAATAGCTGGGTGGTCTTTTTTCAACTTATATAAATAAACACTGCAAATTCTGATATGACTGACCAGAGTGAGTATAAATGCCATCCTCACAAGAGAAAATACAGGATGTTTGCATTGCTGGCAGGCACTTCTTGGCCTAGGCTCTCCTGTTATGGTAATTCTACTTTCAAGGTACATAGTACATGGACCTAAAACCACTGCGGCCTCAGAATGTGAGACACTGAACTACTCACTCTCTTCGCTGGCTCAAGGATGTCCAAAATGTTTTGAAGGAGTAGCTTAGCAGGTAAGATCTGCTCTCCTACAACTAATCTTCCCAAAATAATATCCTGAACTCATGATCTATCCATATTAAATGTGCACTGCCACATGATCCTGCAGAGTACAAAAACTGGTATTGATGGACAGGCAGCTGCAGCTTCCTTTTTCTTGCTCAACTAGAAGATGGATAGTGCAGTTTCCCCCCTTTCAGTCCAGACTCCATTTGAATTAATGAAGGAGCATTTTGGAGACTGGAGTGGGAGCTGTGTAAACAACCTCAAGGGTGAAATGTGGCTCACTGACTAAGAAAGGCATACTCAGAGGAAGAAAAAAAGAAGTCAAGGCAGACTTTAAAAGTTATCTCTATTAGGTAGGCATGGGGATAGACACCTATCTTAAACACTGTATAATATCTGAAAATAAAGAAAACCCTGGCGATGAGGACTGTCAGGACTGGTAGGTGAAATTAGTGTGATAGATGATATGGATTAATTCATGCTCCTATGAAATATAGAAATGATTGTGAAATAACTCATGTTCATAAACAAGTTGTGCATGTATGAAAAAATCTCCAAAAGTTTAAACCCACAAGCAGAGGTTGGGGAGGATTGCTTCACAGAGTTACAAAACCACTCGGCGTTGTCTCTTTAATTGTGGCTATTAAAATTGTATCTTGATCGCGAAATAAAATCTTAATTTTTTTATTATTACTAAAAATTTACCTATAACATTAGGATTCAGATTCCTGTTTGTTTGCTGATCAGATTTCAAAGTAGCTTTACACTCAGGAACAGAGTTCTGCTATTTTGGCAGACTCTTGGCACAAAAATGAAAGTTATTTCCTTAATATGAAGACAGCAAGAGGGGAATTGCTTGAGACGCTGGAAGTTTGGCTTCACTGCTTGTTTTGGGGTATTTGTAACATTAAGCACTTCAGTGTCTGGTGTCCCTCTATAATCAATAGAGATAAGGACTTCTGCTCTCCATCACTCTGAAACAGCTTATCTCTCCCTAGTGACCACAAAGAAAGCCCAAGAAGATGAACTGACTTCAGCTGTAGTTTACATTACAAAGAGTTTCACAGTTATTCTTATTTAAAGTATCATCTCCTTATTCTCCTTACAGACTCCTCCCCAGAGATGCCTCCTCTCATTTACACCCTGTCCAGTGGTACGTTATCCCTCAGTAGTGCAGCTGTGCTGTAAACAGCTTTGCGCAACCAATCTCGTCAGAAAATAACAAAAAGGAAATTATTTTTCAGACGGAGTCTCCCAATCTGGCTCACATAATGACCACACAAGCAACTCTATCAGCACAGCTGGTGCACCCTTTTCAGGGGCAGAATACAGCAGCAGAGGGAAGATGGAATAGCATTGGCTTAGCATAGTTCTAATGCCCCACAGCACCTCAATCTGCTTCTGTACTTCTGGAAAACACATTTGTGTTCCTAGGGCTGGGATAGGTCCTAGTTAGGTCAAAGGCCTAACTCTTTTAACAGAGTAAAGTTTGCACTAGGCTCACTCCTCTGTTCCTGTTGTCTCTGTTCATGGGAAAGAAACCCAGAAGCATGGGTGAGAGCACAGCTGGGATGTGCTCCTGTGCAATCGTGCTGGAGCAAGATCCTCTGGCCTCTGTTGTTGAATCTACAGGTATCTACTGTGAGCCAAGTCAAGTGCCTAAAAATGTAGGTCAGCAATTCCAGTCCTTATACTGATGTGACATCTCAGGTAGGCATTTACTTTGAGAAACTCCTTTTCCCATATCAAACTGGAACAGTAACTCTATTCCAACTTTCCAATACATAGCAAGGATGCTAGGAGGGCAGAGGTTACCAGATCACTGAGGTTCAGGCAAACTCAGAAAATTTAGAAGAAGACTGCAATTCCTTTGATGCTAAATTTGTTGATAAGAGAATTCAGTGTAGTGTGAGCCAAATTCTTTTGGCTGCCTATTAAAGTCAGCCTCATGACAGATCCTCCTTATGATGTGGCTCTACTCTTTAACTGCTGAGTGTCAGCCTCTATTGTAACATCTTCTGCAATAAGGCATCTGTTCCTTAGGGGCAAAACAAAATGGATGCTCCATACCACTAATGAAAGTGCCATTGATTTTGTTGAGAATTGTTATTACAATTATAAAAAGGTCCCTTCAGGCTTGCAACTGACACATGAGGCAGTGAAAAATCAAAATCACACTCTGAACTGCAAACAAGCAGTGTACAATTCCCATACAAGAGCATTAGATTTTTTAACTCCCTCAATGGAAAGAGTTACAAGAAGTGTTCAGAGACAAAGTTTTAAACCATAACAAAGTCCCTTGCCTTCAAATGCTTCTGCAATTAGACAGCCAGAAAATATTAGTACTGTGATGGGAGGAAAACTGGTAACAGATCTTCAGAAAGGATGTGATAACATGCACTTTCTCAGCTGCTTAAATCAGTCACAGGATGTACAGGTATACAGCAGATACCAGCTCTCATCTCATGGCAGGTTATGAAGATGTTGGTAAAATGCAAGGGGACAGCAGGGGGAAAGGGTGAGTCATCTGCAGTTACATTTGGGGATCTATGTCACTTAACCAGGAGCTTGCCTACTACATTGGATTGAGCTTATGAGGAGAGCACATACCTGCACCCTGATACAGCTGAACAACAGCTCTCCATCAGTGAACATAAGAGAAAGCAAACCTCTCTAAGCAGCCTATATTCAATAGCTATATTTCTATTTTCTCAGGATGAATGGTGAGAAATCATGAATGCACCAGGAACAACTGGCACTGCAAACAAATTGACAAAGATTCATTGGTTTAGACTAAGAAGAAGACATTCCCAATTTTTAGGAATCCTTGATGCAGCAACACCAATTCTCCCTCAGCATTGGTTGGTGTTTTCCTACTTTTGTTTTGTTTATGAATGTGTGGGAAGCAAAAGGCAAATCTATTCACAGAACCAACAACACTTAAAGAATCATCACCGATGGCCTCTTTTTATTTAGTTGTAAAACACACTCAGGAAGACAAGTCACTGCCAACTGCTCTGCAGTTTCTGCAGACATGAGTCACCCCCTCGGAAGTGACCACTTGAGTGTAGAGGACTGACAAAGTTATTGCATCCTTGATGATTTACCTTTTTTTTTTCTTTTTTTCTCAACAGAACTTCTACTTGTGATGCCTAGATGTAATTTTACCCTTATTTAATCTTAACTAAAATATTAGATCTTTTGTCTAAATTTCTTATACCATTTTATCATATATACCTGTAATCTGGACATGATATCCAATGTGATTGTTTATCTCCTCAGGCTGCAGCCTCTCACAAGTATCTTCACTTACACAGCTGAAGTTCTTTACTAGTTCATTATCATCTCACACTTTGATGACTGGAATTTCCTCTTTTCCTTCCTTTACTCTAAAAGCAATTTTTATTGAGTCCTGCTTAATTCTACACATAACTTTATCCTTATTTAATGCTATAAGGGTTTCCTGCCTTCAAACAGCACTATGCCTCATAAGGAATATATCTTAGGGTGAAAGTACTCAGATTATCCATCTCTTACTGCTACTCCAATCCTGAGATGAGTTTTGCATAATATGTTTGCACTCATCCATCTGGACTCTGCCTGATTTGGGGGGGGCTTGCTGTCAGTGGTAGAGTGCAGATTCAGTGCTTGAGAAGAGACTGTTGTGATGAGTCAAAGTAATATAAGAAACCAGGGGAGAGTTTAGAAGGATGTTGCATGAGATCTGATGCTTTTGCTTGTTTCAAGATATGAAAGCTCACTGTGACCTCAAGTTCTCACAGGTTTATGCAAGGAGCGCTGGGTATATTGTCCTGTACAGCTCCTTTTGCCCTGGTAAAGCACAAGAAGGTCCATACAAAACATTAGCAGAGTTCAACAACATGTAAGTATGTTGATATGCAAATTGCATAGACAACTCATACAGTATTCAAATAACAAATGTTCAGTCTGGAAAGAACCCCAGAGTATGAATGCCACTGAACACAAGAAATTGCTTCTGCTTCTTGAAACAAAGAATGCTTGGCTTTAGTACTGCTTTCTAGATCTGTATGCTCAACTTTGTAAGCTCATTTCTTACCTTTTTTCGTTAAACTGTGTACAACAGTGTAGAGGAGAGAATCAGTTGTTCCTTTGATTAAGAAAAAAGTGCAATGTTGGAGAGACCATCCATGTGCAATGCACAGGAGGCTCTCAGCTGAAACACCAAGGCACAAGTACAGGGTGGGGTTTGTACTTGCACTCACAAGTAATAATGCTGTTACCTAGTTATGCACAAGTTCATGAAGGTTTGATATTGATAAATGCTAAGAAATAATGTGAAGGTATGTGGGGGAGAAGGAAGAAGAAGGAAGACATGATATTTTCTATAAATCAGGGGTCAAGGAAAAAAAGGTATTACAAAGAATGGGAACTTTAAAGCTAGAGAACATTCAACCGTCAGAGATAGTGAGGATCTTGCAAATGAACTGATAGCTCTTGTTTGTAGAATAAAATTAATTACAGAAGGGAACATCTGCCCTAAAATTGATAAAACTGGCAGAGGTACCATCCTCCATGCATCCACCCTTGAACAGCTTTCTTTTAGGGCCTGCAGAGCATCCCCAGATTGGGTGCATGGCAGTAGTGTCACTAAAACTTTGATGACCCAATTGAAACCAAAGCAGAGATCTTGCTGCCATGTGGGAACTTGCAGGTTCAAGGGTCTGTGTAATCTAAGCTGAGTTGCAGCCAGGAGGGGAGGAAACAGTGCTCTGCTCTAGCATTGCACTGCCAGCCAGCTAGGGACAAAGTTCTAAGCATCTGCTCTTGTGTAAGACGTCTGGGTTTTGGCAGCTTTAGATGCAAAAAATGTTTCTAGCTCGTTCCTGGGCCAAGAGATAAGATGAACAAGAAAAAATAGAATTAACCTTTTATTAGAGAGTTGGATCATTATTAGTCCATGAGGCTGC
The DNA here is from genome assembly GCA_013400575.1 of Peucedramus taeniatus. Lineage (NCBI taxonomy): Eukaryota > Metazoa > Chordata > Aves > Passeriformes > Fringillidae > Peucedramus > Peucedramus taeniatus. The sequence goes on from WBNO01020075.1 coordinate 64,319, forward strand.
TAAAGGGGCTTTTCTGGACTCAGAGTCTGAGTATTAATATAAGGTAGAGGACACAGCATCATAACATCAGGCACCCCAGCTAAGCAGGATGAATAGCAGTGTGACTCAGTGTGTATGTAAGGCTCTCAAGGGAGGTGCATGGGAGCAGCTCTTGGCATGACAAAAATGAATGACAACATTTTGAGAGTGCATTTTTTTGTGGGAAGACATGGGTGCTGAGGCTACTCAGTGAGGGCCAAATTTGGATCTGGCCAACAGGAGGAAGTGTGTAGTTGGGAAACATTGGCCTTGCAAGCAGGGTGGTGTTCAGACACTACTGAGGCACTGAGGTGAGATAGCTGCTGCAAGGATTCTGTCTATGGCACTGCTTCACAGAAGTGCAGAAAACAGACCTGGTCTGGGACATCAAACAGATCTGCCCTGGCATGAGAGACTGTCCTAATCCTTTTCTGTACTTTGCCAAGTCCTAGCTGAGAGTCATACTGGACATTCAAAATGCTTGGGGATATGCCTTTTGCACATGCAGTTCACCATTTACTGGAAGATGAGCCCAAACACAGGGAAAACTCACCCAGACACAGGCAGGATTTTGGTCCCATTTCACACTCAGAAGAGAACAATAGTTAGCTTTACTTTCAGGTGCTCAAGCTGTTTCTAGAGACCACTTCTCACTTTTGCACTAGCACCGTCAGCTGAGGGAATACCTGTGTACTGCCACTGTGTTAACTAGGCTGGTAACCTCAGCTGGAAAACCTGTGGCTGTGAATATACAATGAGCAGCATATGAATAACAACAATTAATTGACTATTTTACACTGTGCCTATGTATGCATGTGTTTGTGTGGGTGGAGAATGTAGACAAGATGTTCCTACAGATTCTTGTAGAACAGAAATTTGAAAGTGGAATTGAAAGTGCTGAAATTTACTGTGTGCTGCATAACAGTAATAGAAATGCTGTGCACCCAGACGGTTTTTCCATACGTCTTTGCTACAGACTCATATTGGCCTCACTATATTAGTAAAATTATGCTTGCTTGTAAATGTCCATACCAAACTGATGATGCATTAAGGAACAGTGTTTTTAATCAATAAGTGTTTGACTGTCCATCATATTGATTTTATTCTCCCCAGCATATTTACTTTCATTCTGGAAAGATCTTAAATGAACTCCAGTATCAAAGGAAGATGTCAGAAGAATCTTTAGAGGTTAGCGTCTTTTATGTGGATTTGAAGGTTTTAGACACTTGTTAAATTTAGGAGTTAAATGAGAACAGCTTTGAGTGATGATGCAATGCAATGTTGGGATTGCAAGAAAAGATCTCAGCAGAAGGCCAGCACACAGATGTGTCAGGTGAGACTGCATTCCACACACCAGAAGCCACCATCTCCTGACCCAGCCATCAGCAGCAATGATTTGGACTTCCTTATATTTGAAAGCATTCAAACACACTGGAAAAAATTCCAATCATTGCAAGTAAATTTAGGCTACTGTTAAAAAAACCAGAAGGTATCTTGCAAAATATCCTTACTTTTCTAGAAAGCAATAGTTCTTCACCTGGAATCATTACCCTCCAGGCAATAGCAAGCTAAGAACAAAACTTATAATTTGGTCCATTTCAGTATGTATTTACTTTCCTTATTTGTTCTAATGGGGTAAGGTAATATTTTTTGGTTTTTAACAGTTACATATACTTTCTTGTCTTCTACTCTTTTTGGGAATACATAGAGGAAAGAAAACCCATGAAAGACTCTCAAGTCCCAACACAAGAGTCACAGAAACACAGACTAATTCAGGTTGGAAGGCATCCCTGAGGCCATCTGACAGGCTACCTGCTTACAGCAGGACTAACTTCAAAGCTAGGTGGGGTTACTCAAGGCCTTGACCAGCTGAATTTTGAAAATGTCCAGGACTGAAACTCCACAGCCTCTCTGCCCTGTTCCAGTGCAGTGTCACTTTCAGGACTACATTTTCTTTTCTTATATGCGGTTAGAGTTTGCTGTACTGCAAACTGAAGACACTGCCTTTTGTACCTTCCTGGTAAATGTCTGAGAAGAATCTGGCTCTGTTCTCTCTGTAGCCTCCCCATCAGTGGAAGATGGCAATAGACTTTCCTATTCTCCTTCTCTTTCTTAGGTTAAATAAACCTTGTTGTCTCAATATCTCCCATGCCCTGTGACTTGCAGTCCTCTGCTAGATGCCCTCCTGTAAGCTGGACACAGTTCTTCAAACGCAGCCTCATTAGGCTAGGAGCAAATCGTGCTCCTAGCAAGGTTCCTGCTAAGAAATACACTCCTCCTTGCCTTTCGTGGAGGTGGGTGCAACATTTGCCTTTCTTCTCGACCTTGGGAACCTCATCAAATTACCATAATTTTTCACATATGATAGAGTACAGCCTTGCCATACTCAATGACACCAGCTAGCTCCCTCCTAACTCTTGGATCCATGCCATTACATCCCAAGGACTCACACACGTCCCCATGCTTACGCTGAAGCATTTGTTTACGCAGTCTCTGACTTAATCTTCCCTTCCCATTAGCAATATTTGTCTCCTTCAAAATCTGCCACGAGGCATGCAACTCTGTGAGGCTGAAGGCACATTTTGACAGCAAAGACTAAGGAAAAGAAAAAAATAAGATCTTCAGCCTTTTCCATATCCCCCATTACCAGGTCTCCTGGCCTATTGAAATAGAGATTTTGGAGTTCACTTGAAATAGCAATATGGATTGAGCATTTAAAGTTTAATCTGTAGATGTGTTGAAGTTTAATCTTTTTACTTAAGAAACCTCTGCCATGGTACAAAGGGCATAGGAAAATGCAAATTTCTGATGTTTCTTGCATAGAAAACAATACCAAGTGGAGATCAAGAGATACAAAAAGCCCAGATAAAGAAGCCCCTCTGTCTCTGAGCTCATTAAGACCACAGAGTACCCAGATAAGAACCAAGGGACCAAGAAGCGCATGCGCAAAGGAGAAAAGGTTCAAAAGTTCGGTCATGAGGAAGACCACAAATCTTCAGCCTCAGAGACCACCAGAGACCCCCGTGCGACCACCGCAGCCAACAAGGCATGGCCAGGAGGGCGTGGATCTGATTACCATACGAGGCGAGGACAGGCGGGGCCAGGGGTTGAATATGCATGGGAAAGTTGTGCAATCTCTTACATATGGAATAGCTTTGTGAATAAAGCTGTGGGACAGCCCGAGGCTCGGGGCACAAGTCTTTATGAGAGCTATCTCACTTGTGCCGGGGCGCCGACATACATACCCACTGCATAACTAAATCTAGTTGTGGAGTCTATTTATTCTGCACATGGCTTCACTATCAGGGATTGTTCTGAGCTGGCAATACTTTCTCCAGGGGAAGTTTGGGTGTCCAAGTTCTGCAGATTTTTACTTTTGAAAATCTGGACTGTTTCTCTCATAATTTTTATTTAAAAGTTTTGTAAGAGAGAAGAAAACAGGAGGCTGTGGATGTGAATGTTTGCAGAAAATGAAAGTTATGGACATAGACTGTGTTTTACTAGGCTGTTACCGAACAGATTATTCCTCACATAATGGCAAATATTTCCCATTTTTGAAAATCAGTTCATTAAAAAAAAAAAAAATCACTACACAGGGAAAAAGAACCCCACAAACCAAACCACTCCTAATTTATTCCCCAGACTGTAGCTCAACATAAAAATAAAACACTGATGTTTCATAACACAGCTGTAGAGTGAGGTTTTCCAGGTTCATAAGAATTTGGCACCCTCTTGCCTTTTTGGGACCCAAATTCACAGCTCAGGGCAGACAGCCCTACTCTGGATGTAGCCCTGAATGTGCTGACTGAATAGGGATCAGGAGGGAAGCACAAGCTCCATCAGCAGAAGCTCTTAGGATTCAGTGAAAACTGAACTAGAGATAATTTGTGCCGTGGTTTACAGGTTTATGTTATTCTACAAAATCATAAGTAATGTGTATAATACATAAGTAATAGACACTGATTCAACAACCCTATGCAGGCTACCAAGATTAGAAGTATGTCAGAGGGGAATCTGGAGGGTTTGTCACCAGTTTAAGTCATTTGTAGAATCTATATGATAGTGAAAGGGTGTAGCTTTTGCTCAATCCTGTGTGCATTAGCTGCAGTTGTAATTCAGTTGCCTGAGGGCTGCAGTGACTGCTGTTGATGTAGCTGTAAATTATAACTTGCTTCAAGGGAAGAGAGGGCAGAAAGGCTACTATTGTCCAAAAGGGTGTTCCTGAGGCAAACCCTTGATCTTCTTGTGAACAGTGATGATAACAGTGCTCTTAACATATAATCCTTGCTGGAGGCAAGATAGGTACAACTGTTTGCAGTGTGGCTGCCCAAGGTAGGGCTGCTTCCTACTCACATTCAAAGGCACACTGAGAATCTCACTGCTTTACAAGGGACTACTTTCCAAATCTCTGCCATTCCTAACCTACATCATGTAACCTCTTTCATTTCCTTTTTCCTGCAGCCAGTTCCTTCTGGATGTAAAGCCTTCCCACCTCTCCCTGTGTCTCAAACACCTGAATTCAAATTCACCTGCATTAAAATACAATTTTCATAGCTAAAAGGACCAGAATTCTATACCTAATATCAGGGAAATTAAGGGACATAATGCTTAAGGGACAAATTATCATTTTTGGAGTGAATTCTCTGCAGTCTGATCCACAAATTAATCAGGACTATCAGTTTCCAGTGAGAAGGAATGTTTACCAGTGGTTCATGGGTACAGCTACACTACAATACAGGACTAAAGGATTACTTGTTGGACTTCTGAACAAAGATATACTCTGTGAAGAATTAAGATTAATGCTTTGTAGAAACCAGGCAGAACCCTGTCCTGCAGTCACTACAGTTTATGCAAGGAAGCACAACAATGCACTGAGCTTTCTCCCTTTGATTGAATTGATTGGAAGAAGGGGATACATCAATCCAGGAATGGATCAATCTTATCTTGATGTGCTTTATCCAGATTTGTTTGGCACACCAACAAGTGGACACTTAATGATTTCTTCTGAGCTGAAGAGTTCCATCCTAAAAGGGTCAGATTTTTCACGAGGGATTACTTAGCCTCAATGGCACAGAAGCACATGGGAAACCAACAAGATATTTTTAAGAATTAGACATTGCTGTTATAGGTAATAAATTATAGCCGAATTAATAATCAAAAAATAG
>WBNO01020076.1:0-17609 GCA_013400575.1 Peucedramus taeniatus
AAACTTGAAACTACTTCTAACTTCTGGAAATCTTTCAGCATTATTTTTCTATGGAAATGATAGCTTTATACTCAGCAGTAAACAGAAAGATAACTAGATTATTAGAAATGGCTAGTAAATGGTTAGACAAAAAAGCAGAAAACGTGTCATGGTACACTCAGGTCTCAAATACTGAATGCAGTTGTGGTCATTCAGTCTCAAAGAGAATGAAGTTTATTTTAAAAAAGTACAGCTCAATGTTGCAAGGAGGGTCTGAGTAGAAAAGAACTTCATCTTGGAAACAAAATAGTGTAGTGTAGTATTATGAATGGCATGGGAAAGATGAATTGGAAAAAATCATTCATGCTTTTTGTAAAGTAAAAATATGCGGGTATCAAGTTAGCTGCTTTAAAATAAGAAAGGATACGTTTTCATAAGGCATAATTGAAGTGTAAAATGCAGTGCTGTAAGTATTGCACATGCTAACAGTATAAATGCTTTTAATATAGGATGGGACAAATATTTGTGAGAAAAGGCTAAATGCAAAAATACAGATACAACATCAGCTTAAGAAGTTTCTTAATTAAAGAGGTACTTTTCTAGAAACTAGATGTGTGTTTTATGCTTGGTTTATTTCTCATACTCTTCTTCTACTCTATTCCAGCTGTCAGAAACAAGATTACCAGGTTTGAGCTATGGTTTTTTTTGGTCCTGTACATATATATTATAGTTGGGAGATGCGAATGTAGTGTGTATGGAAATTTCTAGAATTTCATTGCTGTATTGGGTAGATAACAGCACAGTTATGGCAGCACAGCCTTGGAATGGCATCATTACAGAATTACGCAGTCGTGGCTTTGTGAAGCTAGGGATGTATCATAAACTGAATATCAGGCTATTTAAAAGATGGTAGGAACTCATCTAGAGCTATAATCATGTTCAACCTATTTAGTCTGTTTAGGCTTAAAGATGAATAATTTCCTTTTTTTGTTAAGCAATCTTAGTGATAAAGGCTGAGACAGAAAAGACCTGTATCTGATTTATCTTCATGCATTTATGGAGATTTGATTCCACACAGATATCAGCAGTCATTCAAAAGAGGAAGAAATAAATCCTTGTTTGAATATTCTTGTATTTATTTCAGTGCCAAAATACTAGTACCATTCTTCTCTATACATAAATGATAGACACATTTGCAATTTACTGGTGAGTTTGTTAAAAATATTTTATGTATTGTTGCACTTCAATTTATTTCACCTTAATAATCACGTGCAAAGTTCATAGCTTGTTTACAAACTTATATACACATTAGTGAAAAACAGTGACCCAAATGGCATTGTGGAGTTAGGAAGTGTCTAATTTAAGGTTCATATAAAATTTAATATATATTTTCCCCTTCAGCATATGCATTCAGATATGTTTTTGCATAACAAAATAATTTTCCATAGGATTAGTGCTTCATTTAGTTGATCTCCCCACCACAGGGTTGTGGAGTTAGGAAGTGTGATCTAAACCATAGGGTTGTGGAGTTAGGAAGTGTTTAATTTAAGGTTCATATAAAATTTAATATATATTTTCCCCTTCAGCATATGCATTCAGATATGTTTTTGCATAACAAAATAATTTTCCATAGGATTAGTGCTTCATTTAGTTGATCTCCCCACCACACTGAACTGACAGGAGGCAAACACCTTCTATGGAATCCTTTCTAAACAGTTTGTTTACTAAAACTGAGGTTTGTGTTAGAAAAAGTTCAGAAAATAAGCTACTACAGTCATTTAAGACCTAAAGAATCTTCTTTACAATGACAGTTGAAAATACATTTATCTTAGAAAAGACTTATGACTGGCTTAACTACATTCACTAATGTGGAAAAACTAGTGTTAATACTAGATTAAAGTGAAAGAAGATTTTAAGTTTTAGAAATTGAAATTGCATCGTACTGTTGTATACTGTCATCTTAATTGGTGTAAGTCTGAGTCAATGCTCCTGCTGTTGAGTGATTCATAATATCCAGAGACTCTGGGTTGGTTCAGATAATCAAGAGCTGCTTCTTTTCCTCTTTTCTGTTTCATATCTTTAATTTACCACTTACATGTTCTGCTTCATTTGAGAAGCTTTGCAGTAGGTGAACTGGTTTCTTGGACTGAAAGATCTCAAGTACATACCATTTTTTTCCTACCTCACTGGTATGTTATAGCTGATACATTACCATTTATAGAACAGCTTAGAAACCTGCACTAATGGAGTTGTTGGAATGCTGTGCAGTTTTATTATTTAACCAAAAAGACAAAGAAATATTTCAAAATTATGAAATGTTACAAAAGTCACTGCATCTATGATAATATAGCATTATCTATATAGGTATAAAGGCTATTTGTACTTGCAAAAGTAGTTTGGCTTCCATACCTCAAGCAGAATCCTTTTTTCTTTTGTTGAAAGTATGAAACAAAAGCATTTTGTAGTAGTTTTTTTCAGAAATGAAAAAAGCTAAAGTAAATGAGTTCTTTAATGTCAGAGGTTGATTTAACAGAGTCCACCAACCAGCAGTGAAATAGTTGCTAACTGCAGTTATTGCTGGTTAAAGGCTAACTTCAGTTAGTGACCCTTTTCATACATATTTTCAACTTCTATAGATGTTTCTTATTAGTAGCTGCATGTATCTAGGGAAATTTTATCTTCTCATATTAATTACTGAAACAAAACACATGGGAGATTATAACGCAGTCTTGTTACACCAAACCCTGTCCACGCTGCAGTGAGAATCTGCACAGCAATTTTATTTGTATAAGTAAATCCTAGGACAAGGTGTGCATCCATGATACATGCTTAAAAATTGTAGGGCTGTCCATCCATCCTCTTCCCAAAACCCAAGCATTACCTGTCTAAATAAATTATATTTTTAGAGTGATTTAAGAATTAGAAACTCCCTTATAGAGAAGACTAATAATACACTATTTTTGTAACTGAGCCATAGACAAATTTATCATCAGTTGATTTCAAATGGAGCTAAGGTGACTAGTCCTGTGACAGATGATAGATTTGTAACAATACCCTCATGGACAATAAAAAGTTGAGTGGATTATATTTTTCATAGTGCAAGTCTTTAGTAATGTAAATTTACATTTTAGTGGAAGACTGTGTATTACCAGAAAGGAAGAAGTTAAAATATTTTCAAGACTCTGTATTAAGCTTAGGGATATTTCCTTAGAGGTAATACATCTTTTCTGATTTATTTTAATTCTATGCCATTCTGTTTTTCATCTGAACTCTATTCAATGATTAGTTTATGGATTCAAGTATCAGGATTAAGATACTCTCATACTTTTTTCTTAATATCTTACATCTGCACTGAATTCTGTACTTTAAATTAAAAGTTCCTGTCAATGAATTATACCAAAGTTACTGGTTTTTTTCTGTATAAAAGTACATTAATGACTGTAATTTTGTGGCAGTTTACCAGAGAAAAATTAACTTGGTGGCTTTATAAGAGTGATTATGGCCAAATTTCCATGATTATTCAACTCTTTGTTTAAGGCCTCTAGCAGCAAAATAAACATAGATGATAGTGTATCTCTGTTCTATTTTTTTCCTCTGTGAATGATCTAAGCCACATCTTTCTAATTCTCTGTTTTAGGTTGAAGACTCTATCGTCCCACCACTTGTTTCTTTGGTCCACAGTCAGAATGGTAAGTATACAGACACATCAGCTACAGTTTCCATGAATTCCACAGTTTGTTTTAATTATATTTCTGTGTGGTCACGTTCTTGGCACCTTTATTTTCAAGTGGAATGGAGACTCTTCAGCTTGCGGTTGCTCTCAGAAACCACATCAGTGCTTTTAAGCCACAAAGTCCTGGGTGAGGAGAAGGGGGAGAGCCTCAACTCGAACAACAAGCTTCTGTCTCTCATGAGAGATTTACTGCTGCCTCAGTAAGTATAATATTGCTCCTGTAATGGGGAATAACTTGATACGCAAACCATTTTGACAGTGTATTTGTTTTAGCCATCCTTTCTATGTTTAAATGACTAAGTCAAAAGGGGAATAGCAATTAACTGCTGCCAGAGTTCTTTGCCCAACATCTCCTCCTAGGTTTATTTAGTATTTTGTCATAGGCAACACAAACACAATTTCTGTGTGACACTCATTTCTGATACTGTGCCTCTGGCTACTCTTGGAGCAAAACAGGATTCCCTCTAGCTTTTGGGCTGTAGGCCAGATGTGGTCTGGAACGTCATTTATATGCATTATGGTCAAATGAGGCCTCTCATGCTGACTTGTAGGTGAGCATAAAGAGAGCTCTCTGTGTTATGCACATAATGACTGTGAACTGGTAACATCTGTGAGTGGAGGGAAGGAACATGAAACAAGTACAGTAGTGAAGAGTCATCAGTTGTATTTTACATTATTCTAATAATGCTATAGTGTATTTTCCTATGTGGTCCTCAAAAGTTAATAATGACTTAGCTGCCCTAAGTGAAAAAATTGTTCTCTAGCCCTACATTAAATAAATGGAAAAAGGCTGGAGGAATGAATGCTAGATTATGCTAGATTATGATCAGAAACCCAGTGTCTTTTCCAAATATGAGACTTTCTCTGCTAATGGAGTAATGTTCTTACAGTTTGGGGACCAAAGGTTTATCCATGTAAGGTGTGTAAACTTTTCTCTATGATAGAAAATTGGATGGAAATCTTACAGTTCTGTAGATAAACTTACTTCAACACCTTTCTTCACATTTTTTCCTCTGGGAAATGTGGAGTGTATCAGTACAAATTAAAAAGGCAACTGGGAATATTATTTTTAAAATAGAGTATGTGCATTATTAAAAGCTGTCAGAGAGTTTTCCTCAGATAGGGGAAGAGACCTTAAGTCAGAGGAGACAGAGTTTTGTGCTGGCTCTGAAGCTTGCCCTTTGTAGACATGTCCATCTTATACAATGTTTCTCATTGAACAGGGGGATGTGTGTTTGGAGCCATGTGTCATGCTAATTGCAAACTAGAAGGAAAGAGCCAATAGACTTTTGTTTTCAAGCTTACTAGCTCAACTGAGTGGAAGGGCTTTTTGGCCTGAGACTAAGTATGATCCTATGTTGGGGACTTCAATTGTGCCGTCTTAGCATGCGCTGTGTGGCAGGTGTATGAAAAAAAGTCTTACAGCAGCTTAGAATCTTGGATCCAGACTTTAAGTATTTCCTGAATCAGTTTCCCATCTCATCAGTAGAGATGAGAAGGGAGGGGTTCTAGGAGTCATCATAATCTACTTGTAAAGGTAATGTAAAGCTCTATCCCAAGAAATATGGGTTACTTGAAAACTTGAAATCTCTTGAAACAGAGATAGAATGTTGGAGGCTGAAGAGCTTTTTGCTGATACTGTTTAGTCTTTCTGTTGCCGGGTAAGGGATGGGACAGAATCTGACTCAGCTGGAGGACAGTAAAAAGAGGGGAGGTATGTGATGACCATTTGTTCATGGGCAGTCTGTGGAGGGAAGTAAATATTTCCACCCCTCTTGAATCTACTGAGAACTGAGAGCTGTTGAATATGGAAGGGAGTGACATCTGGCTTTAATATGGGATGTTCTTTGTACAGAAGATCGTAATCTTACACATTTGTGTGTATATTTTATTCCTATAAATATACTTCTTAATTTATTTAAATGTAAAACTGACCCTTTAAATAGAATGTGGGTCACTATGCATAAAATATAAGTAGACTTCATTTTGAGATAAATGCCGTGATTGCTACATTTTTCTCATCTTCTGCATCATCAATAAAATGGTAATTCCATTAAATATTTGTGCTTTTCTAGATCACAAAGTTATTTTCCTCATAGAGTTTTGATTGAATTGAATGAAAGTGTCATTAAATTTCAGTTCATTGAAAGATTATTTTCCTGAACGCTTCGTAACTGAAATGAAACCTGCAGCTATAGACAGTGAATAGATGGCAAATGCTTTATATCCAGATTTTTTAATCAAAAATTGAAACATCAGCTCTATTTCATTTTAATTTCTAATATTCTTAGTTATCTGTCATGTAAAATTGAGCCAGAATTAGCATAAAGAGAGAAATGTGTAAATAAAGTTTTATTTCATTTGAAGGTTTATGTAGCTTGTTCTCAGTAGACTACCTTAGTTCCTTTTGTCAAGGTTGTTTATAGAAAAGATTGACAAAATAACTACTTACAATGTAGTACCTGAAGTTTACAAAGCCCTTATAAAATGCCCTCTACAGCTACTCTTACTAAACCGTTCTGTGTTGTGAAGTGGCAGTGAAATCATTTGATGACTCATTCATTTAAGTATCTCAAGCATGGCATATTTTCCCTTCTGAGAAGATTTGTATATTCATAGCTCCTAATGGCCTTTATTTAGTCAATGTGTTTACATTAATTGCTAAGACATTGACTCTAGTAATCTGCATTTTCTCATGTGATATTTGGTTTGATGGATCACTGCACCTTCCCTTAGAAATATCCTTTCCTAGTATTGTCTTGGGGGAATGGAGAAGAGAGTATCAAGGAAAAGGAAGTGAAGTGAGACTTTTTTATTGAACCTCAAGAAATAAGCATGCTAAGTGTGCTAAGTAATAATAGTGTCTCTCAAGTGTAATACATAGACAGCTTAAAACTGTTAAGGTGGACCCTGTTTAGGGATCATATTGATGTACTTATATGAACAAGTATATTGCCAAGTGTCAGATTTTTAAGCTAGCATGGCTGATTCATTTGTTACTACTGTTAGGAATTACAGTTTTGGAGACTTAAATCCATGTCTTATGCAGTGAAAGGTGACTTCTGGCATCTGAGTCACCTGATAGCATCTTTGATTGCCTCAGAAGATTTAGTTTTGGACTCTGAAAAAAAATAAAATTGCAAGTCCCATTATGTTTGGTAGGAATATATATTGCTCATATGTAGGGCTCTAGGAATCAGCGTCCACTAATGTATTACAGTATTTTCTTCTTTTATTAAACAACTTTTTATTGACCAGTGAGAAATGGTTTTCTTTGGGGAACTGGAATCTGTTCTTTGTAAAAGAGAGAGTTTAATCACTATCACTGATCTGAAGCCAACACTGACTTCTAACTGATAACTTTGTAGATACTCTAATGTGGTTTGCAACCCTACAGTGACACATTCAAGTCCATAGTAGCCATGACACATTGCCAAAAGGCTGTGTCATGAGAAGGAATGTTAGCCCTTGTGAGGGAACTTCCACAGGCTGCATCAAGACTACATGGCTGGTGTGCTTGTCCCTCCTCATCATAGGCAAGCAAAGCATCTCCCTCTAGATTTCCTTCTTGCACATGTCAGAGGGCTGAGGTGTGGTGACTACAGAGAGGGGAAGAGCTAACACACAGTAGATACATGCTAGCACAAAGGTGATGGGAAGTGATCCAGATTCCTCAGTTCAAGCAGCACTAAGGATCTCAGGATGTGAAGTAAAATTTTCAGTGATTTTCATGATTCTCCCTTCATCTTACCAGAACACTACAGTTTTTTTTCTTTTTGTGGGAGCATTTTGTTGCTCATAACATGGTAACCTACCATGTTTTCCTACAATTAATCCTTTCATTTGTTCTTGATTTATTCTTCATGGTTTTTTGTTTGTTTGTTTGGTGTTTTTTTTTTGTTTGTTGTTTTTTTTGTTTTGTTTTGTTTTGTTTTTTTTTTTTGCAAATGAAGGGATTTACACTTCCTGTTCTATTACTTCCATGTATTTGGAGTAGGACTAGTTGAAATCAGTCTGTGTTTTGACATAGCTGAGTCTGTGGTTTTCTATGTTTGCATCTTTCTCACTTCCATCATTGTATCCTACTGCCATCCACATACATTTTTGTTTAAATACAGTAAAATTATCCCTGTGTGTTGGGTGGGCATCACTAGAATGTTAGTAGTAACAGCAAAGTCCATTTTGTTTTTCAGCACCCTGTTTTCCCTTACCAAGGTTTCCATGAGGTGATACTTGGAAATGTTTTGAAGAGGTTTTTCTTGGTTTATTTTCTGCCATAGCTCTCAGTAAATATTTTTTGAGTACTTTTATATTCTTCTGGTCTATATGACTTGGAGAATGAAAGCATGCTGCAGTGAAAGCAGTATTTTCTGAAATTTGAGATAAAATATAAACCTCAATGTGAGTTTCTCTCAATTTTGAGAAAAATTACTATGTATACAAAATATAGAGCTTAATCATATATAATTTGGTTGATCATCTTCCTAAGCACTCAGTAAATCTTCTACCTGATATTTTGAGGCTCATTTACTATTTGTCTCTTGAAGAATAGATTTTTTTATTATAAAATAATATAGATCAGTAAATAAATCTTGCACATCTAGATAAGGTGAATGTTTTATAAATATATTTTACTGTAATTTATAGTTATAAAACATAAATATTATATATATATAACCTGCACATCTATATATGTACATATATATGCATATATATATATACACACACACATGCACAGAAGCACGTGTATACATATTTTATAATTATCTCTCTCTAAAAAAGTATTCTCTTATTAATGCTGTTTTTAGATTTAATCTCATGCCGGTTTTAAAATACTGTTTCTAAGTGAGTCTTGTTTGTTGCTTTGTACAATTTGAAACAGCCTTGTATTTCCATTGTAGTTATGAAGTTTGGAAATGGGAAATGATCAATTTTTAATATCAATTTTTGATGTGTATCTCTTACCTTTTTTGTCCCCCACTGTTTCTGCCCCTTTCCCACCTTGCCTTTCAGGTATGAGCACATTCTGCTGGCTCCAGACCCAGTACCAATGTATGCTCTGAAACTGCTGGTGGCCCTGACTGAGTGCAGCCCTGCTTCTGTGAGGTGATACAGCTACACATTCTCTGTTGCTCTGGGTTCCTTCTGTTTCAATTTATCCTTTCCTATTAGGAATTAGCAATAACAGATCCCACTACTGTACTTCTTTAACTAGCACTATAATTTAGAAAAATCATTGGAGACTGTTTGTTAGAGAACACACCTTACATCTTTTGTGTCAATTTTATATCATCCTGGTTATTTTAATCTGGATTTAGCCAATGAAACACTAGAGACAAAATCTGAAGAATTTTGATATTAAAATTATCTTTAAAAATGTAAAAACAACCCAAACCAAACCTAAAACATTATCAAAACTGTTGTTCAACTAAATGTATTTGTGACTAGGACAAAGGTGGTATGTTTGTTAAATGTTTACACCAGTCAATTCACTTGAAAACTGGTCAGTTCTGCAAATATATCTACCCTTAAAATTCCTAAATACAAATTTTAATTTTTGGTATAAGTAGACTCAGTATATTTAGAAGTATCTTAATATGTCTTCCTTCTTGTTCCAAAATTTAGACTGTGATGGACAGAAAAAAAAAACAAAAAAAAACCCCGCCTCATACAACTTAAACTGTGCGAGTTGATAGTAATAAGGAGGGATCTCTCTGTCTTCTTGGATATGCCTGAAAAATGTGGTTATTATTGTCATTGACCATTGTCTATTTGCGATGTCTGATAGTGTTATGGCTCAGAGGTTACTAAGCATTGTACTGTCTTGCTTTGATTGATTGAAATGAGCCTAAGAAAAAAAACCCAAGGAAATTTAATTTGTTTTCCCCCTTTTTATTACAAAAGATGAAACATCCTCTTTTAATCTTTTATGGTGCTACCAGGAATGGTCCTTTAATATACTAGTAGACTACAAATTAACTATGAAATAGGGTGGCTTGAGATTTTAAATGTTTTGAATTGTATAAAGCAGTTTTCATTGTAAAGAAACTGTTTATGCTGCTGTAGGATTTTATGTATTCTAGAAGCAAATAGAACAGCTTTTCATTTTTAGATTTAACCCACAGATATTCTAGTACTTTAAGAGTTATGAAGAATATTTCTGTAACCAGAATACTCGTTATATTTGCAGCACATTTTCTCTCCCTCTGCTGAAATTTTTCTTCATTTTCTCTCTCTACTGAAATTGCTTTATTTGAGAAATCATATATATTTGCCATTATGTATGGCACAATCTACCGATGTAGGCAGATTGTGGATGCACACTCATCCTCATGGTCGTCTGGCATCAAACAGGAATTTTTTTCTTAATATTATTAGAAAGCAGCTGTGGATATTCAATGAACTATTAATAATTTGAAATACCAGTATGCCCAGCACTTTTATTTAAGGACTGGCAATCAGATTCCAGATTCTAATGCATCTGTAATTTTTGTGTTTCTCAAGTACTTTACAGGTCCTCTTTTACTTTCACTAAATCATTTGTTTGGCTGAATTTCTAAAGGAGTACAGTTTAGGCAATTCCCTTGGTCTTTTTCCTTATTTTTCGGCTTCCCAATAAATTTTGCAGGAAGTAGCCAGTGCTTCAAAAGCGTGAGAAAGGTGAATAATATATTCATATTCATATGAATTGCTGGTGAACAAAATGGAAACCAGGTACATGCTATAGTGAACACTATATCACAATTGGTTCTGTTTTGGTTCAATGAGTAATTAATCAGTATTCATGAAGCTCAAAATTACTCAAGGCATATGCTCTCTTTTGCTCCTTCCATTAGATAGATGGAAAGTATCTGCAAAAATTGATGGGGAGTAAATAAATAATAATGGACACAAATCCTGTGGGATTTCATTTTTTCTTGGTGGAAAAACTCCACTGCATTTTAGTACTGATGTGAACGTTGTGAGTCACTGCATTGAATCTGTGGCTTCTTCAAGCTTACATTTTATCCACGATGCCTGGCTTTCAAGGATGAAGGCTTTCTCTTGCGATTTTAAATGAATAAAAGTGGTAGTAGCAAAAAGATTGAAAAATAACAAAATGTTAAATTAGTATTTACCTTGCTGTTGCAATGTCTTTTGAAAATAGTTATTAATATTCTTTTGCAGTAAAGAGTGAATTGGGAGGAGGACAAGGGCTAGTGTGCTTTTATTTAGTTTGTTCCATATGATAGCTTGTTCTCAGACATGTTCACCTAACAGATTCTCGCTTTCTTTCTCTCTCTTTATTAATTCTACCAGTTTTCTTGCATCTCACTCTTCCTACCTGAGCTTAGGATTTACCTGTGTGCTCCCTGATAGAGGCATCTGCATTTGAGCAGTTCTTATTTTAGCACTTGAAAGGAGACAGATGCACTCCATTTTTTTTTTGTTTCCTTTTTTTCACAGCTGATACTGTAAATTAGCTAAATTGTGATATCAGAGGAAAGACATTTCATCTTCTTCCAACTATTTTTGGACATTTCTGTTTTCTATTAGAGGTTGTTTGTTATAGATGTAATAAACACAGATATTCAAATACAGTTATATTTTTGATGTTTCTTAAGCTTATGATAAAATACTGTAGTTACAATACATGTTTTGAATTTCTTTAACTAGCATTTTTTAAGAATACAAAAAATACTTTGTGCTCTTTGCCATTGCTCCACTGTTGAGGTAATTTTTAACATTCTCTGTTGTAGGAGCTCTTCCACTCCATTCCTTTTCAATTTAGCAGTGAAAAACTCTAATGATAACCCATTAGTGTATTGCAGAATTAGATCTCTCACCAACATAAGTTCTCTCTTGTGTAAGAGGGTAGCTGTAAAAAAACCCAACTTTGATGTGTTTCTGTGGACACTTAATTATTTGGACATCTGATCATGTAAGCATCTACAGGAAGAAAATGCAGTTTCAGAAAAGGATGAGTGTTTTCTTGTCTGTTTTAACCTGAGTGGGTTAGAGTATAATTGAATCAGGTACCCTTTTGTACCTGCTTTTACATCACACAACAATTGCTGTCTGATACAACCTCACTTAAATTTCGTTTACTAAGAAAGCAGCAGAT
The DNA here is from genome assembly GCA_013400575.1 of Peucedramus taeniatus. NCBI lineage: Eukaryota > Metazoa > Chordata > Aves > Passeriformes > Fringillidae > Peucedramus > Peucedramus taeniatus. Next base: position 11,817 of record WBNO01020076.1, read on the forward strand.
ATTGGAAGAGTGAGCTTTGAACCGAATTTGTCCATCAATTGCCTGTTTTATACTTGGCTCAAAGCAAATAGTCTGGCTTTCAACCTTCTAGTAATATTCTGTCGTGGCTCTCCTAAATACCTGTTGCCTTGTCATCTTCAAGACTTTTTAGTGTTTTGTAATAAGAAAAATTGTGAACATTAAAACCAATGTGAGAATGAGTAGCAGAGCCCATATTTAGCTATATCGAGACTGATGATTTCAAAAGAAATCACTGATATTAAGGAAAGTTGAGCTTCAGTTAATGATTCATTTCTGGACTACTGTAAATTTGCATTAGTTTTTTTTCCCCTTTGCATTGATTGCTCTTGGTGAATTGTACCCGTGTAAAGAGTTTTTGGAGGAATAGAACTTCTCCCAGTAGAGCAAATGTCTGCAGCAGCTGAGGTGTGATTTAACTACGCAAAGTCTGCATTCGAACTGAACAGTATCGTAGGTAGCTTGTCCTTTTGTGTGTTTACCAACTTAATGTATACGTTATATGCATGGATAGGAAGTCAGACATAATCTATAAAGGGTTAGGGTTTTTTTCAGTTCCTGCTTTGAGTCTTTTATGCTCTTTGATGGGGTCTGTAATAATCAGATTGCTAGGTTTTTTCCTAGTAGTGAAGCGTTTATGTGAATTTCTTAGTTTCTCTTAAAACTATGATATACCTATACCTGTATGATATACCAATTCACTGCTCTTAAATGTTTTGACTGTTGTAATAGAATCTATACTGTGCTACTCCGAGAAACTTTTATTGGATCATGATTCTTAAGCTGCCTTTTTGCCTTACCAAGAACCTTATGAAGTGTAGCTGTGCACTCTCTTAGGCAGCTACTTGGCCTACCTTTAGTCAGAAACTCATAGCATCTGGTGACATTAATATATCTGAAAGCTAAACCTTCTAAACTACGGAGTCTGAATTTTATGGCTTGCTAAAATAGACAATTTTGGTTTCAAGGGAGAGAGACAGTAAAGGTAATAGAATAGAAGTGGAGGGAATGTCAGATTTTGCATCAGATAATGATCATGGAAGTGGGACACATTCCAGTATTCTATTAAGGGCATTTCCTGAGGGAGAAACACTTAAATAAAAACTAATAGTAAGGCACCCTTCTTAGATGCATGATGAAGGACAGGGGACCAAATTAAGTAACCTTTCTCACCTCCTGTCCTTAAAAATAAATCTTCCAGACAAACATTAACCTGCACTAAAAAAGGGGAAAAGGCATCAGAAACCAAAACAGGACAGTGCTGAAGAGCAGCAACAAAAAAATCTGCTGCTTCTAAATGCCACAGATCTACTACCTGTGAAGATGATAGATGGATTGAGATCATGTGTTGCAGCATAATGTCCTGACTAATCTAAGTAACTGTCATAGTGTCTTTGGAATCATCCAAGAATTGTCTGGTTTTCAAACTTTTTTTTTGTACCTATACATTATCTATTAAAGACCATTAAAGGCACTTTTTAGGGTTGGTGTTAGGAATAAGTTGATCGTCTTTTCATACACTGTTATGATCTACATCAGTGTTTAGTTACATTCCACTATATTCTGAAACGGTCTAAATTCTTTGCTCTTGATTTTAAAAAACCCCAAACAAACCCCAAACCAAACCCAAACTCTTCGGAGTTCAATGTGGTATTTTTAATCATTTGTTGGTGTTGTGCATGGATTGTGTTTGAACCTGCTGTAGTTTCTTTGCCATTATACTAGAGGTCTAGTGCTTTAGTGCTTTCCTTGATTAATATGGGCTTATGGTAATTGCTTTAAAATACTTTGTTCTTCTCATTAGTCATTTTAATTTCCTAGTTTAGGGTTGAAATGCTCAGTTTAAAAGTAGGTCTGTTTGCTTCTATATTACTTCTCTGTTTTTATGTGTTTTACTTTCTATAATGAATATGAATAAAATAAAATGGAGTAGTTCTGATAATAGGTAAGCCTTAGGGCCTAGTCCAGCTGAACTGAGCAGTAGAACTACATGTTAGAGGTGTACAACATTAGTGAGAAAATCACAATCCAGATGGATTGAGAGAGATTGCCAGAGGATTAAACTGTTTTATTAGAACTTCAGGGAATGTTTATGTAGATTTAGAACTCGATTTTCATTATGCTAGTTTCACATCTATGGAAATTGAGTTGTAAAAACTCAGATTTTCCTTTTAGAGAAGTAATGCTAATATAAAACACGAGAATTTTTATTTAGATCTTGTTGTTCCTATTGTTTGGTGCAATGTTTGCATATATGCTGCTTTATTGAAAAACATCAGGCAGGAAGACTTGCCCAGAAACAGACTCTTGAAATGTTAACTTTTGTGTCAGCTAATAACACTGTTGTCAAGTCGCACATCATTGTAATTCATATCAAAGGCAGTGGTCAGAGTTCATTATTGCAAAGGAGTTCTCATAGTCTAGTCATGTACAGACTGTAATACTAATCACCATTTTTCATGTAAAACACAACTCCTTAGTGTTACATTTTTATAAAAGCTCCCCTTTAGTAAAGAAATAAGCTATTAACCTTAAATCTGTAATTTTGTTTCCTCTTTCATGTTGCTGATCAATTACTGGATGTCTAACTTGTAAAAATGTGAGACAAATATTTGATGTTACTGTTAAAGGAATTTTTGAAAAGAGTCGTGTTGGAAGGTTCAAATAACATAAAGCATTAAAAAGGACCAAATACCATTCATCCTTGGTTGTTTTTACTTTCAAGAGTGAATTTTTGGCTTTGTAAATCTAAGTACCAAATGAGGAAGAGTCAGCTGGTTGGGTTGCTACAGCTGGAGCTGCAGACTTGAGTGAATTCAGTTCTGCCTGAATTGTCTGTTCAGCATGAAACAAATCTAAACCACTGTCCAGTCCATTCTCTTGTGTTCAATAGGAGTGCCCAGAGTAGACTACAGGAAGGAGTCAAGTGTGTGGGAATACTTTCTGGAGGCTTTCTCAGCCACCTCTGAGGTTTTTTTTCAGAACCCATATAAGATGATATTGTCTTCTGTAGATGGTAGCTATTGAGGTGTCATCTTCTTTTCATTTATGTGGACTGAAAGAGATATTTCAGAAGTCACTTTCAACATAAATAATTATTCTATAACATAACCACATGTATATAAAGATTTATCATCTTCATTTATTTTCTTTGTATTTCTTTGTCTGATCTGATCACTTGCCATTTAATTTCATGCCATCATCTTACAGTTAGGAAGAAGCACACTACTTCATAAATTTCTGGAATATTTTCTCCTTTAGCTGTCTCTCCCAGCCTTTGCCATCTGAGCAGTCATTCTTATTAAGAGCCCTTAGTAGGGTTCAAAAATCAGTCATGGATTTGACATTTCATCCCTTTAAAATGAATGTCTTGGTTCTTGCTTTGTGCATGTCCACCAGTTCTATTCTGCAGAATAATTTCTACTCATTTGTTTAGCTTAGAATGTCTTTAAACCCAGATTTCCACACCCTCCCATCCAGCTTTTCTCTAAAGCTTTTCTCTGATAACAATACATTTTCTGTCTTTTAAATTTTTAAGGTATCAAACCTGTAACAAAAACCCTTTTGTGTTTAGTGTCCTGCAGTAGGTTTTTGTTTTCAAAGGAAGTAATTTAAGATTTCTTAGAAAAACAGACCTCGCATATTGTTGGAAAGCAAAATTGGAGGCACGGTCTCATTCTGAAAATTGTTAGTATATTAAAAATTCAGATTGTACTGATAGCAAGTCTTTTAAAATCAGATCACCCGTTACTTTAAGCCAGCACTGTGTATTTATATATAGATTTATAGATTTTAGATGGAAATAGTGTTATTTAGTATTATGATTTGCATGTGTATATCGTGATGATTCTGTATATTTTCCAAACAGGGCAGGACCTAAGTTAATATAAATTATGTAACAGTCTATGAAGAACCAAAATACTTTTGCTTTAGAATATGAACATTTTATGAAATAAATCCCATAGCTAACCTCCTCTTTCACTAGCTTTAAAACAATTCCTTTGTAAAACTACGTAAGACAGCAATGAAGAGTGTGATAAAGTCACTCTCTCGCTTGAGCACATTATATGCAAAGTTGGGATAAATCAGCTTTAAGCTTTGTCTTAATGCAGTGCTTGATGTGACTTTATGCTTTAGCTAAGTTATGTGTATAATTTTCTTTTAGGGCTGCAGCTTTTTATTGTCTCAGTCATAAAGGTTGGCAGGTGGCCTTTAAGAACAGACCTATTGGCTCTAGTTTTTTCTTAGCTTATCTCAGCATAAAGTATAGCTGACTTTGTAATGCTGGACCACTTCCAATGTTTGAAAACAACTGTTTCATAATTTACCCCCTACCACAAATGCATTGATCTACTTGCTGCCTAAACTAGGATTGCTTAGCTATTCTTGGTATTTGATTGTATTTTACTGCTAATGTGTTCACAGTTTAAATGCTGCTTATGTAGCAAAGTGAGCAACTTTTGCTAGGGTAAGTAATTCCAATAAGCCCTAAGCATAAGTAGTCTTGTGCTGGCAAAACTTCATTTTGTCAGTATGATTACTGTTACAATACCTGCTCTTTTTGGGAGTCTGTGGTGTTTAAATGACTTTCTTTACATTCAGTTTTATTATATTTACATCAGCAAAATTCTGTTTTACAGGCATGGACTAGGCTTTTAATTTAACTAGTAGGTTTGGCTCTGGAAATGAACCTCAAATATAATAAGTCTTCCTATCTGTAATCCTGAGACTCTCTTATGACCTGCCCTTGTCCAGCCTGCCATAACTGTCTATTTAAGGGTTATTAGATGGCCCAGAGGAGATTAGCTTTCATGTTCTCCTGACCTATTAAAGTAATTTGTTTCCATTGCATATGGAAATTTTTTTCCTTCAATTTAATAAGAAGAGATATTGTCCTTAAATTTAAGCTTCTAAACTTAGAAATAATGAGTTTCTTTCCTTACCTAAACTCTTTTCTCTCTGTTGAGTGTAACATTCCTTTATGCAAGAAAAAATGAACACATTTGTTTGAAAAAGGCTATTACTTAGTTTTGTTAAATGTCTGTATGTGGGTGCATAAAATGATACCATTTTGTTATGTTTTGAACAGTTTAGTGGATGTGTTTTACTTGTCTCCAGGTTCACATGCCAGTGCTGTACAATGCAACAGATCTTGTTACCACCCTTAACTCATATAGATTCTACTTGTTACCACCCTTAACTCATATAGATTCTATGTCATAAAATCATTATTACATTTAGGTGAAGGCAAGGATCAGAGAAATAATAAAACAGTATGAAAAAGTTAACCATTATTTATACATAATGCATATATTTGCATTACTTAGAAATAATTCTGAGTTATTCATAGATACTGTTGTTCTCTAAGCATGGCTTTCATTCCTTATTATATTTCCTTCACAAAACGTGATTCCAGCAAATATGAACAACCAGGGCTCTTACAGATGACATTAATATAAATTAAGCATTTATTTTAAAACCTTTGGATGTCTGCTCTAGCCCCCTCTGATTTTTTTCATTAAGTTCATAGAGGAGAATGTGAAATTCCTTTTAGCTGCTTCAGTTCACAGTGTAGTATTTTATCTTATACTATCCATAAAAATAACACCTTATCTTAAAATAACTCTTACTTTATTGGACATTAATAAAAACTCCTAAATGGAACTATGTGATTCTAGGTATATATGAGTTCTTTTTAACAAATAGCTTACCAAACAGAATTAATCTGATTATTGTTTTACCAGAAGCCACTATAGAGTTTTACACAGTAAAACT
>WBNO01020077.1:2273-13980 GCA_013400575.1 Peucedramus taeniatus
AGTAGATGCAGTTCTGTGAAGTGGAAATAGTCCTGTAGGAAAGTCCAGTGGTGATGAGATGAGTCCAGTCTTCCTCTGGAGAAAAATCCAGTGGCAGGAAAAACAAGCAGGGTCTTCTGGTACTCCTATGTCCTTTCTGAGCAGTGTCCTCTGACCGAGCTGTCCTGTTCACTGCTGTTCCCCAGGAGCAACCTGCCACCCCCTTTTGTTTCAGTCAAGCACCCATAAGTACCCAGCAATTAGTTACGTAGCAAAACCACCAGGAAAAAATTCCACAAACACAAAAGAAACAGATCCAACCCCCAACAGCTTGCTACTTGGTATCATTTTTATTGGTTTGTTAGATTTATTGAAGAAATGATCTGGCAAAAGCAAGTCCTTTGAGGAGCAGGTGAGGGAGTTGGGGTTGTTTAGCCTGCAGAAGAGAGAGGAGGAGTCTCTTCATTATCTACAACTACCTGGAAGGAAGTTGGAGTCAGGTGGGGATTGGCCTCTTTACCCAGACAACCAGTGGATAGGACAAGAGGACACAGCCTCAGTGCCAGGAGAGTTTCAGGCTGGACATCAGGAGGAACTTCTCCTCAGAAATGATAGCTAAACATTGGAATTGGCTGCACAGGGAGGAGGTGGAGTCCCTGTCCCTGCAGGTGTTTACGAAAACACTGGATGTGGCAGGTAGTGCCCTGTTCTCATTCTAGATCACAGGGTGGTGATCAGTTGAAAATTGGACTGGATCTCAAGGATTTTTTCCAATCTAATTGATTCTTTGATTGTGATTGTGTAAAGGGCAGGAATTCCAATGTAAGGGTTACTGCCAAGCAAGCTGAGTCATCCGTGTTTATTAATTCTGCTGATTCTGTTATTAACACTCATTTTTCAGCAGATAATCTGCTGTACAAAGTAGGTAATATGTAACCGAAATACACTGTTTAAAATAAATCTTTCCCATCTTTTTCATCCCTTGGTCTTTTATCAGATGTGTAGGCAAGAAACCAAGAGATAAGCATCAAGTTAATTTATTGCTGTATCATTTTTCCTCCTCCCTTCTTCCAGACTTTGCACAGCTGATTCATGCCTAATGCTAAGGAGGTATTGTTATTGTCTTATGGGCGATGCAGAGTGAGAACTGTAGAAGTAATGCATTTTGTCTGTAAAGGAAATAAAATCCAAAACAATTTAAAGAATCTGCCAGAGAAAAAGAACAAGCTGGGATCCTTCTAGGAACCTCACATTCAGCCAAGAGCATTTGTGTTCTATTTAAAAATGCAGAGGGAGCGTTGACATCTCGTGTTTGTTCCAGTATTTTACTAGACAGATTGAATGGTCCACAATGCAATTTGAAGTGCAAGTATCCCCCTCATATGGCTCTTTGTAAAGTCTTTTGGAGATGGAAGTCAATATCTATGGGTCTTTGGAGATGCAGCAATTGATTACCTGTCCAAGTCAATGAGCATTAAAACCCAAAGAGACTCAGAAATGTACTTCACTGTTCTAAAGCCTCACCTCTGATACCACTGATGCACAATGACTGATCTATGCTGAAGTTCAGTATATAAGTAAAACAGCTGTTCTGAGACCTAATTGAAGTTTTGTAACATCCAGAAAACTCTAAGCTAACACCTTTTGCTGAAATGCTGGTATGCCTGCGTGTATGCCTTGAGTACAGTTTTGGTGCAGGATGAACATAAAGTATATCAGATTTCAGAGCCACTTTCTCCTTTGTCTGCTAATACTTTGTTCCCTCAGCTTGTAGAATAACACCACCTTGTCTTCTCAAAGCTCCTTTCAACACGAAGACCTCTTCCAGCAGTACACAAGAATCTCTTCATCCCCTGTAAATGAAGTGAATGGAGCAATTAGTTCATGATTCTTAGAAAGGCAGGAGCTGTTTAAGAGAGCCAAGAGTTAGTGACTGAAAAGGAGGGAGAACTGAGTTTCCAGCTGCAGCTGCATATGACGAGTAAACTGTGAGTGACAGAAACTGAGGCTCAGTAGGGGAAGTAGTTGATTCAAGTTTTTGGAAAATAAAAACACTTCTTTGGGGAAACTGCTAACTTAATGAGTTTAAGATCTAGGTTTTACAACTTACCTGAAACACATCCTTTATCAGCACTAATTTTGGGGATTGCTGAGCTAACTGAATTGGAAGTTGGTAATTTCTTGGAAATCTGATGTCATGACTTTCATTTAATTCCATTTTCTGCTGAATCTCATGACTAAGTTCTGATGATAAGAAAGATTTCACTGGAGTGGAACTCAATAGGTTTTAAATATTAACTTTCATTCACTATCGATTGTACCTTATGAATGTGAGTGCATCTGAATGTACTCACCATTCCCAAGAGGCATTTGATTGTCAATTTTCTATTAAAATTCCATAAACGATGGAGATTCCACAGTCCTGGATGACATTATTTTAGATCTCTAAACCACATTTTCCTGTTGTGTTTCCTTCTGTAATTTCATATCAGCAATAAACTGTGGGGCACATGCCAATGTATGTCACACTTATAGAATGTCCTGTCCATAAAGTATGTGAGCTCTACTGTTTCCCAAATCACAAAGTCCTGTGTTCCACAGAAGTATCAGACTTTCTGCACAATTCTGGCCCTTAGTCAACTGCTTCTTGTTTATACTTAGCTCTTAACAATAATAAGTATATGCAAGAACAGGTCTTGTTTCTTGAGAGATCTAGCTGAGTTATGGTTGCTTCTATAAGAGGACTAATGATACAAGGAACTAGGGATTGTAAGGCTTACTTCAATATAAAAACATAAAATATTTTGTTTTAGTGAGAGAAAAACACAGGTAACTTTGTAGTGCACCAGCGTGTGAGTTTGGAGATCTTCTAAAGTGTGTAGCTGAGATCCTGGCCATCTCTTAAGAAAGGTAACAAGTGCAGTCTGGATTATAGGCTAATCAGCTGGCCTTCAGCCTCCAAAAAACTGTTGACCATATCCTGATGGAAGTTGGTTCTGGGCACATAAAGTACCAGAAGGTAATTTGAAGAAGCCAACATGGATTTACAAGGCTCAAATTTGTGCCTTCTAGGGAGGAATGACTGACATTGTGGATGAAGGGAAAGGAGTTTGTTATTTGCAGAAGGTGTCATTTAGCACAGCTTTCTACATATCTTCCATTTAGCACAGCTTTCTACTCGTTGTTCCATAGCATCCTGATACGCCTGGAGATACATAGACTGAGGCATTCTACTAGGCCATTGATGAGACACGATTTAGAAATGCATGTGAAAATGGGCATGAAATACACATAAAGTATTAAATGTGACCTACTGTCTTTCTCACAAGTGGCTACTAACATTTGTCCTTTGCTTTCTGTCTACCATGTCAGAGAAATGTTGTGAATTTAAGGACAAATATGGGCTTTGTTTTTTTAGAAGAATCACTTGGTTATTAGTACGAAAGTGAGTTAAAAAACACTTTGTTGATTTTATTCCTGAAATATATGATATTCCTGTTGGGTTGTTATATTTCTTGCATTCAGAGAGCTGTTTATTGCTTTTCTTTTTAGTTACTTTTTGATGAGGTAATCAACAAATATGTCATAAGTGGATTTACACTATGATTTGAGATATTAAATAGCAGCAGCAATCCAGCTTCAGAAATCCCTTTTTTATGAAGATAAAATCATAGATAAAGATGACTTTTTCTTTCTTTAATTAAATACATGCATTTTAAAAATGCTGAAAAATAACAGTGTGAGAAAGAAAATGCAGCAGTTCAGAAATATATTTCAAGAGTTCTTTTCTTGAATTACTGTTTCTTGTCTTTCCCAGACACTTCATGCAGGAAATCTGTTGTATTTCAGAATGAGCTCTCTTTGAAGGTTTCAAGAGCTAAGCCAGCTAGCCCTTTCATGCTGATTCCTCCATTTTTTTAAACTAAAAAAAATTAAAAATCCAGATCCATTTTCACATGTCCTGATTCATTGAGTAATTAACTAATTCAGTTAAATACATATTGAACTTTAAATATAGTCATAATCACACTAATTCATTTTGATTATTCATATCCCTAAAAGAGAGATACATAGGACTAAATATATTGTTAAATCAGGTGTGTCCTCTCTCACAAAGTTTTAAGCTGCTGCATCAGTTGGGAGAACTTTGGGAATCACAGTATCCCAGAAATACTCAAAATAGCTGTTGACCCATAGATCTGGGTTGGCCTGCTGCAATTTTTCTGATTCAACAACAGCTGAAGACTTCTAGTAGGCAAAGGAAGGAGGTCAACTCATCAGTTCCTATAGCTCTATGAAAAGAGTATGTTTTATTTTAGTTTTGGCAGTTAGTCTAGCATTGAGAAAACGAATGCTTTTTTTTTTACACTAGAAATAACTTCAAAAATATTTTTACTTATTTAGTATTTTAATATGGAATGGGGAAAGCTCATTATCAAATCAGGCCCTCAGGTCTTATAATCTGATGACATTTGTCTTCTCTAGACACAGTCAGAATTTTTAACACAAAAATATTTGTTCATGGTGGGAAGATAGCAGGTGGCAGTGAAAATGAAATGAGGTTTACTTTGGGTAATATTTCAAGCACAGAGAGGAATTTAAATTAAAAAATAAAAACTTTAACTTATTATCTGTCCATCATAGGACAGGTGTTTTCCTCTGTTCTCTTTTGTTTTGTTTGTTGAGCAAAAGGATTGTTAACTAATTGTCATTACATTTATGGTTTATCAGTCATTTGTCTTTGGGAAGCACCTAGAGAAAGCAAGATTAACTTATTTCTAAGGACAAAATAAAAACATAGATATTAAATATGATATATAATTGAAATTTCCTGGAGAAGTTTCTTGGTAGCTGATCAGGAAATTTCACATAATATTCTTTCCTGAAAGTAAATCAAAAAAGTCAATGAAATTGAATTTAGCAGATAATTTTTGAGCTCTGGACATGAAAAAGACTCAAGAAATAGTTATATTTTCCAAAAGGACATTGGTCCTCAACCCGTGAAATAAAAATATTAACTAAAGAGGAACAACAGAGCCAAATATGCTTGCTATGTGACAGCTGTGTAGCTGAATGCTCCCAGCCAAATCCTCTTCCGTTGTTTTTGACAAAATGTAAGGGTTTTGACTATTTGGGACTTTGGGACATTTGATATCAAAGAGCCATAACAACTCTGACAGAGATCTGGATTTCTGCAATGGTGAAAGGCTACACAGGTGGCCCTTAAGTATTCTCTAACTGTTTTGTCTTAGAGACTCTATTGCTCCTGCAGAGGTGGGAGGTCTAGTGAGAAGCTGAGTAGACAGCTCAATTAATTTTTTTTTCCATTAAATTTTACAGGTCGCACAAGAAACCGAAGCAACTATTCCTCCTACCATGCTTAAAAGGCTCTGAATCTTCATACACATATCAGTCATAAACTGACAGGAAAGAGCCCAAAGGATGAAGGGGAGGGTGCTAGTACATTTAGTCACCTGTATCTTTGCTATTGCTGTCAGCAGAACAGGAAAAGCTGAAAATGCTCATAAGTGATTTTTTTAAAAAAACTCTGGTTTAAGTTCTTTGAGAGAAATGTATACTAGGTATACCTGTACACCGGAAGAAACCTCAGATTCTTTTGTAACTACTCATCCCAGAAATAAGGAACTCTTATTTATCCCTGTTCCACTGACCTAAGACACACAGTCTCAGTGATTTGATCAGTGATGCACAAGGAAATTTGTGATCAGGTGAACAGTTAAAGCCAGCATCAATATCCCAGACTATCCTGCTTACCTGTAAACAATTGTTCCTTTGTGAATTGAGTTAAGAGTCAGAGTTCTGTTTAGCAGCCATAAAGCTGCCAGTTTAAACAGATTAATTACAGGGCCAGAGCTCCACCTCCTTTTTTAATCTCAGACATTACAAGCTCTAGGAAGTAGAAAAAACATGTATTTCTACAATTACATCCACTGATAGTGTTTTTCAAAAAGATACAGTTCACTTTGTCTTGAGCAGGGAATGTATCTGCTCATCAAAGGACTCCCTCTTCACCAGACGCCCTGTTTGCCACTGTCATAAATGTGTGACACAAAACAAGGTGAGAATGATCCGAATTTACTCTCTCTGACCTCCTAATATAGTTTAACATGGGATGAAAGTTAATTAAAATCACTTCTGCTTGACTGAAGTCAATATGTAATAGCTTCTCTAGTTAATGTTAAAGCCACCTGATAAAAAAACACCATTGGAGATTTGAGAGTTAGCAATCCACATGTGCTGGGCATACATTTTATTTCTGGGAGAAGAAAGTAAAAACCAAAGAACAATAAGAAAGGTTCTGTTAATTGCAAGTCTGTGACAGTGGTTGGAAAATCTCACTGTATCTTACAGCTGAACTGTGGGGTGAACAGTGGGGGAGCTAATATAAGGTTTGCACATGCAGTATTCCATATTCTGAGCACTGGGATCTTGCTTGAAGAAGCACAAAAACATCCCAGTCCTTATTAAAATCAAGTGTCCAGGAGAAGAAGATAGAACTTTAAAACAAAGTGCCGAAGCTGGAGAAACATGAGGGAAGTACAGCTAATGCAAACCAAAACCCAAACTCTGATAGCTGTTTGCTACAGGGAGAGAATTTCTCATTCAAATCACTATGGATAACTTTACCTCAGCTCTGAGCTTCTGATAGTTAAGTAGAACAAACTGCCTTCAGTAAAAGATTAAATATCAGATTATATCTTGATATGAAAATTATTGCTATGTTATCAGGATCACTGTGTACACGAACTCATGCTGCTGGCCAGTGTTTGCACAGTAGTCAGACTTCTCCCTCACTGGCTTCACAGCTTTAAACTCCTCTTACTCTTAGCCTTCCTCGCAATTCCTGCTTAAATATATAACATATAATTCTGGAAAGCATTTTGAAATACAAAAACCTAAATCATGCAAATCAATTAAAATTAGTTTTTCATTTCACTGTCATTTTTCAAAGCTAGTATTTAAGGCCTTTTCTCCTCAAGGCTTTGAAAATCTGTGCAAAAGTTTCAATCAGTGGAGATCCAAGAGTTTTCAGGCAAACAGAAATTCTCAGGAAGGATCCTTTAATGGAATTTCCTTCTCCATCCTCCTGCCCCAACCCATTCAGAACTGTACTCATCAGCTCTGGAGTGAAACTAGTTCTAGAGCTGTAGGAGAGGAATGGTACTGTTATCCTTGCTGCAGGATGTGGCTGTCTTTCCCTCACCTGAGAGATTGAGACCCTGGGAATTTTATGAAAGCCAAAATTTTTTTTGCTATGGTGACAATGTCTGAAAGAACAAAAAGTTAAATGTTCTCACAAGTATGCAAAAAACAGTTTTCATGTCTCCAAACAGAGTTAAGGAGTGATTTTTAATGACTTTTTCTGTTTCATGTATGCTTGTTTTCTCAGGCTCTTTCTCTGAAGAGAGCAATGCAGACTTTTAACAAGGTGAACACCAAATTATTTAAGGTAGCAAGAATGTCAGGACTGTTATTGTCATGAGAAGTAAATGGCTGCATATCCAGTTTGGGATATAGTCAAGCTGCAAGTTCTTCTTAACAGAATAAAGAATTTAACAAAGTTACTGATTCAGGACGAGGCCTAACCTACAGGTTTAGTATATTTATTCCATCTCTGTTTCCACAATATGTTGCTTATTCAAAAATCTGTATTTATATGATGTCATTTTCACCGTGAATTCTGAGTGTTTCATAGAAGTATGTCAGTCTCAGTTCATTCTACCTAATTTCCTATCACATCTGCTGAATTCTCTCATATTTTTTTCTTTTGCTCTTTGACAATCCACTAGATATATTTTTATCCCTCTTTTTGGCAGCTCCTCTGTTTGGGATTATTCTGATCTCATAGCACCTCAGTCCCAGATTCTTTACAGACATACACTGAGGTTTTTATTCATAATGTGTTCTTAGTCTTTCTGGACCCTCCTTTATGAGGCCAAACAGTAAATTTAATCTGTTAAAGGTGATTAAAGATTGATGCTCTGTCAAATGAACAATTGTTTCCTGGAAATGAACCTATCCTGAACTACTGCATTTGCAGGTTTTCGGAGGGCCGTGGCTTTCTGTAATACTTTATATTATAAATAACTTTTTTTTTTTTTTTTCTAGTTCTCTTTTTTTACCTCTGGTCACTAGTATTTATTAAAATGGAAATTGAATCAGATTCTACCTCCTCTCTGTTGGCTGCCTCACCAAAGGAACTCTGTCAAAATTCATTTGGCAACCTAAACTTTCTATGTGGTCATCATCAGAACTACTCAAATTTGCTTTTAGATCTGCAAAATGAAAATGTGGAATATATTACTTTTGCTTGTTTGTTTGTTTGTTTTTAAATCATTATCTTTGAGCTGTTTTCTAGTCTTAAACCCCACCTAACTCACATACATAGAAAACATGTTGTTCCACTGAGAACTCAAGTACTTGGTGTACCATGTGTGCTGTATAGGCAACCAGATTAAATGGAAAACATCAATTACTTGATCAATCCACACAAGACTTTAATAATATCCAGGTCATCTGGGTTCATCTCTGACTTGGCAATAGATTTCATTTTGTGCCCTTGGATGACTCCCTTAGTCTGTCAACTTCTACCCCTCTGCAAGAGGCAGTTACGTTGCCAAAATTTGCTACCTTCCTGGGGCATTGTAATTAAAAAGCACCACCGAAAATGAGACTTTGAGATATTTCTGTGAGCAGTGACTATCTAATCAGGCAGATAGGTGAAATTAACAATATTTTTTTGACACAAGCAATGGTATACTGATACTTCCAGAAATCTCAGTGCTTGTATTCTAACATAGCTCATAAAAAACCATTAAACTCCCCCAGTGAGTCATGGAGAGCCTGTGCTTCTTCATCCTGCTTATTTCTAAGAGTCATACTCCTCATCACTGCTTGATTTAAAGGAAAAATTGACACACATGGTGGTTGGTCAGATAAAGGTATGCTAATCACCGACTGGTTTCAGTTTATAAAGGCTGTTAGAAATTTCATCCCTGGTATGTGGCTTTGAAAATCAAGATGATTTAATTGCAGGTGGGACACAGAAACTCTAATGAAAGAAATCCACACTCTTAGGGAGCAAAGGACAAATTACAAAGGGTTTATTTTGCTTTTATGCAGTGAAAGGTGAAATCATACTTAGGAGCAAGATGGCTCTCAGAGATAGACACCTGCAGTAATAGACTGGGGGCTTATCAGACTGCCAAGCTGCAGCACTGGGGATTTTTGAAGTGAATGTATGGTTGAGATGCTGGTCCAAAAGCTGACTGAGAAAGTAAGCCCTTGATTATTAAAGCCAGTACAATTTTAAGTGAAATACATCTAGTTCTGGTTAGATGCTCAAACTTCAGGTTTTGCCTATGAAAACAGTTCTCCTATTTTTTGATGAGGACTAGGACGGGAGCACCTAAAAGTAGTGGAGCAAGATGAGGGGCAAATAAAGGACAAAAAATCCCTTCTAGTAGGGAATTTCTAATATGTCTTGGGTTTCTGCCCTTTTAAGATGGGGATGGTTTCTTACACTCTTTAAAGTACATTGTCAACAGAAACGCTACTACTTTTATGATTAATGCTATAAAGAGCAATTAAGAACAGAGCTAAAATGACAAATCTTAGTGTCCTATTTACAAATTGTGTGCAGATGCTACTGTGCACTGCAGCATCTGTGTATAAGCATATAAATATTATCATTCTTGGGCTGATTTGCAGTTTATTGCATGGAAAAAGCCAACACAAAAATGTAATTTATATTTACTAAACTTTCTTCACAGAGGTAAGAAAGTTCTTATCTCACCCTTGAGTGAGAGAAGCTGTTTACTCAACTGGGTTCACTGATTTTATGCTGAGATTCTGCAGGCCAATTGTATCCTCAGCAGAAATCAACCTGACCTGCTCCATTGTACCCCCAAAGCACTTTCAAACTGACAGCTGTTACTGACTTTCTGAAAAATACAAAAAGATGCTCCTGGAGATTATTGTGACTTATGTGGTCTGTGCTTTCTAATCCCTGTCTAACTCTAGATGAGAAGTTGGTCTTTCCAAGGTGTGTCCCTTGCATCACATTGTGTCTGGGAGCTGTCTGCTGTTGATGGTGGGGACGCCCAGCTGACACCTTTAAATTTCCTCTTTAAAAAGACAGCATTACACAGTGATTGCATCTGAGTTTTCTTTCCCGTTTGCCATGTCATCTGTGGCCTTCTCCACTTCACCTCAGCATGCCTTTTTGTTTAACTGCTTTTTTAAAAAAGGGCATAAAGATACTGGTTCTGCTTGTAAAACACATTCAGTGCTGCAGATGAAAAATGTTTTGTTGCTTTCTAAGTGGTTATTTTGCAATTGGTTGCTTTTTGTTTCCTATTTTGGTCTCTAATAGGTGAACATGATTTCTGATTTTGTCTTTGTATCTTCCTTTTGATTGTGGAGAACCTCTTTCACTCAGTAAATAATTTCCTGCTCTTTAAGTGATGGGAATGATGAGGGTTGTTGGTGCACCTGAAACTAAATGCACTTTTGGTAGTGTATGCATCTGAAAAAAAGGTTGTGAGTATTTACTACACCAGACTTGAAGCAATAAGTTTTAAACCTCTTCCACAAACGAAACCAATTTCAAGGAAGAGAGGGAGGAAGGGTGATACCTTATTGTAAGGTGACATTGTTTATGTGTGCACCTGTAAACACATCTGCACATGGAACTGCTCAGAAGCCACTTCTGTAACTGTACAAGTTTGTTTAGCTTGTAGCCAGGAAGATCAACACCTGAGCTTTAATTCATTATACTCTTTGAGTTCATATCAATATTGAGGCCTTAATTTTATGGTAATTTAGAACATTTTTCTAAAATGTTCCAATTTCTGGTTGCATTTACATGGTTTTTACATGCAGGGGAATAACTACATTGCAGGGGAAAAAAAAGACAAAGACTTTCCAAAATGACAGGCTGTTAAATCAGTCTCTTCAACAACTAGGAAATGCTAAAATTTAACTTTTTTAAAGATGTATTACTTACAGAGAGCCAGATGAATTTTCTTGGGGGTGACAAAAGGCCCATTCTGTAGTAATACAAAACTGGGAATTTTAAAACTTTATTCCAAATCAAGGGGTAGGAATGGAACTTTTCCTGAAAGATTATGAGAAATTACCAACAAATTTTAACCTGTGTTGTAGAATAATTATTGGCTGAAAGAATTTAAGTGTAATCCACAAAGCTGTGGATTTGACTGTGGTCCACATAGAAAGTTCAGACTGTAGTCAAAGTAAAAATTTGAATTCAAACCCTGGAAATTTCTTACCTTGGAATTATTACATTTTGAAATTCTATCTTCTCTCTCAGGTATTAAATATTTCTACTCTAAAGTACAGACTAAAAGCAAATTATAAAATATTTTGTTTCAGAAATATTTGGAGGATGTTACTGATGTCTTATTTTTGATAACATTCAAGTCATCCCTTTCCATTTTATCATTGAGAACGTTTTGTATTTCTATTTCTCTTGACACTAATCTATTCCCCCCAAAAGGAAGATATGTTAGCTTTCCCATGCTCACAGACATAGCTGATATCCCTTTAGAAGCGCTTATTGTCGTCCTTCATGTCCCTCGTCAGATTAAATTCTAGCTGTGTTTTGGCTTCTTTCCTGATCTCATCCATCCCTCTATGCTCTGGCACAGACTGGACATTCCTGTCAGGGTGTCTTGGTTTGAAAGAC
>WBNO01020080.1:1591-21847 GCA_013400575.1 Peucedramus taeniatus
AGACCTGGAGGCTGTAGTGAGTATGGTGCTTTAGCTTGGGAGTAGAACTGGTGATGGGGAATGCCTACAGTAGTCCTTAAAGTTGCACATAGCAAGTCATCATATATTGGGTTCCCTCTGGTATGGGGAACCACTTAGTTGTTAAATAAAACTGAGCACTCTAAATGCCATTTCAGAACTGGAATTTGAGAGCATACTGCTTTACACAAATCATAAATATTGTCCTTATTCTTACAGGAATCTGTAAGAAAGACAGATGATTTCTGGAAAAGCATTAGTTGATCTGTGGGTCCAAGGTCCTGCCAAGAAGAATCCCAAAATCTACATGATGACCCGTAGCACTGGATGGTGCACTTGAATTCCTGATTTCCTAAAAAATGAAATAAAAAACACGCTGCCAGACTGCTTCCAATTTTTCACCTATCCAAGGTAAGTCTGTGACTGATCAGCTTTGCAATTAGGAAATATACTCTGGGAATGGTTGTTTGACATGACAGAATATGAAAAATTGGACAGAAATCTCAATTCTCCCCTTTTTACCTGGACAATTTATCCTTATGGGGACTATCAAGTATACGGTTTGTATATTTTAAAGCATATTTTGGGAATGATTTTGGAGCCTTGTGGCTGTCACATAGTCAGCTGTTAATCCCTTGGACACAAGATCTTTCCACTCCTTGAAGGTAAGCTCTTGTCCCTTAGGTCAGATCAGAAATCCATTCAACCTTTCCAATGGTTTCACAACAGTAAGAGAGGCAGTTTGAGGGGGAAAAAATAGAGAAAATGAATTTACATTACATTGATTAAACCTGTAATTTTAAAGAAAATGTAATACATTTCAGCATAGCACTTTATAATGGTAACGATACAAGCTTTTGCTCTGGAGGTCATTGGAAATACAGCAGTGGCAACAAATAATTATTATAATTATTATTATTTAATTTGAATAGTCTTTCAAAAACTCTAAATAAACCACAGAGAGAATGAGATTATTAGAGAAGAAGAAATACATAAAATTACACTGGAATATCTGTATTTTGCTTCTTATTTTGAAACAGTATAATTCACATGCAAATTCTAAAGCATGATGAATTTTGGTGATTTTTTTCTTTCTTTAAATAACAGGGATACTTATGGAAAGTATTCTACATGATCACTTTGAATCAATATTAATCCTACCATCCAGGAACTGGTAGAAGTCTTTCACCTATTTTCACCCTTCTCTTATGAAAAAAGAATAGAGAACTTTTGATCTAGTTCCCTCTCATGTACCCCCTTAATGCCTTGGACAGGCTTGCTCTGCCCAAAGGAGATAAGAATTCAGAGAGGACTGAAAGACAATCAGAGGTATGTGGATATGTGCAGAGAAACCACAACCATTCCTTTTAGTCCCAGCCCAAAATGACCCTTTGCAACTCAGGCATCAATGGAGTGATGAATCAGCGCCTTCCTATGACAGTTGTAGTCCTGAAGGAGTAGTTCCTTCTCGTGTTTCCCTCTGAGCAGTACAGCTGAGGGTATGCAGAGGTCAGGCTGGAGCCCTGGCCCTTAGTTTTACAGTGTGAATCATAAGAGTGTGTTCCAATCAGAAATAACTCAGCAAAAGACATAATTTAACTTGGTTAATTATATTGACTCTTATATAGACCATGAGTAAATAAATACCCTGCATACAAGGAAACTTGTTTATGGAATAAAGCTTAGCTCAACTACAATCTGGTGCTTTTAATACATTCAGAGTACATTTTTAATACTTTCATATGGCTGCATAATACTTCCACATTGATTTTTCCCCTTATTATTTAATCTACTCTACAGTGAACATGCGACAATGGCTCATTGATTTATTGTGAGTGTAGCAATAGGTTTATAACTGCATGAATCATGCAGATTGCTCAATTCACCACATGCCTTAATAAAAGTTTCACTTTAATAAAACAGAGCTAAGGCAAATATGTCCAGAGCCTGGTCTGACATTCCTTATACATTACCCTGCCTCAGGAAATTATTACTATATATTTTATAGCAGCAACAGTAGGTTGGGGATCAGGATTAGAGCATAGTAACTACTGTGACATTTAGCAGAACTCCTGTGTATGCCATTAACCCTCACAGGGCGGACTGGCATGGAAATATTTTGGAACCGTGGTTTTCATCCTTTTTAAATGATTGAGTAAAAAAATTTTCTTTAAACCTATGATTCTTAATTTGCTGGATTTAATCCCCTAGCAATTCATTTGTACCTTTCACAGGTGCTTTTGAAATAGTCTGTGGACCTCACGGAGTCTACTGGTCATAAATGGACATCACTCTTCCAGGACAGCTTCCATCACTTGGCAACATAGAGATTAATTGACCAGTCTCTTGCAATTGTCAGACTTAGAAAACACAAAATAATCTCAATGGTTGCATGTACTTCTACCTCATATCTCAAACTAATGGCAAGATCTAATGAGGGGAAGTGAAGTCTTTTCCTGCTGAGGTCGTAGAAAGTATGATCCACTTATCCACATCTCTTTCATTGTAGAAAAACTAAAAAAATGCAAGCCCTATGATAGGCAGATATTTTGAATCTTCCTTCATTTTAATCAGAATTGGTCTTCTGAAATTTCAGAAGAAGTAGTGAAACTCTTGTAACAGCAGAGGTTTCAGAATGTGCAGCTTCATTTGAATCCGCACTGAACTCAAACTTTAGATGGAGCCATGGTAGATACATTTCTCTTTATAGCCATGAAGAAACATATATTCATTTCCTCTGCCCAGCTTCTACCAATGGTGCCTCTACTCTTTCCTAATTAGTGGAGCTTAGATATTAAGCACAAAGTTATTCATAACATAATTTTCTTAACATATGTAGTTGAAGTGGGATTTCAAAACTTTTAGTTGTTGATCTTACTAGTGAATTTGGTAAAAAGACAATTTTACATCAATATGAAATGGAAAGGAAAGCTTTAATTTCTATGAGCATGTTATAATGGCTGTGTTTGCATTAAATTCATTGTACATTATTGTCCTCTATAAAAATGCCATAGTTCTGATGTGAAGGGTCATAGTTTGGCAATTTATTTTATTTTTATTTTGTTAGTTTGGGTGTTTTTGTTTTGTTGTTGGGTGTTTTGTTCCTTTTTTTATTAAATAAAAAACATAAATGCTATGACTTCAGCAGTAAAATTTTATTCTTTTGCATTTTTTGCAATAAGTTTTTTTTTTTTTTGCCTGGGTTTCTGCATTTTGAACACTGTTGCATAAAGGTGATATATTTACAAACAAAATAAAAACAAATCCACAGGGATTTGTTTGATCCACAGCTCTTCTTAGGGAAGCCCTCAATAGAAAAATAGAAATAGAATCTCAATAGAAATAGAAATAGAATCTCAATAGAAAAAAATGATTGGGAATAATCTGTGAATTTAATAAAAACCAGCTCTGGCATTACTGTCTTTCAGTACAATAAAAAACTTTTTCTTTTGCCAGGTTGTCCGTACTGCAAAGTGGTTTTTAATGCATAAACCTCAGGCATGCAGATAAACCCAAGTACACTGGAGCCAAGGCTTGAAATTGGTGCTTGAAACATGTCTTTAAAACCATCTTTTTTGTCAGGGGAACTCTCTGTCATCTGGAATTATGGGCTTTAAGGCCCCCCTGACTATAAAAAGAGCAAGTGTGAGGATTTCACCATGATTCCTTTGTAGCTCAGTATCTGAATCCAGCCATAAGTCCAGCTCAGATCACAATGGTGTTGATTTTAGGCACACCACTTCAGAAACCAAGTGCAAAATGGCTGAAGGTCCAAATGGTTCCAGTTCCTTGCAGCCTGCTTTGCTTATTAATTCCCATTATTTCAGTCTTTCTGCCTTTCTTCCCTCAACTGTTAACTAGATTCTTTGTAAGTGTTTAGGAATTAATTATTCTGCAACTGTACTTAAATCTAACCATGAGGTGCATATATGTATGTACATGAACCTAAATGAAAAAAGACAGAGAAGCACTTTACATCATATTTCAATAATACTGGTGCTATTTTTGTAAAGTTGTATGTAATCTGGGAACTGTATTACTAGAAAACAGAAAACTTCTGTACCAAGATAATGTTTATGAAGCAGAATTGAAGTATATGATGTAATATACTTGGAGACTCCTGTTTAAAGCTCATTAGGTTTTGTTTTCTCTAATAATAGAGATGGGCTATGGCAGGGTTGCTCAGTGGTTTGTTTAGTGCAGTTGTGTGGACACATTCCCAATAGTGCGTGTCAGTGTCAGACTTGTGAAGCCAGGCAGTGTTGTTATTATCACATCACTCTTGGAAGTTGCATGAAGATGCTTTTCCTTCTAATGACACTGTGGAAAAGAGACAAATCTTTACTCAGTCCAACACTTTCTAAAATAAACAGGAATTAATTTTTATCTGTAGATTCTGATGGCAAAACCCTCTGTATGTAAAATACATAATCCTCTGGGGTTCTCTTTCAAAAAATTCTTTATATGCTAATACAGGGTAAACAATATATACAGTGTTAAAACACTGGTTGAGCACGAATGGCAGAAGGAGTGGTTGGGTATTGTCTATTGCCAGGGGGTTCAATGGTGAGCAGTAATGTTTCTTTTCTTGTGCCCTCTGTCATTAATATCATTGTTGTTACTGTTTGTTTTACTAAATTGCTGTTTCCAGAAAAATGTTCTTATCAAAGCTTTCATTTCTGTGCCTTCAATCTTCCTCTCCAGCCACCAAAGGGGGAGGGGAAAGAGAGTAGGACGGGAGAAGGGAACCAATGTCAGTGTGAGTTGGAGAGTCTCAGAGGGAGCATTAAATTGGGGAGAACCATTCCTAAACCACAACAGCTACAATCCAAGAAAGCATACGTTCTTATTATTTTGAATATGGCTCATCAAATATTTTTTAATGATCTGCAATCTATAAAACTAGAAGCAGTGGACCTTCAAAGACCACTACTAGCCAACAGATCACTAACAACCTTTATCTGTCATGCAGAATGTTTTAAAATGAATGACTGGAAGATGACAGCATATCTGGGAGGTCATTATGCAATTCCTTCCTTTGGTGGTTCAGTGGAGTTGGCTGTCCTGACTGCAGCCATAATTTAGTTTTAGATGTGTTTCTCCTAAAGCCAGACTTTCCAGTCTTAGCAAGTTGTGCATCAGTCCTTGCAGGTTCAGTCCTTGCAGGTTCAGTTAAGTAACTAATAAGGCATCTGTGAAGATCTGTGCAGAGCATCCTTGTGCATACAAATGTCAAATTACTCAACAATGCTGAAGAGAGCATTTTTAAATCCTGCCTATTTTTTTAGAGGCAGGTAGCTAAATGTTCCACCAGGGAGACTGATGAGCTCAGTGGATGTTTCTAAGGCACTTCCAGCACCCATGCTGCAGCTTTGATGGGATAGTCTAGAAGTTGCCAAAAACATGGAAAATAGAGCATCAGGCATTTCTCAGAAAAAGTGATTTACACCCAAATATTTTATTGCTGAGATGGTTAATTTAGTCTGTTGAGCTATAGGTAAAATGGGATCAAAGGCAGCTTCCATCCCTTCTGTGGGAGCAGAAGGGATAATGAGAACCATAGGGAAAGAGAGAGAAAATGTGTCTGCATCACTGGGAACACCAGGAACAATCTACATTTCAGTCCATCCTTCCAACTGACAATTATAGTTAATTATGCATTATTACATACATTGTTCAATGTCTCTTGGATTGCAAAAATATCTAGGAAAAAGGAGCAAAATAAATTTTATCCTCAGGCATGCCTGTACCTTAGCCACTAAACCTCTGAATTGTGTTCTATTGTGTCTTTTATGGGGTCATGGAAGTAGCATTTGTTTCTGCTCCGTGATTGTATTTGAGCAGGTGAGATGGTGCCTGCCATTACTGGGCTCAGCCAGGACCTTGTGGAGACCAGGTCCATTTTGCAGCCCAAGGAGCTTGGAGGGATGTCATCCCAGAGATGGAGGTTATACAGCTGCAACCTATAATTGCAACTGTTTTTAGGAAAAAAAAGCAGTGTTGTGTTTTATGTGGAGTTCCAGTCAGTCACTATGCAGATGAGAGGTGCTCTGAGCACAGAGCCTGAAGGTCTGTGGTCAAGGCAGCAGTGCACCTGCCTGCCAAGGGTAGACAGGAGAGATAAACCAACCCAGACACATGGGCCATATGCAGAAACAGAGAATAAAATATCTAAAGAGAATGAAACATCTACAGACCACTTGAGGAAACAAGTTTAGATACTTGCTGAAGAGGCAATTTAGTAGGTGGGGTTTGGATCAAAATGTTGGGCCTAAATTCTAAAAATTCTTCTTTGGTTTTTATGAAGACACATCTTTAATTGTATGTACTAGATGTCAGTTTAATATACTGAACTTACTGGCTCAAACTTACCCAAAGGGCCAAAAAGAAAGGTCAACAAGAATTGAACATACTTCTTCCAAAGTCCTGGAGCCATCAGGAACTTTTACCCTTTCCCTGACTGCAAATGAAAAAGCTGCAGTTTTACAAAAGAATCTAAAATTGAACAATGCATTAAAGAGACTGTGGTTTTCCCCCTTTTTTCCTGCTAAATGTCTCTGCCAGTGCTCTACCAGTAACTCTCTTTCTGATAAAATATCTGTGTTACTGATGGACCAGGGCTGAATTTTTATGCTTTGCAACATTTGCTTTTCAGGCAGATAATATATTTCCATGGAAATACAGACCATTTCTCACTGCACATTTCAAAGAAAGAGCATGGCAATATGCCATGTTATGGCTGTTAGCATCACTATATCATCCCTTCAGAGTGGTCTGCTCTGCTACCACTTTCCAAGGAATCTCTTTCGGGGCATGACACTGTGAAACTAGAGAAATTATGTTTGGCAATAACATGGGTTGATGGCAAGATATGTCAAACAGCTGAAATTATAGGCTCCCTTTTCAGAAGCTGTCCTCTGCCCCATCACCACTGCTGATGGTTAGATTTGTTGGTCCCACCCCCCAGTTTGCACGGGACAAAAGTAGAGGAGTGAGTCAGGAGCACAACTCGCACTGTGTGAGGTGTGTAAAACATCCCTCAGCGGGAGCTTGGCAGTACAGATAGTCATGTAAGATGAAGTGAAATAAGTGTTCCTTTGTGAATAGAGGCCCTCTGCCCAGCCTTTGCATCACACTGCTTAACCTGGCCTACAGCCTACATAAAGATACATAGATTATAAAGAAAACACTCCTTTCAGAATGCGATGTGAAAACTTGTAAAACATTGCTTTTGTCCACACAACATGTATTCATTCTGGAATGTCAAATAAACACAGGGACTTTCTGAATATCCTTCCTCTCATCTGACATTTTGGGGTCCAAACATAAAACTGATGCATTGCTAAGCAGGGCTAAGAAATTAAAATCTGTGAAAAGTAAAGCATCTCAGAGACTGTAAATTCCTTCCTGCATGAAAGTCCAGGAATCAAAGTGACCTTCCCAGCATGGGTAGAGAATTGGGGGAACATGATGCCTTGATGTCACTCTGAGAGTTGTCCAAGGAGATTTAACTCAACAAGATGGATCAGCTGTTATCTGAGCTCTAAAGGGTAAAGTACAATTAGCCCCTTTGCTGCCAAGTGAGACAATTTTAGTATACTAGATATAACATGAAAATCTGATCAGGAAGAAGGACTATTTTCACAAAGTGCATAAGGGTTTGGATTTTATCATGTTTTTCCTATGACTATTTTGTCCAATGATATTCTGAAAAGTGTCGCTCATTCCTTGTTCCCTCTTACATGCTCTTTCTGTAACTCTTTGCTTTCCATGCCTTCTAGTTTGTAAACAGTATGAAAACAAGAAAAAGTGCTTTTCCCATTTTGATACTGACTTCCATTCAACAAAAGTCCTTAAATAGGAAATAAGCAGAGAAAAATAACTTAATGACACTGATTTTTAAGGAAAAGCGGAAATTCTCCAGACTTTTGCATTGCTTTCAAAAAATGTATTTTCAAAATCCAGAAAATGAAAATTATATTTCCAACTATGCCTTATTTTCTGCTAAGTACCCTCTTGAATTGACAATAGTCATATGTAGTAAGCATAATTACTATTTCTTTTTCTGGAAGATTGCGCTGACTTTTTCTTTTATACAATGCTTCTAGGATAACATTCTAAACTGTTATTAATTAAAAGCAAAATCTCATATGATTTTAATCATAATCAATAGGATATGATTCTCAAGAAATTCTTTTTCTGATTTTCATTATTCTTTTTAGCTTTCACGATTTTTTTTTTGCAATTAACTAAATGAAGGCTAAATAATACTACCGAAGGGGGAAAAAATGCTGTGAGGATGATACTTTAAATGCTGAAACTAAACAATGCTACTACTCATTATAAAATATTTGCTTGCTTTCAGATAACCTTGGCTTGTGTTAACTATCTTAATAACTTCATTTTCAGATTTTGCTGAAGAAGTAAGTCAGTGCGAAGGAATGTGTCCCAAATGTCATGTTTCTGTTTTTTTGCTTTTGCATTCCTCTAGATATTTGCTGTGTGCACAATCTATCTTTGGGAAGTTCAGTGTAAAGCCTGGGATATGTCATCAGGAAGGGAAAAAATGAACTGAGCAGCTTTGTCAAATATCTGCGATGATTACATTATCATATGTTTCTTATAGGATGTTCTTCTAAGGAAGGCCCACTTACAAGGCCTCTTCCTTCTCTTCCATCCCTCTACCCTCACCCCATCAAAAAAAATATTCTAGCTTCCGTTGATCCACAAAATGCTTAATGTCATTTTAATGCACAGCACAGAGCTGGCACCCTCAGGCTGTGAAAATTATGTTCTGGTATGTGATGTGGGGAAGGGAAAAAGTGAAAGATACTGCCTGGATTTGGCAAGGATATCAGGAAAGGGAATGGGAGTTGGAAAAGCTGTTAGGAAATGTAGATTGGTAAGAGTGTCAAACAAAAACTGAATGGGAAGGACTCAAGGGAGAAACAGAAAGTTTTGTGGAGAATATATGAGGTGACCGGCTGAGTTTGAAAGCATCCCTATCAACCATTTCAAGTCTGCTCCTCCTATTTCAGCTTCTCGTTTACTCGTCATTCATTACTCTGGTGGTTTGCCTCTCCAGTGACTTTTTCCTGAGCAAATGACATTCTATAGTCTAAGTCAACCAGGTGTGCAGGTGCTTCCTCTCTCCTACCTTTGAATAACATCCCCTGAAAACCAGGGAGCAGATAAGATACCTCATCATTTTCCTGAAGGCCAGGTTAGTGTTTTCGTTTGCATTCATTCCTGTGGCACCCATCCACCCTTGGGGAGGCTGCGACTGTTTGCTGGCTTTCTCTTGCTGCTAGTGCCTCTTTCAGAGACTGGGATTCTGTAAACTGTTTTTATGGTGTTCAGCTTATTTCTTTTCACTGACTTTCAGAAAAGCCTTCTATTTTCTTCTACCACATCCCTCTCCCTGCTGACTCCTCTGGCTATTTGAGGGATCTAATCACTCTCTGCAATTTCCTCCTTTCTCTTACTCCCTACTCTGCACTTGACAACAACATTGCTTCACATTGCCCCCTCACTGGGTAATATTTACTGTGACTTAAGTGCTATCTATCTTTTCCCACCTGACTTGGCATCCTATTCTGATTCCAGAAATAAGCATGATTATGAAACATCTTGGACAGGTACTTGGCTGGCACAGGTGTCCAAACATTCTATTCTTTCCTGAGTGGCGTATCAGTTGCATAGATCTTGTAGAAGGGAAGAGGAGGCCAAAATTGTCCCTATACTTCCACTTACTGTTTTTTGGTCTGCAGGCAATGATTTTCAGATTGCAAATCCTCTGAGATGTATGCTGTGTTTCACAAGTCAGACCTTACTATTTGTGGTTATGAAAGAGCTGAAGATGTCTGATAGCAAAGGTGACTATGAAACTAGATCTCCAAAATCTAGAGAAATTTGATACAACTATTTATTTACATACTACCAAAAAAAAAAAGTATCTTAAGAGGCCCCATAAAAATGGTGGGCATAACAGCAAAGAGTTTACTTTGTAGCACAATCCTTTATGAATGACTGTAATTGAAAACACAGCAGTTTTAAGACCAGAAAATTGAGAAAAATGTATAAGAAAAAAAAAAAGGAAAACCCCAAGCATTTTAACTTTAAATCTGTATGATTCATTTCTGTTTGAGATTGAATTCGGCCATCAGTCTTTTCCTTTGTTTTGGCTTAATATCAATGGCTAGACCACAATCCTGTTTCCAACAGAGAATGATACCAAACAAGCTTTAAATACAGGTTCCTTTTCCTTTTTTATTAGAAGAGCACAAACAAATGGATTGACTAATGCTGTCTATAGAAGGCATTATTTTGCAGGATCTCAACCTGGGCTAAAAGATGCTGAAACTAGACCTAATTTGTTAAGAACACCTATTTACTACTAGAAAACACTATTATTTTTACTTAGTCACATTTGTTGAGGACTAAAGGTTGAGGTTCCAATTTTTTACATACTTCCCATGCAGAGAGATTTATTTTGTCCCCAAGGCTATTCTCCTTTCTCTGCTTTCTAAGCTGGACAACACTCCTGGGATGCCCAAGGAAGGGAAAGAGCCAGCAAATCTTGTCTGAAAAGGTCAGTTGGATGTGCTCAGTCAGATAGAGAGATAAATTTCTGGCACAAAAGTTTGCTTTGTGCTTCATCTTGTGTAATCACAAAGGCATGAGATGAGACCTACTTTGTTTCTTGCAGATAATTTATCCTATGGTGGTTAAGCACCATGGGATGGATAGCCTCTTCCCTTGATTTTATACACACTATGGTTCAGAGGGAGCTTCCAGGAATGTGGAACATCTTTGTATGTCTTTGCTGGGGAATTGTTTCAGCTGCACCTCCTCTTCAGACAGAAGAGCTTGAATTCTTCACACTCCTGAGGGAAAATGATTACCACTTGGAGGAAAAATCTGTTTGAGAACCAGAATTATCTCAGAGATGTACTCAAATGAAGGATTTTGGTGAATATATATATGAAATATTTAGTACTGGGTTTTATCTGGTGGTAGTATTGATTACTTGTAGTGGGAAAACTGCCAAAAGAGAAAAAAAACTATGCCAGTTTTCCCTTGGGAAATTCCCTTTTTAGCTCCAACTCCAAGAATATATTATCAAAACATTCCATCTTATGATGTTCTAGTAAAGGATAGCACAGATAATTCTTGCTACTTCATTAGAGGAATCCATAATATTTTAGAGAAACAACATCATCTTTGTACTGAAAATGGAGATGGGTCCATGTGCAAAAATGGGATTCTAGTTGTGGGTCTGAAACAATATAAAGGTCAACAAAGATCTCAGGTGATCCATGTGAGGTTGCAG
The DNA here is from genome assembly GCA_013400575.1 of Peucedramus taeniatus. Taxonomy (NCBI): domain Eukaryota; kingdom Metazoa; phylum Chordata; class Aves; order Passeriformes; family Fringillidae; genus Peucedramus; species Peucedramus taeniatus. The sequence goes on from WBNO01020080.1 coordinate 12,942, forward strand.
CCTTGCATCTGGTTTGTCTGCTCTTCTCCTTTGATATTATCATAGGTTTGTTTTTTCTCTCCTTGTACCTACTTCTCCATTAGCCCACCTCTCACCTCTCTGTGTGAGCTATGGGAGATCACCATGCTCAGCAGAGAAGCCTCTCTGGTGCCAGCCTTTGAGCTGCAAGTTCTTTGAAGGGCATGAGCAGGTCCTTCCCCTGGCAATCAACAGGGTGAACACTTCTGTTGGGAATCCTACTGCAAGACAAATTACAAACCACATCTTTAGAGCAGATGTGGGCTGACAGAGAGCCTTCTCAAAAATCTGCATCACCCAAGAAAGGACACGGCACTGCTCTGCTGATGGAGGCCTTGCATGGCTGCAGGGACAGGTGCAGCAGATCTATTTTGCCAGCCAGTATCTTGCCTGTCAGAATGTACTCTGGGATGTGATACTGATTTAAATGTTCAGACAAATATCATGGGAAAGAATTGATGATGTCATTAATCCTACAGGTTATTTACAGAGCAAGGTTCCAAGATCATTCTGTTTATACCCTTGTGATTTTTTTACCTGCCCAAGTGTGAATGACATAGGAAAGCAGAACTTATGTTGACATTTTGCAATCTTTTATGCAGCAACAAGTACTGGTAAAACGTCACCTATAATTTCAGCCATATCTTGATCAGTGTGTTCACCCACATTGAGCTGCCATATAAAATGAAATCCTACAACAGACATTGAGAATAGCTGGACAGCAGATGTTACGTCTAAAGACTACAGAACTCTGCTTTTAGTTATTTATGACTTGCACTGTTGGGGAAATGACCCAATACTGATCAAAATCAACAAAAGAACATGACCTAAATGAGCTACATATCCAAACAAACTTGTTGAATCAAAACAAAGTTGTGAATAATGAGCTACTAGGACAAATCACGCTCTTTTGCTGAAATATATCAGAGAGTAATATGCAACAAGGTCGCTTCTTCTTTGGTTCCTCTGAGTGGAGCAGTAAAATCTTAGACATCATCAGCTTCAGGCTCTAAGTGGGGAAAGAATTTGATTCAGCTGTCCACCAATTGTCTAATACTTTCTGAGATATGTAAGGCATCTGAGACATCTTCTTGCAAACAGTGAATACAGTACATGTATACTGCAGATCCCTTCTGGAATTGCTGGAGGTTAAATGAGATGATTTAGGTGGCAGATGTAGCCCAGAGGTGCTAGTTGCCTGCATGTGAACAAATGAATTAAGACCTGTTTAGCAAAACCTGGCAGCACTAAGGATGACTTACCTTACTGTAAAACAGATCCTTCAGCTGATCTGTAACTTCTGTCAATAGAGTCATAGCTTTTGCTTGGTTAGAAACCTGTTGATATTAAGGTGAACCCTGTTTACAGAGCCTAACTGTTCAACTCGTCATGTGCAATTAGTTTCTTTTAAAGCAGAGTCCCATCTCACAAATTCTGAAGTTCCAAAAGAACATAACACTCATCCTGTGTCAGACTGAGAGAGAAGGTGGACAGTTGCATGATAAACTCTTTAAAAGTATAACAACTGGAAAAGAGAGGATTAGAGCACTCCTACTAGTGTTATTCAGTTTCAAAGACATACCAAGGCTAAAATAAAAAAAATTGGGAGTGTGGACTGCAGTCTCTTTTGTTCTCATCCCAAAGCCCACTCTGGCCTTTCAGGAACCATTGTTCAATTCTACTCCTAGAGAGCAGTAGAAAAGGAAAGATGTACGAGTGAAAAAATTATATTGCCTTTTCTTGTTCTTTATAGAAGACTGAACATTAGTTCACAATCTTAAATATCTGTCACCACATCATCTGTCTTGCTTGAGTATCAAGACACAGTCAGTGGGTAATAAAGGCCCTCTAACTGAAAGAGAGGGAATACCCCACGTCCTGAAACATCATAGAATGTTCTGCTTCATGCTACATTTTATTATGTTAAGTTACTCTGTATAAATTTCATCAGGGTTTGTTTAGTTAACCTCTGCCTCATGATATATTTGTCAACTCAATTAAAGAAAACCATTAAAAATAGTATAAATCAGATTTTTATTTTCCCCTTTTTCTAATATTTGATTATCTGCTCCTTTTTCACCTTTCCCCAAGGTTCCTTTATTTAGCTCTCACACATAAATTAGCTGATGAAGAAGGCTGGCTCCAAATGCATTTCAAAGGTCCTTTGAGACATGCCAAGACTAACAATTTAAACCATGTTTTCCCCAAATAGGCAACACAAAGTTAATTTTTGTGGTTGTCCTTTGCTTGGATGTGTGGTGTGAGCTTTTCAGTGCCACCAAATCAAACACATGAACAGTAAACCAGCGGTAGCAATACAATGACATTTCCACAATTTCATCAGTAAAATAATAAAATAACCCACCAAGACTTTTGGGAAAAGTCAGATGAACTCTAACACTGTAATTGTGGTAGGCTGAGGTTCAAATCAGGGTGAAACACTTTAGACCCACAGTAAATGTGAAGTGGTGACCTCATGTGAAATAAAGCAAAACCATAGTTGGTTACCACACATATTCTTTACACAAATATTTCAAGAGGTTTTAAAAAGGAACTAACAGCAGTAGCTATGCTAGTCCTGAAGAAAAATTAAATCTGAGGTTTGGACTGCTTTCTCTTTGCAAGTTTAGCAGCAGTATGGATATTCTACACATGGTACTAATTCCCTTATTAAATTAGTAATTGTATTTCCCAGGTGCCAACCAAGCCCATCCTTCTGCCATCTCCAGCCCACAGATAAAGTCCAGACACGAGTCCCATCCCAACACAACCAAATCTTGGTGGTGAAACCATCTTTTGGTCAGATTCCCAGGGAGTTTCAGGTTGTAGGAAGCAGTGCTCATAACATTTCATTGCTTGCTGTGCCAGAACACGGGATATTATCTGATACTGAGCTGTAAGGTACCCCATGGCTACAGAGGGTGAGTAAAAGCACTGATAAAGGGCCTACACCTCAAGTCTACTTTAACATTACCAGGAGAAGTGTCCTCAAACGGCTTTGAAGGTTTCATTGAAATAGAAGACATTTTGGTTTTTGGAGGGAATGAGGGCTGCGATTTGTCTGATTAAAATAAATCCCAAAACTACAGCAAGTCAGAGGGAAACAGCTTGTGAATGTTAAAGACTTTACAGTTATAAATTTTAGAATCTCCAAAGCAGGTAAATGAAGATGCAGAATGGTCTGGAGCACAAGTCTGATGAGGAGAGGCTGAGGGAAGTAGGGTTATTTAGTCTGGAGAAAAAGAACTCAGGGAAGACCTTATTGCCCTCTATAACTCCCTGAAAGCAACTGTGGTGAGGTGGTGGTTGCTCTCTTCTACCAAGGAAAAAGTGACAGGAGAAGGGAGTTTTAGATCAGATATGTGGAAAAAATTCTTCTTGAAAAGAGTTCTCAACCATTGGAACCAGCTGCCAAGGAAAGTGGTGGAGTCACCATCCCTGTAAGTGTGATAAAAATGTGGATGGGGCACTTGAAGTCATGGTTTAATGATGACCATGACGGTAGTGCTGGGTTGATGTTTGGACTTAATGATCTTTGAGATCTTTTCAGACCTTCCCTGACTCTAGGAGTCTTAAGTAGAATAATTTGCGAACCAGCTTTCCTCTTATGCAGTATTTTGCCTGAGATGGTGCATCAGGAGCAGATACTCAGAGAAGCTGCAGCTGTACATTCCCAGCATCTCAATATCAGGACATCTCATGATGTCCTGAAACAGTTTGCTTTAGGTCCATTAGGTTCATTATTTGTAAGAACTGTCTCTGGACACTCAGGTATTTATGTAACACTTTTTTTAGCTAATTTATGCTTTTGCCATCCAAAATTTATTGTGAAGATGAACACTGCAATTTTGCTCTGTGGAAAGAAAAACAAGTGTATTTATGTTTGTTAATCTTCTATGTTCCTTCTCCTATCTTCCTAATCTCCTATCTTCCATGATAGTTTCATGGAGTGCTCCCATTTACTTGTTTTTTGGGTTTAGTTATCTCCTATACATCTCTAAATCTTTCCTATTTTCAGTTGCCATTCTCTCTTCCCTGTTTTATTCTTTTCCAGTGTTCCTGTTAACCTGAAACACCTATCAGCCATGGAAAAATACATTAATATGAGTTTTTAAAGTATAATGAGAAGTTTAATTTCAATTTCTCTGGTCCTCCATAACATTCAAGGTAGCTCTAGAATAAAAACAAGGAAAAAAAAAGCAGATTTATCTTCCCTGCAGTGTCAAGGTAACAATTTTAGCTCTTCTTTTAATTTTAAAGATCTTAACCTGACCTAGCTGAACATGTGTTTGAAACTGAAAAATATTGATGCAATTCAGTGAAGCTACAGTTACTCTGGGTTCATAACATAAACATACTTTATTGCTTTTTTCTGTCACTTGAAACTGCATTAATCTGAGGAGAGACCGCATGTTGATTTTCTGAACTAATTTGCCATTAAAAAGCTATGATATTTAAATATGCTTGAAATAAGGCTATTTTGTTTATCCTGCTTTTGTCTGACACCAGTATCCTAATATACTGATTTTAACACCAAGAAGCCAGAAAAAAAAGATGTTTGAGCACTCACTTTTGAAATCATTTATATTAATTAAGATGATGAAAACTTTTTTTGTCATGAATTAAGAAAGACTTCAAGTCTAGAACTTAAGCTCAGTTAGCAAAATGACAGCAAAATAGACCAAATGATCAGACTGAGAAGATGTATAACAAATCTTAGTCTAGTGCATGCATAATTGCTAATGAGTAAAACTATACTTCAATGAAATAACAAACCCTGCTGATTGCAATAGCAGAATGTATCTCATCTACTCATGCTGGCAACCTTCTAAGGCTGTTCACTGACCAATTGTTTTCCCTTCAAAAATATCACATGTTTCTTAGCAAATAAAATTCTATGCTGGGGCAAAGCCAAGATAACAGTAAATATCACACTTCCAGAATAATTCTGGTGACACAGAATTGCTGTTATCATTGTGCAGAAATAATGCCAAAAGAAAATGATAACACTAATGCAGAACATTGCGGGAAGGCCTGTGAATGATATCCTAACATGTGGCCTCAATTCTCTCTTGAGTCAAATCTCTATTCAAAGGCCATAAAAAAGAAAGAAAACAATAAAAACAGAAGAAGAAGGAAAAAAACCACATCCAAAACCCAAACTAAGAAGCAAAAAAATACATGTACTACATATAAGACCTTCCACTGCATTTTTTTCAGACCTGTGGCTAGGCCCCAGCTTAGGCATGCAGTTTTGGTGCCTAACTCTTGAGGGTCTCAGTGAGGAGAAGAAAGTGAGCAGAGGTAGCTGGTTGCATGAGGTATTTGCTGAGCAGTTCTGGGTACTCTCTTTCTCTAACCATGTCTTAGGGGAAAGATTTCTGGTGACTAGACTGCCTTTGTGTTTGTCTCTACACATTAGTGAATGGATTTACAAACAATAGCAATAAACAATAGAATGCACCCAGACGAGTTAACAGTCAATTTTCAGTCAGTGATTCTAAGCAGCAGAAAGATGTCTGCTGTCTCAGAGATGGTAGACTTCTTGGGACACATTATAAATGTGTAACACTTCTGTCCAGAGTCAAAGGTAGTGTACAGACTCCCAGAAAGATCTCAGCATGTGAAAAGATTCATAGTTTCCTTCAACACCTAATAGAAAACACTCACTGCAGAAACACTGCAAAATCAATGTTGAATTGAACTACAGCAATAAATGGGGCAGGACAGTCCTTTTTGAAGTTTCTGAAGATTAACTATATTGCTTGTGAGGCTCTGAAGTGCTGGTGCCAGTGAAAAGACAATTTTGGTGATGATCAACTGAAATCTTTAAAAATCAATTAATAAATTCACAATGTTTTAGACTTTGTATATGAAAAAATATATAGATTGGAGGAATTTAAACTCTTCACTTCTTTTTATGCTTGCTTATGTGCGTTGGAGAAATAAGTAGGATTTCAATGTATGATAAGATGTGAGACAAAGAGGGATTGATCACATGTTTGGTGAAGTCCCAGTCCCTGCACATTCCACTGTATTCCGAAAGTGGCTGGTGCACGAAATGTGCAAGTGCCTGGAGATCCACAGCTTCAAGTGCACTCTGTGAAGAGCAGGGACTGATTCTCAGGGTGCTTATGATTACTCAAGGACTCCACAGAGAGTCATTGGTACGTAAAGGATTTCATTTTTAAAGATATAACTTAAGAGATTCAAACAGAAAAGTTACTTTGCACGATACATGCATTTTTCTAGAGAAATGTCATCAACATTTTCCAGTGAGTAAGGTGGGGTATTTGGGCACTGCTAACATTTTGTGAAAAAGCACTGTTCTGGAATCAGACACTAGGAAACATAGACATTTGTGTTGTGATTTTAGACAGTGTGAGTTTTGTTAAGAAAGCCAGCATAAGACAACATTAATAATCACTCACACCCTCAAAAACACAGAGACTGACATTTGTGAGTTCAAGGCAAAAGCACATGGCTTCTTTTCCGGATTCTTGGAGATCACACACTTAGTGCAAGTGCCATAAATCAGCTGAAAATATATTGGCAAAAAAAGAGAAATTATCACAGTCCAAGGCATCTTATTTGATGAGGAGGAATACATATGATTTATGGACAGGCATAGCATTTTTCATGTTACAACTGGCCTGTTATAGTCCCTGCTGAATGGAGAGTCCGAGGGAAACGTGCAGTCTGCAAAGCACAATCTAAAACAAGCCAACCTAAATTGTTCTGCTATAGAGAACTCCCATCCATAACCTAGCCCAGCACCACTGATCTGGGAAATGTCAAAGGATGAGATCAGAGTTTGCAGGTACTTCGTCTACTTCTGTTATATGAAAATATTTTGTTTGCTGCCATTCGTGTTAACAAGATGCAGTGAAGTGCTCAGAAATGAGGAAATATGAATTACACATCTCTCTTGTAGCAGGAGAGGATATAGAGGGATTCCTTTTTCCAATCACAATGTTGCCTGGAGTCAAGGGTCCCTCTGGACTTGTACTGTTCTATCCATTGTTTACGCTCATCTTTTATGGGCTTTAATCATAGTTTTGTGATTATAACTAATAAGATAATTAACTTCCTAAATACAAGATAATTAAGAGACTAAACCAGCAGCCAGGTGGGATCCATCTGACCTAATCTTAGACCTAAGCTATCTAGGCTCAGTCTTGACTATAATTTCCTTGTAGTCAATGGAAACAAAAGCAATTCAGAAGGAGAAAGTCAAATCTTAGAAGTTATCTTAGAAGATTTTTTAAAGATAGGGTTGATCTTCTCTTAGTAACATCTCTGACTGTACACCAAATGTATGATAAACCTGGATAACTAGGTTAGACAAGGTGCCTACATTTCAGACATCTAAAGGTTGTTGTCAATCATCGCCCCATGTGAGTGAACAGTTTTGCAGATTTCAATGAATGTGTATATGCTGATGACAAATGATTTTTTTTTACTGCTGTGGCTAACTCAAAAACCAAAAGTGATCAGACAAGCCCAAAAAGTTTAGGCACTCACATGTAAATGAAATATTTACAGTTGTAATTGTTTTATTAACTTTTGTTTGTTACTTCTCTTCTACTTAAAACATGAAAAATGACACATGAAAAATCCTATGCTTTGTTATTATGTTACCTGTCTGTACTCAGAATTTATAGGAATTTTGCTGAACTGTGAATTAAAGCGATTTCTTTAGACATGTAGTAGGTACAGACTAGCACAAATTGTGCTGATGAAAAGGAAATAAAAATACCTGGTAGTTTATAGGGTATGTCTGCTACAAAATGCTCCCAGTGAGAGGGTCTGTTAGGGAAATAATTTTGGACAGCTCTGGCATCTGGTTCAAGAAATTTTCCTTCACATTTCCAACCCCCTTATGCCTCATTCAAACCAACTGGGATGGTTTTGCTTCTATTCTACTATGTAAAAGAGGAGCAAAACTTAATATTTTTGCTATTGATTTTGATACACACTTTCACAAGATTTTTTTTGTTCTACCTACTGCAAAAATCCATCTCTTTCCCTACTAGAGTATATTTTATTAATTGATGCAGAAGGAACTACTGTGGCCTAAAATGGATACCACCCTAAAATGGATTGATTTAGAGAAAGCTCAGAAAGAAGTGGTGATGAACTGTTAGCAGTTTGAATTTCTCTCCAATGATATTGTAAGTCCAGTACCACCATAAGTGGACTTTACAAGACATATTCTGGGTATTTACTCCAAGTAGGGTGATCACCAAGCGAAGGTGCCTGGCTCTCACACAAATAAAATTAGATACCTAAATTCGTTTTTTGGTGTTGAAGGCAGGTTCCACTGAGATTTTTACAATACCTAAGAAAAATACCCTACCTTTACAATTTAATATTATACAGCATCTAAATTAGTCAATCTGAATATGTGCTTTGATATAAGAACACATTCCTAGCAAGTTAAAGTCACACAGAAAATCTGTACCAGAGGAAAGAAATGAAACTGGATTTCCTGACTCTGCATTTAGTTTCTTAACCAAAACTCATTTTCCTGGTCAATAAACTGTGTTAACACCACTATTTCATTACTAATAATTTAAGGCTGCATCAGGAAGTCAGTCTTTTCTAATAAATATGCAATATTAACCTGATACTGCCTCGCCTTTTAGACTGAAAACAGTGTTTCTAAACCTTAGGAGTCTGTCAGGAACCAATAAGGTGTCTCAAAAGTCTGTAAAATGATCCTGGGTACTTTGGAAGCCCTGTAGTTCTGTTAAATTTGTTCTGTATGTAGTGATCACTATTCAATTTTTCTGAAATATGGTGTACATTTTTCCAGCCTGGCATTCAAAGAAATAATTATTTTGTTACATTGTGACATACAGTATTAAATCAGAGAATTTTTTTTT
>WBNO01020081.1:0-53071 GCA_013400575.1 Peucedramus taeniatus
AGCAAATCTACTCCCTACTTAACACAAAGTTTGAAACTATCCTTTTTGACTGAGAAAAGCTTATTTTTCTTGGCACTTTAGACTGATATACGGTGGCCAAGTGGCTTCAGTTTTGTTAAGTCTTTGGAAACCCCTCCTTGACTGTTCCTGAGAAAGGGGAAATCTGACTCTTTTGCTTTTGCTATGAGTTCAGGAAAGGGCACAGAAAGAAAGCATCTACTCTGAACTCTGAAACTTCAGTATGAGTGAAAACTTTTTTTCCTCACCACTAAATGCAGGACTAATAAATATCAGACTATTTTTTGTAAAAGAGAGATGGTTTTTTTTTCCCCCCTCAAAATAACATTGTTCAGTGAGTTGCAAGTTTCATACATCTCATGTCCTTTCCTAGTTGCAACTCTGAAGGTACGCTGTCAGACTACTTAAAACTGCTCATCAGGATCTCTGCCATGTCTTCTGCTATTCAAACAAAATAACTCTTAAGAGGGTTCACTAACTTTTTCCAGTCAAGATAAGCCAGAATTGCTGAAGCTATTTCAATGTAGTATCTCTGCCAGCTGGCTTATTTGGACAAAAGCAGATAGGAGAGTCTTCACCCTTGATGCTTGATGGACAGATTTGTAGGTGTGATTTCAAGCGAAGCCATGCAGCTGACATTGGGCTAACAACAATATTAGAATGTCTTCGGTCAGCACAGCTGGAACAGGAAAGGTGCATATTGATTGAATAATGGTGAAAAATAATTTTTCTCAATGTTTGAATTTCTTGGTAAGTGAAGTATCAGTTTCTGTGTCTGTGAGTTCAGAACAGAAGTACCTTGCAATGAAGAAGGATGTCTTAGGGTTACGTTGGAGCACACAAAGATGTGGAGTAGAAATATTTTTTTTAAAAAATAGGAAAAAAGCTACTACTATATTAACTTGACAATATTGAAATTACCATAATAATTAATATACTAATTGAATGCGTCTATGCCTCAGTTATGCATCAGATATACCATTCTTATAGTAATATGTCATATATTGAGGCTCAGTCCTGAGTATCCCATTCAGCCTGCCTATTTCAAGGCACTCACTTTGATTTTGATGACTTTTTTCTTCTAATAAAATTTTTTATACAGTTCATTTTCCTCTCAAGAGTTCATGTTCTTGAAGGAATATGCATACTTGAGTTTGCACAGCAAGGAGAGGCTCTTCTGACCACCCTAGATGCCCGAGTAGGGCCCATTGAGGCCACTCTCATGGACTTCTGGCACCATCTGGTGGAGGTTTTACATCCAAAAGCTAGGTTATAGAAAGGTTTGATATCTCCAAAGCTTTTATATCTCTAAAATAAAAAACTGAAGTGCCATATCAAGACATGTATTGTGTTATACCAGTCAGGGGTGAAGACAGATATGGCATGCATGCTCACTTGCTACCTTTAAAGTGGTTATGAAGTGCATGGGTAGACAATATGAAATTCCACAAAATATTTTGGTTGTCCAGTTACATATATATTTCAGAATTTTCTTCCAGACATTGGTGAGTTGAGGCAGGTACAAAAATTGTTCCTGTTTAAAATGTAGTGAGGGGATTTCGTCCAGCAACAGCTTTTTATCTCTTTAGTGACCCCAAAACCTTGCTTCATGCTGCCAGCTGGTCAGAGCCAGAGGATTCCTGTTTCAGACATTTCATGGCAGTGAAAGAAAGCACTGTGGGTTTCTTAAGGGCTTCTGTTACAACATTCATCTTTCTGTATACTGCTACAGGTGTTTCCTTATGTTCAGCACAGAAGTGAAGTAGCTCTCAAATATTCCCCAGCTTGTTCTTGATAATAGTGCATACTAGAAAGCTCTTAAAACAAGCTGATGGAAGTTGCTTCTAAATATAGGGGCTGAGGAAGATCTTACAATATAAACACCACCAGCAGAGGCTGTAAGTGTCCCTCCTCAAATCTCAAATGTAAACCAGATGAGAAAACAATTGTCTGATGGCTAAATACTACGAGATTTCTGTGCAAATGCCAACAATAGAAATTCTCTTCTCATTACATTTGGCTGAAAAATTCTTTAAAGCTAAATGAAACCATGTCCCCAAACTGAAATTAAACCTTCCCTGCAGTTAAAAATATTCCGTTAATTTCTTTATTGTTTTTCTTCATCTCTTTATCCTTTTATTTCAGTTCAACTTTTAAAAAGTAGCTCTTTATATCTGATACCAATAATTTCTGATCCAGTAGGACCTGGAAACCTTTTCAAGAATATATATCAAGAATAGATATCAGTCTGTCGTTATTAAATTGTGAATTGAGAAGTCTGGATTAGTTTCTAGGAAACCTTTGAAGTTCTGGATCCTTCTCCAGATATGTCTTTGAAGCAATATATAGATGACATTGACACATAATGCAATCTTATTTTCATGAGGTCTCTGCTGGACCATCTGCCCCAGCCAGTCACACAATCAGCAAGCCATTTCTGTACCTATTGATAGTTTGTGTGCCCTGTAGCTTTGACAAGCCAATTGCTTGAGGTGACTGAAAATAAGTCGAGGCATCAGATCCACTCACATGGACACTTTGTCTGGAAAGCTACTGCTATTTATGCACAAAAATACTAATCACAGAAAATGTCTCATAATTCCACTGGGACTGCATAATGACTCTTATTTCTAAGAGCAGGGATGCTTCCTATTCATGTTCCTTGGTTAATACTTGAGAAGACTTCTGCACTCAGTTTTCTCTGATTCATATATAAGCATTGCCCATTTCCATTCAGCCTTATGATGATGAGTATCCTTTCTATGGAAGATAGTTGTGTGGGAGCAACATCACTGATGGAATAGCATAGTGTTTAAAAGACAGAGACATGATGTGACAAAAGGGAGATTCCTGAAGTGGTGGCTGGTTGCTGTCTTCTCTTCCTGTGACCTGGAAAAAGGACAAAGGATAACACCCATCAGGAGGTGCATCTACTTCTATCCAATCCAAACACAGGAGACTGGTAGAAGATAAGCCCTTATTCCTGGGATTAATAATGTTATACTTGACAGTGGTGACTTCAAAAAGTTTCAGCAGAATAGTACTGATTGTGGATTCGGGAATTCTGAGGACACAGCCTCTTGTACTTATTAAACAGTGTCAGGGAGCTTCTTGGGTAATTTGATTATCAGTACCTGAACTATCAAAGCAGTCTCTGTCTCGGCTCTGAGATGTGGTAAAAAGCAAACCAGAGAGCTGGTGGTGGCTATGGGCTATGGACCATTTCCAATAGCCATTTTTATGCATCTAGCCTTGTTTGGGGAGAGGCTAAAAGTATTTAGCAGTATGGAGGCAGTCAAATTCTATCACAGACCTAGAGAAAGGGCTCTGGCTATCTTGTTTATCAATATTGATACTGAAAAATGTACATTGTGTTTTCTAGAATTGCCTATACTCACATTTCACGTAGAATCAATTTGAAAAAGAAAACAAATTCATTTCGTATAAAGGCGAAGTTAAAATTTTGGTTAGCAAGTTCAAAACTGTTACAAAAATCAGTTACAATACATGTGCACCGTTATGTGCAAGTCTGTAACTAAAAAGGAAGTTTTCTCTTTTGGCTGATTTTGTGGTTTAGGCTTTTCCATAATCTTAGTGCATGCTCATTGTTTGTCATGCTCTCTTCAGATTAAATTACCCATGCTTGCCTTTTGCACCATTTCCAAGGCTGTTTTAGAATTGTACTAATCCCGTCATAGGAGAAATTATTGCGTTAATGTATCCTATATCAAGCCCAACATCCCTGGTTTGCCTTCCTTGAAATCACACATGACATATTAAAGTACCACAGATGACAGACAGTATATTGTTGCCACTCTCTACCCCATTCCAGAAAGCTTTGCTGGAGATTTATTGAAACAGCAGTCTACTTACAAACCACCTGTTGAAAGCTGTTGCAGTCTCTCTGTCCCCTTGCTGTAGTCTCCTCTTTCACCTCTTCTTATTGTCTTGGCTCAGGGTTAAAAACACCAGTTGGTGTTTTCACCAACTCCATCTGCAAGTTGCCTGCACCCCACCAGGAGCTGACAGTGTTAGGTGAAGGCATTCTGCACTCAGCACATTGCAAGTTCTTGACATTCCTTGTACTAATGAGGCAGGCTAAATAGATGCCACCTTACAAATTTTTAATCTGCGTGTGATGAGAATATGAATATTACTGTCAAAGAAACCCTCTCCACTGGCCTGAGTTGATACAAGCTTGTTTTTTTCACCACTATTTTTTATAATTTCATGTTTTCTTTTTGAGACAAATGTTACTCAGAGAAGAAGAAAATGACAATGTATTGAAGTTTGTGCTGAAGACCAGATAGTCAAATAAAATAAAATAAAATAAAATAAAATAAAATAGGCTGAAACAGGCTAGTTGTCCTGAAACTGTCTTATCCAGATTTGTTTAATTTATAAGACTGTAAAGTTAGAATGACACATTCAAGGCTATTTATATGATAAGGTACTCCAGGAGGTCATATCAAGATCTCCTTGTGGGTATTATAGGGATGGTGGGCAGACACTCTCTAGTGTATTTTAGTAAACAGAAAAAAGGCAGTATTTTAGTCAGGCAGAAAAAAAGAGGTTCAATCCTTCCCTTGAAGAGGGCATTCACAACATATGCAGTTCTGATGAAATGGTGGTTTTGTTCCCCTGGCGTCAGCCTGAATTTTGTGACCAATATCTGTATTTGAGTAGAATAATCCTCAGCCATCGAGGTTAGTGTTGTTTTAGGGATTAAGAAAGAAATTGCAAATCAGCTTCAATAGAATGGAATCTGGGGCCCTACATTTCAGCATTAGCTTTTTCTGGAATTTTTTAAAGGTTTTGTTCCCCACATGTGCATGCAATTTCTCTTCACTTTTTCTTATGGTGAACATTCATGTTTGTTTTCCTGTGGTTGAATTCTGTGCTGAGGTCTCTGTTGAGGGAAAACATGAGATACATGATAGGAGGAAACCTTTCAGACTGCATCCTCTGAGGGCCAAGTATCTTTTAGATCATGTGTAATAAGTCCCAGAACATCCTGTTTTAAGTCCTCCAGGACTTTCAGTGTACCAGGGTTATGTGAGGAGGGACCTTTGCCTGTAGTCTAGTGTATCATTACATTGCATGCAGCTTCAGGATATTGAGGAATACATTTCTTTCCTCTCTCTTCAGGTTGCTCCCCGGTGTGGAGGGCTGACATTGGCAAGATGCCACATGCCCACCCAAACCACTCTAATATAGATCAAGGTAAGGACAGGGAGAGATCACTCACCAGTTACCTTCATGGGCAAAGCAGACTCAAGAAAAAATATTTTTTTACAAATAAAATCAAAGTACAATAAGGTGAAATAAAATCAAATCTTAAAGCACCTTTCCCCCACCCTTCCCTTCATCCCAGGCTCAATGCCAATCCAAATTTTCTCCACTTCCTCCTCTCAGCAGCACAAGTGTGTAGGAAATGGGGGTTGTGGTCCCTTCATCATAGGTTGTCTCTGCCACTCCTTCCTCCTCAGGAGAAGAACTCTTCACACCCTTTCCCTGCTCCAGTATGCTGTCCCTCCCATGGGAGACAGTCCTCCATGAACTTCTCCATGGGCTGCAGGTCTTAACAAACTGCTCCAGTGTGGATTCCCCTTGGGGTCACAAGTTCTGCCACAAATCCTGCTCCAATACAGTCTTCCACAGGGTCTCAGCTTCCTTCAGGTGACCATGTGCAATGGCATGAGGTTTTCCAGAGGCTCTAGGTAAATCTTTGTTCCTCTGTGGACCTCCATGGGCTGCAGGGGCACAGATGCCCACCAAGGTCTACACCATGGCCTGCAGCACCTGGAACACCTTCTCCCCTCCTTCTCCCTTGACCTGGGTGACTGAAGAGCTTTTTCTATTGCATATTTTCACTCCTCCCCTCTTTGTTTTAAATTGCTCTTGTGTAGGGGTCTTCCCTCCCTCCTCAGATTCTCAGCTATGTTGGTCCAGAGATGCTACCAGTGTCATTGTGATGGACTCAGCCTTGGACAGCATCAAGTCCAGTTTGGGGAAACTTCTAGCAGTTTCTTACAGAAGCCACCCCCGTAGCTCCCCCATTATGGGGAAGCACAGTCTAGTGATTTGACAAAAGCTTGGTGCACAGGATTCCACTCAGAGTAAGTCAATCCTACTGAATCTCCTACTCACCACTCTTATATGGACAGTTGTGCTTACATAAGCTCTGAAGTAAAATCACTGCCAGAAAGATGGGTGGTCCAGTGTTCTTCTTATAGGGAAGAAGAGACATGGGTAATACAGGTATCAGAGGGTCTCTTTGTTGTTGAAAGAGCCAACACAGTTCAATCTTAAGTCCAGAACTGATGCCTGAAGTTTTTGGAACTTTACATTTAGCATCCTAAAAAAAATTACTGCTACAGTATATCAATCATTTGATTTCAGCGAGCACTCACCAGTAAATATTAGATTAAAACAGACCTTCAGCCCATGAGTTTTGTGTGTCTGTCAGAAGACAACTACCGTGGATGAAAGCCATCTTCGCTGGTTTGCATCAGTGAAAATACTACCAAAAACACTGCCAGAAATCTCCCAGATTGTTCCAGGCTAATGTAAAAGCCTTTTCTGTTGAAGAAACAAGACTGCAAAGTGGCTCTGAGGGCAGGGCTAGTTAGAATTGCTCCACATTAGATCAGTGACCCTGTCTGAGAGTTGCACTGACCTACATTCATCTCGTATAAAAACCCAGAAAAATCTAAATAGAAAAATTACTCTTTATTTAAAAATAAGTTTTAGACTATCATTGTTCCTGATAGTAAGCTAAGAAAGTGTTTTCATGTTTTGCAGAGAAACTTCTGTTAAAGAATATACAGTACCACTTGTAACCTGAAAAATAAATCAGAAATTACTAAAAGTCAGGGATAAAATCTAGAGAACATTGAAAGGAGAGAGTTTTATTATTAAAGGGGTTAGAAATATTGTAGTTGAACCATAAAATTTTAAGAGAGAAAGAATCTGCAACCCTTTTTTTCATACCTAAATATTTTAACACAATCAAACTGATTTGTTTTCCCAGCTTTACCTTAAATAAAAATGTCACGTGACATCTGAAATAAGCAAGATGGAATTTTCATTTTCTTAAGGCTATAGCAAAACAAAACATGCTGACACTCCAAGAACAATCATGGGTAGCTTGTTTTGCTTTTACTGATAATTCTTGTGTAATTTTGTGAATATTTTGAGGCATATTCTGCTTCATTTGTATCACATTTATGATTAACCAGATTTTCACCACCTTGATATCAAAGAGCCAGTAGATGGCAGAATGGGTTTATTTATTGTTCAAGTTTGTTAAGCTGAGCCCATCTACCTCTGCTCATTTAGCAAATTAAAACGCTATGGAGAAAAGATATATTTGGGCTGTGGTCCACAATGTGGCTCTGGCTGATTGCATGTGTCCATTTGCTTTGCAGTTTTTATCTTTTCTATTGAATTATAGAAAGATAAAACACTGACATGTATCTTAAAGAGACCCTCTGATGCCTGTGTAACCTATGTCTCTTCTTCCCCTTGAGAAATACACAATCTGGGGCTTGTTTGTTGTTGTTTTCTTCAAATAGACCAGTGTAAGAAGGACTTAAAAATGTGAGGGGGAACAATACTGATTCTCTACAGCCTTAATGGAAATTTGTAGGAAAATCCCTAAAATTTTGCCTGACTTCCAGCCTTACTTCTAGCCACAATTCTTGTTGACACACATTGATTGAAGAGGTTTGTATCACATTTGGAGCCGATTTCTGGAGGCTGTCCTGGTACAAGGATCCTATTTCAAAAACAAGCTTTTTTTTTTTTTATTTTTTGAGACGCTGCTTTTTTTCCTTCTGCAATGGGATTAAACCAAAACTTTTAGAAAGATCAATTAAAGATGAGGAAGCTATAAAGTAGCCATCACCCATGGGTGTTAGCCTTGGGGATGAAGTACAGCCTGTGGGATAGAAAGTCCAAACACAAGTTCCTGTTCTGTCTGATATACTCAGCCTTCAGTCATGTTGAGATAGTTTGGTCATGCTTTGTCTTGGGCTTCTGGGTGAGATTCCAGCCTGTCTGTAATAAGTAACACCAGTTGAAAATACCAGTGAAATTGGTATAGGTCTGAAATTAATCCTTAGAATTTTGAAAATCTCAAATGGTGCTTGCTATACCGCTGGCTAAGACTGATTTATGAAAAGATTCACAGCAGAGAACTAAGGACAGAAAAGTCCTCTCCCTTTTTATCTCTGAGATTATCACCTAAACACTGTTATATTTTTCTGTTCCAAGGAGAAGCAGCCACACTTTTTGCTTCTCAGTGATCTCAGAAAATCTGTCTTAAAATACAGCGTGCCTTAATATCATGTAATCTTAGCTAAATGAAGGAGTAGGTTTATTCATTTATTTATTTATTTGAGAGAGAAAAGCTACCACTAAAACATAGGATACTTTATAGGATCTCTTTTATAGGACATCTCATTTTGTTGTTCTTGAAATTTTGTATTTCTTTCTTTACATTTACTTTAATATAGACTTCTAGGCTTGGTGAAGTGCCAAGTACATAGATATTAAAGCCATGAGCTAGGTTGCAAATCAGTGCTATTCTTTTAAAGTAGAAATAGTTTACCAAATTGATGTTTGTTTAAGCCTAATGAGTGAACTTTGCAATACGCAGTATGCTAGGGCCGTGAAAAGACAGGAGGCCAGATTATAATCTAATTAAATGAAATTGGTGCTATTCCAATATTAAAAAAGATCAGAATTTCATCTTCTCTGTTGCAGGCTAGATCCACAGAGGGCCTACTTGGTTGTAATTCTTTATATCTGAACACCTAATAAGGAATATAGCAACATAATAGAAATTAAATCTGAATTTATCTTCAGAATTTACACAGACTCTGATAATTCCAAATGGGTTCAAAACAGCCAGCATTAAGTTCACCATACAAAGTAGGCAGGCACATGCCCACCAAACACTTAAAGGAGAGTATATTAAAATTCCAATAAGTCCCAGCCACATTTTATACCTTTTCCTGTAAAGTGTGGCATGGTGTAGTCAGGCTGTTCTGTTTTACATAATAACTCAGTGTTTACAGTCACAGTTGCTTAAAAAAAAGGCAGAAATTATATAGGCAGCAGGAAGGAGGACACAAGGATTTTACCTGTCATATTCTATTGCTTTCTTCTCTCTTTACCCCTCTATTACATTGAGCATTATTTTCTTTCCTTACAATGAAATTTCCACTATTTCCATTTAACCTAGAGAATTGGAGAATCAAAGAATTATGGAATGGTTTTGGTTGAAAGGGACCTTAAGGATCATCTGGTTACAACCCCTCTCCTGTGGACATGACACATTTCACTAGACCAGTATGTTCAAAGTCCCATCCAACCTGGCCTTGAGCACTGCCAGAGATGGGACATCCACAACCACTCTGGGTAGCCTGTTCCAGTGCCTTACCATCCTCACAGTAAGGAATTTCTTCCCAATACCTAATCTAACCTCTTTTAAAAGCCATTATCCCATGTCCTATCACTATATGCCCTTGTAACAAGCCACTTTACAGATTTCTTGTAGTCCACCTTTACACATTAGAAGGCTGCTATAAGGTCTCCCTGGAGCCTTTTCTTCTTCAGGTGGAACAATCTCTCAGCCAGAAGGATTTGTCCTAGAGGCTGGAAAATTACAGTCCAAATTCCTTTGTATCTGCATATGTACTCATACAACACTATGATTACACATCATATTCTTACATGAGACAAGACTGCTCTATTAAAAAGCAATTAGCAAATACAAGAACATCTGTTGTGAGTGGATGCTTCATTTAGTCTGTTCCTGGATGGATACCAAGCCAAGGCCAACAAGAGACCTGGGGTCTAGAAAGCATTTGCCACCTCTGCATTAATAAATGAAACAAGCTGTGAAATGCTCCTGGTCAGTTACATGGACACTTAGATTGTTAAAACAATCCCTACCACAGCTGTGGCCTGGGAAGACTAGTGGTGACCAGAAATATCCCCACACACAGCTCAGGAATGTGAGCATTTGAGGGGCCATTTCCAGCATGCCACTTTCCTGCCTCCCAAGAGGGCTTTGGATTCTGGAAAGCTTATGAGCTTCAACATGAGCTGTATGATACTCTGTGTTGGTTTGCCACAGTGTCTAGAAATGTTCCTCTGTGAACATTTCCCTAGCCTAGGGCAGAACATGTTCTCTAGCTCTCAGCCAGGCCAGACTATGAGTTGAGGCAGGGGCCTCTTGGAGTTACTGTCCTGCCAGGCAGTCACCTTTCACAAGGCTGTATTTTTGGTGCGTTGCCACAATTAGCATCTGAGCTGCCATTTGTTGTGTCATGATTTTTGATAGAGTGTCCTAGGGTTGTCCTAAGGTTGGCCTTACTTTTCCAACAAAATGTCTCAGCCTTCCTATTCCTTCAGTTTTCCTTGAGAGGAAAGGAAGGAAGACAAAATAGGGGCTCAGAGAGTGCAGCTACTCAGCCATGGGGGGTAAAGCTCAGAAGCCCTTGCTTTCCTCCTTGAAAGGAGGAAGCTCCTTTCATTGTCAACAGATGGAAAGGGGAAATTGGGGGTGGGGGCAGACTGCTGAAGGCTGCTTTGATGTTGTCCTGTTTATTTGCTTCCTGCTTCCTGGACCCCCAGCCGAGGGGCTGGGACTGTCAGCTGCGGAAGAAGCACAACAGGATGGCAGCAGCCTGCAGACAGGATGGCAGCAGATGTCGGCAGCAGGAGTGGGTAGCATCAGCCTAAAGCAAAGCAGGGATAACCTGAAAGGATGAGATCAGGGAGTGAAACAGATAGCTGGGGAACTCTGGTGAGGCAGTAGGTGTCTGTGGTGGGACAGCAGTGCTCATTCAAGTGGATAAAGTGTGGGTGGAGACATGGGAAGCTATGACACAGAGCCTTCCATGAATTTGTCTGAAAGTTACTAATTTTCAACCCTGACACAGTTCAACTGTTTGCGAGTGAGGATATCACATTCTAACGGGCCGTGACCCTACAAGCCTTCAGACAGCACAAGGTCAGTGGATGCTAGGCAGCGTGACCTTGAGGGTGGACTTCTTTGGGCACCAGCTCACTTCAGCCAGGTTTCAGGCAAACCAGAAGCCATGATAACTTGTTGGGTTCTCTATGACATGGCACAGGACAGACTGGCAACTCCTGAAATATTTTCAGATGTCTGAGGGGTTTTTTATCCCTTAACCTGTTTGTTTTTACATTATCTCATGGCTGAGAAAAAGTCATGGCCAAGACATCCTCATATTGACAGGTAAGAAAACAAAAATCTGGATACTGTCAGGCTATTTACACATCCACTGTGATACCACAGTGGATGGTATTAAACCAGCTGGTACCACAGCTGGTTTAATAAAAGAGATGATAAATTAGCTCCAGAATTAGTCAGTCAGAATTCCCATCAAGGGGTAATCTTGAAAATGGTCACCAAGATGGATCAAGCAATAAAATGCCAGTCTGTATTTCACAGTAGCAATGGGACACCCTGGTCACAGCTAGTCATTTATGACATGCCAATAGGTACCTTAATTCAGGTCTCATGTCCTGACAGATGCTTACTTTGTTACTCAGCTGACATAGCCAGCACTAGAAGATAAAGGTAATTTATGCAAATTAATAAGAAGATATGCAGTGCAGTGTAAAAACATGCATCTTCTGAAAAAAAAAAAAAAAAAAAAAAAAAAAAAAAAGTGAAGTGCTTTCTGACAGAAATGCTTCCCCTGAGAGAATTCAGGGAGATGCACATGCAAGCAAACAGCGCTGATCAAGCCATGGTGTACTTGCCCTTCTGTCAGTGACCCTGTCTCAGCTTCAGGAAGATGTGATGAATAGTGTGTGTCTTTGGAGAGAGCTCTGGGCTTTAAGGGACAAAACCAAAGGCACGCTGCATGTCTGATACCTGGGCTTCAGCAAGTATGTGATTATGTTACTCTAAACACTGCAAGAAGGCTTGAATTACAGAAGTGAAATGAAAGCCACTGTTGTTTCATGGAACTCCCTTTTCTCCAAAGGGAAAAAGAGAAAGAGAACAGTGGAAGGCACAATTTTGGTTTGTGAAAAATCTGTTTGGAAAGTCGTATCAAAGTTGGGAATTGTTTGGGATACTTATGCTCTTCCCTTTTATTTTGGTGTTTCCAGCCTTAGAGGGAGCTTCTCTACTTTAATAGAGGGATAACATTAAATGTCTATTTTCCTCTGTGTACAATTCAGCATTGCACTAATCAGTGGCATGTGTATGATTAAGCATTAGGATGAGTCCTGCAATTCTTGTCAAGGGAAACCAAAACACTAGTGAACAACTGGACCTTTGCACTCAAGCATCTCTTGCATTTGCATCTCAGAGTCCTTTGATTGGGGCCTTAAGGTAGAAGCCATTCACCACATTTTGCAGGCATTTGAGAAATGAGTAGTTCCTGCTTACAGCTCACTGTAAATTGATTAGACATAAGGCTGCTATTAAGGCACCAAGACTGAGAGCATCATACATGCACATACTGGAGTTATGCATTTATAGCAATGCTTCTGTTTATGGAGTCTTTACAGGTCAGCCAGGAATACAGGACTTTAACAGAAACTCCAGATACCACGTATAGGTGCCTGGTGGGGAACTGTAGCTTAACTGTGGCTTCTACTTTTCAGATGCATTCAGAGGGAAAAATGGCACAATTTCTAGAATGGGGTGTTTGAGTAAAAGGAACCATCATTTTCTAGAGGTAATCAACCTGTTAATAAATAGTTTGCCTCTTATTATTGGTCATAAGGCTGTTTATGATACGTAGCACAAAACACTTATATCTATTGTGTCTTTTTTAGCAGTGTATTTTGTTCATTTTACACTGCTCTTATAGATCAGGTTTGTTGAACACAATCAAGAAAAGATATGAGGTTTTTACAACTAGGTAACTGTGTTTTGGACAGAGGTGACAGGAAAACAAGATACAGAATAACCCAAATAAGCTACTCAAAGTACATCAATAAATTAATTTATTAACCTTTTTCTGTGATTTTAAAATAATATTATAATTATTAAAATTTGAAAACATTGGAATTTCTAGCATCGATATTGGAGGTGAACCAGGCAAAATTTTCAACTACAAAATGACTAATTGCATACACAAACAATGTTTGTGGATTACAATTACCCATTTTGCCAGTCAGTTACCATGAATGCATAGATTCAGCTTGAGGCCACAAGACTGATGTCTCCAAAGCCTGGTGGAAAATTAGAGATGTGAACCAGTTTGAATGAACGAGCACCAATGCAATCACCCTATAAAACTCAAACCAACCCAAATGACAAAATAGATGGTGGGAAAAGATAAAACCTACTATTTTTGTTTTAAATAAGCATTTCACAACAAAAGAAAGCACAAGACCCAAAACTCTTGTCCTTTTTGTGTTTGGCCAAAGTTATAATAGAAGCAACAGAACAGTGGGGAGAAAAATCTTGTTTTTCAGAATAACTGGACTGAACAGACTTTGCTTCGGGGCTCAGGCTGTCACTGTGCCTCTTCAGCTGAGTCTTACAGGAGAAGGACCAGTATGCTGGCTGCTGTTCTAGCTCCAGCTTTAGAAGTTTCAGTGTGCCTCTTGCCACCACACTGCAATGAGTTTTATGTGTGATTGAACATGCTGGCTGCACGGATGTTCTAGCTGCATCCTTAAAATGACACACATGCCCTAATTGACTGTCTGCATCCAAGCCATTTCCAAAGTCTGTCCACAGAAGTCTGTCTGTCTGGCTGCATTTTGACCTCCAAATGTAATATTAGTAATAGTGTGGGCACCTTTAGTAGCCTCCCTTTACCTGTATTGTGACGTACCAGCATATTTGAAGAAGTGTTATATTTTCGATCTACACAGTCATCAAGTAGACCTTGCAGTTATATAATCTCATCTGTGGTTATTCAGCTGCAGAAAATCCCATTTTCCATGATACAATTGGAGCCCAATTTACCACATTCCAATTAGCTACCTCTGTTAGTATTGGTTTTCATGTGGTCCTTTGCTTTTACTTGTGATGGGTTTTTTTTGCATCCAAAGCCAAATGGTTAGCTGAAGTTCAGGATCTTACAGGTTTAGGAAAAATCATAATGATGTTTATGTACAAACAAGTTATATATAAGCCTATACCCCTAAACACAGTGAAAATGAAAGGCAGGTAGGTTATTTTCCTAAAGTGTGTAAGAAGTCACATTATATCAAAAGTTTCCCAGGAGTCCTTCACTGAAGAATTTCTCTGCATCCTCTCAAGATGCTTTCCATTCCTTTGCTAGTGAACTGAAGCTTTGCATCAGACAAAATCTGTTATAGACACAACCTGTTCAACCCTGAATCTGACCTGACCTGTTTTCTTTATGGTAAGCTTTCCCAGGATCCATCAGGATCTCTCTGCTAAGAGTCTTTTACTTCACTTGAGTTGTGCAAACTTCAGTGTGCATCCAAGATAAAGTCAATGGCAACTATGAATATTGTCCAATGCAACAATAAAACAAAACAAAAAACAACAACAAAAACAACAACAACAAACAAAAAAAAAACCAAACAAAAAGACAAAAAAAAAAACCACCAAAAAGAAACAATTAAACCAAAACAAAAAAAACCCCAACAACCAAAAACCCCACCACCAACAAAATGTCTCCTGTGTTCCATTTTTCTGTTGTAAATGAGGCATTACCAAAGAGGAAAGGTGGGATTCAAGAGCATACAGAGAAGGAGAATGTAGTTTAGAAATTACATTCTGGACA
Organism: Peucedramus taeniatus; assembly: GCA_013400575.1. Taxonomy (NCBI): domain Eukaryota; kingdom Metazoa; phylum Chordata; class Aves; order Passeriformes; family Fringillidae; genus Peucedramus; species Peucedramus taeniatus. The sequence goes on from WBNO01020081.1 coordinate 14,787, forward strand.
AATATGATGATTCACTGTGAGGGCTGTGCTTTTGTAAAGCTGTATATTTCTTCATTCTCTTCACCCCGTAAGACACTGTAATATTAAATGAAGTAGAAGAAGCTGATGTCTCATTAAATATGCTGTCTTGTTCTTTCTTTTTCTCAGAGTGTTTATACTAGACATGGTGCTATTTCAAGCTTCTCCATTATAGTATCCACATGCACTCCTGGAAGTGTATTTCATTCTGAGCTGATCCGTTTGAGTGGAGATTGGTCCTTTCTCTAAAATTTTTTGCATTGTAGATACAGTCTCTGATGAAAGCAATGAGAAAGAAATAATATTCACTTCCCATTTTGTGTTTTCTTTTCCTGTTGAAGTTGACAGTATAGCTGTGTATGTATAGCTGTGTACACTTTCTTGGCTGGTCCCTTAGAAATTGCAAAGATATTAATTTCACTATGCTGAAAAGCCAGGACAGAGCAGTTTTCCTGCACTGCACTACAAATTAGGCCCATGTTCTAGAAATATAGGTCTGAGAACAGATTGCTACCTCTCCACTATTTGCTGCCCCTGCACTACTATTACAGGCTGGTCTGTCCACCTCTCATAAAACTCACCCTTGTTCTGAAAGCCTGTGGGATCCTTGAGGAACAACCATGCTCTGCAGTAGAGATTTAAAGACTGGAAAGGTTCTTAGACCTCATACTGGTCCTTTGCACAGGACGCACATTTCATTCAGTATAAGGTTTTTTTACAGTAGAATCTAGTTTTAATAATTGATCTTTCAGATTGATTGAAAGCTCATGCTGCCCTTTAGCTACTAATCTTCCTCAGAAGACATTTAGGTCCTTATTGGTTTATATACTAAAAGCAGGTAACCACAATATTTTATGTCTGTTATGACTTCAGGGGACGCTGTAGCATCACTGTCTGTGGTACCCCTTTTCTGGTTCCAATCTAGGATCAAGTACCTGCTTGAGACATTTGACTTCAAAGTGGCCCATTTCTGCCCTGAGAGATGGATTTTTTTTTGCCCTTTTTTTTTTTTTTTTTTTTTTTTTTTTTTTTTTTTTTTTTTTTTTGTGAATGAGTACTTGCTATGGCCACATCTGGATTTTCAATTCTTTTGAAGCTAAATTTCAGTAAGTGCAGTGCCACACAATAATATACTTATTCCAGCTTAGCCAAGTCAATTATTTTATAAAGGCCTCACACTTTATTCCTGTGCTATGTTGCATGCTTTTGTGTTTTCTGCTATAGAACTTTAACAACTGCTATAGATCTTAAAAAGAGAAAACTTCTGTTTGTTAGGTAGAATGACCAGCATGTGGTTGTACTGGTATTGATGCTGAAACTTAGTACATTAAAGATAAGAATTACTTCCAGGTATGTTAACAATAAAATTTTTCTCTGAGGGTAAGGTGATGAGTTCATATTTACACAGGAAAAATCAGATACTGAAGCAGAATAGTGGGCAAGATCTTATATCCATCTGACTCTTATGCTTACTTTTTTTTATTGGTCCCATATCTTAATATAAGCATAAGTTTTGGATTTTTTCCATGTAAGATTATTATGATTATAATTTCAATCATCAGTCATTTACTGTTTATTGTACTATATAAAAAGTCATGAAAAATTAAGAATCTGAGAAAAAATGTTTTCAAAATACTTGGAAATTGTGCTAGCTTCTCAGAGTTCAGATAAGGTGTTCAGAAATCTCTTGTTCTATCCAATTCACCTTCAGTGCCAAGAACTGAAAAACCCCAGATTCTGTTGTTCTTTCTCCTTCATCCATTTATAGCTCATATAGAACATTTTTTTTCATAGGAAACAGTCGCCAATCATTCCTGCAATTATTAAACAGCTGTCAAATTTTGGCCTGAAATTCTCTGTGTCTTTATTCCACTCATTTATTAAGCCATAACCCCACCAGATGAAGTTACTAAAACCTGAATTAAATATGCAACCACAAAACATAAAATTCACCTGAAATATATTGTAAGTACCTTTCAAGACCTCAGTTCATGCTTCTGTTATTTTTATCTTATAGTGACTGAAACTCCAGCTATTGCTAAGTATTTTATAATAGTGTACAAAGAGAATCCCAGAACCTCTCACTTCAGTCATTATATTATTTGTGCCCCAGGAAATATACACTCTCAAATACAAGTTCTGGAAGACAAATAAGGAAGGAAATGAACTTACAATTTCATCTGGAAAAGTAAGATAACTCCAGTCACACCTCCCACTGAAACCAAAAGATAGTTTTTTATATGTCTCTACATGTTACAGGTATACTATCAGATATCTACTATCAGATCTTAACCACCATGTAATATGAGAATGCAAACATTGAAATCATGTGGATGTAAAGTTGGAAGGAACCTTGAGAAATCCCATAATCCAAAGCCCTGCCTGTCTTGTGAGATTGGTATGGCTGCAATATCAGCCTAATCCTTCGTTATCTTTAATACGATTAATTCTCAAACATATCCATATGGGTGAGGGACATACAGCAAGTATTCATGGGCAGGAGAGGTAGGAATGAATTGGAACACATTGGAGTTTCTGGAAGTCACAGATGTTTCCAACAAAGGGAGGACCAAAATACCAGATTTCCTAGTCCCTGCCTGGTCTTCCTCCCACCAAGTCAATTTTGCAGGTGAGACAGAAAATTTGAGATACAGCCTCTCATCACCTTGCTGAGTGTGTTACAGTTTCACATGAACAGATTCACGTGAATATATGATACAGAATTCACATGAATATATATGTATGATACAGAATTAGGAGGCCACATTGTGATTCCCTAGTTCTGCCTTTCTTTACTGCTCTAGTACACTATTGCTTGGGTCTTTTACTCTAGGCAGTTAACCATGATCAGATTTGGTAACTGCCTCTGACTCTGAGAATACTACTATTACTCGACTTTTGTCCACCAAACAGGGAAAAGAAGTACTGCACTCTGTCCATTCACTGTTGTGAAACATCCTTAAAATTTGCAGTGGTAGTCAAAGATGAAAGGAAAAATAGAAATAAATCACACTGATTTTAATGTAACACCTTCATCTGTCCCTGTGTCTGTCTCATTCATCATTTTTCTTCTCTGCCAGATGTGTGGGCTGCTCTCTTCCAGGTCTTTCAGTTCAGACTTGATGAAAACAAAGAATTTTTCCTAAGATTTTTTTAATTACTTAAATTAAAATATGGTGTTAAGACCATTTCTTCCGGGTGTTTTGGGACAGAGTGGCATCCAGGAACCAGCAGGGAATGTTGCAGTAATCAGAGATTGCATGAGGTCATATGCATCAAAGAACTGGAAAATGCCTTGTTTGAAGATGGAAGGAAGGAAAGGTGCATTGCATGGACAAATGGAGCTGCTAGTAAGAAGAACAGGTGGGAAAGGGACAGAATAGAAGGAAGGTGTGTTAGTTTTGGTTGGTTGAGAGTGAATTGTCTTCATAGTAGCTGGTATGGGACTATGGTTTGTGCGGGAAACAGTGTTGATAACACTGGGATATGTTAACTATCACTGAGCAGGGCTTACACAGCATCAAGGCTTTTCCTGATCCTCACCCACCCCATCAGTGAGTGGGCTGGGGGTGCACAAGGAGTCAGGAGGGGACACAGACCAAAAGCATCATGCTCAACACATAAAGCTTGAGGGTAGAAGTTGGCAGTGGCTGCTGGTACTCAGGGGCTCTATAGCCATTGCTTCGTTGATGCTGCGCAATTACTCTTTTGCACTAATTGTTTTTCTTGGGTTTACTTTAATTTTTTTCCCCCTTTCTCTTTTGTTGGCTTTTTCCTTTTTTTTTCTTTTTTTTTTTTTTTTNNNNAATGATAAAACTTCTTTGTCTCAACCAATGAGTTTTTACACTTTTACACTGCTGATTCTCTATACCACCCCACTGGAGGGGATGAGGGCTGCGAGTGAGAGGCTGTTGGGTGTTTAGATATCTAATGGAGTTAAACCATTACAAATGGGGTCTGGGCAAAATCTTGAACACTGGTGAGCAGCACTGGTTAGGAGATCATAATCCCTCTCAAGTTTTACTATTTCTCTACAGTCCAAATGCCCATGATACCAGGTAGCAAATCACTTGTTACTGCTGTTACTCCTTGCTGAGAGCTTTGTCAGCTTTTTTTGTCAATGGCTTGAACAACAAAAATGCTCTGAAAATTAATTCTGATGTTTTCTTCTGTTCAGAATTAATTTGGAAGTCAGTAAAATGATAGAAAAAAACTTTTTTGATAGGACTTTTTTTTAATTTTTTTAAAAACAAACCAAAAAAAAAAAAAATAGGGCTCAGGAAGGACTTGCACCAGTGGTGCAGCATAGCCACCTAATGAAAGAAAAGCATTTTGGAATTACTATTCTGCTTAGAATTGAAAGGTGGCTGTCACTAAGATGAACCCACTTAAGGCAGCTGATGTTGTGGGGACCTGTTCTTATCCTTGCTCAGCTGGGAGTATCCAATACAACCTCTTAAAATAATCAATGTTGGTTTTCTGTTAGGTGCTGTATACTAGTACACCTACTGAAAAGTTGTACCTGAAGGAAAAGGGTTGTTCCCAATAACAATGTGTACCAGCTGGAACTCTCAAGTACAGGGAAGGATGCATTATATTTAAAAAAGTTTAAGTGCTAGATAACTCAAAGTTGGAATCTGAAATTAGTATGTACCTCTAATCCTACTTGGTGCAAGTTTCATATCCTTGCACATAAAAGAGGGACAATATATACCACTCCTTAGGGTAGATACCCTAAACAGTGTTCTAAAGTAATTGGCTGTTTCAGAGTTATGAGAACATAGAAAAGCCTAAGAGAACATAAATAAAAGAAACAGTGGGAAATAAAACCACCACTGAAATAACTGCTAAGTAAATAAGAACTGCCTGTTCTTTGCATTGGATAGAAAAAACGCTGTGCAGTAATAAAATTTAAAATGATATCATAATAAAAATATTAAAGGACACTGAACTAAAATGTGTTCCTCCAATTTTTTTTTTAAATTTTTAATTTTATATTTATATTTATCATCATCTTATTGTTTTTAGCACAATCACATGAACTTCAGGGTTTTTTTGTACTATGAAGTGCATAATTACATCATACAGCCAAAAGAATTTTAAGTCATTCATACTGAATCATGGGATTAATCCCAGGAAGCACAATCCTAAGTGAATTACATAGATCATATGAAATGAATGGCAGTAAAGCCTTTCTACTTACCGTGCTTCACTCCCTGTACAGCACACTGTATAGACCATTTTTTAATTCTTGAACAAATGTGGTAATTTCTGAGAAACTATTTTCCAATACCTTCTTGCAAAACCAGGATTAATTTTTCCTGCTTTGTCTAGTAAGATATTAAGCCTTAGGTGCTGTGGATTCAGGTGGAAGAATGATATGTGTAACTGGCATATGATCCAGTCTGTTGGCTGGATGTGAGCATCCAAAGCTTCACTTTAATTATAAAGACAGCCCTGGGATGAACACACCCAAATGTGTTGCTAGGAATTAGATCAAACTGCCACATGTCTTGTCCTGCAGTAAATCAAAATATTCTCTGGTTGTTTCTCTACTTTACTACACGCTTAGTTCAGATAAATACATATAAATCATAATACACCTTACACTGTGACTTAGGAACAAGAATTTAAAGACATATTGATTACCACTTTCAGCAACCAGGTCCTCAAGTACAGGCTTTTAGGAAAAGTTGCCATGATATTCCCATGCTAGCCATCCTTACGAATCACAGTGGTTTTGCCCCAGCTGCTCCCTCATCCCTCATCCCTCATGCAGCAGATGAATAGGTCACCCACCACCCCCCATGGTTTTCTCTACAGCACAATAACCAAACACAACTAAATTCACTCCAGTTAATTCATGCCCTGAGGTGCCCTAAGATTACTCAGAATCAAACAAGTCATTATTATCCTTGGAAAGCAGTGGGTGGTTCTTGGCTACAAAATTAAATCAGTTTAAAAATAGTTGACAGCACCTGGGTTAGCTGAGGCAGAACTAAGCAGAGCTCAGCTGCATGGACAAACAAGAGCTATTTTCCTTTTATGCCTAGTCAGAATTAGAGGATAACAAAGCAGCTTGACATAACATGAGGAGAATTGTCATTCTGTCACCTGCAACTCAGGAATGCTGCAAGGGTCAGATTGGTGCCGTGCTTTGCCCCTTCTCACTGTCTGAATTCTCAGGTTTACAGTTACCATCATCAGGGTATTAAAGCTCTGCAGGCATCATCTACATCTGTCTGCACCTGGCAAATCCTGCATTCTCCCCTTTGTATAAATCCTACTGCTGAAAAGTTGGTTTATACATTCCATGCACCCAGGGTTAACCTTGCAGTCTTAAAAAACTTTTGGCTCATAAGCTGAATAAAGGGGAAATTAGAAACCAGGAGGGAGGGGAACAGACAACAATTAAACACACTAAAATTAATTAGGTTTTTGAAATGTGCTGGTGATCTGAAGAGAAACATGCCAGTTTCTAAACCCTTTCAGTACTTTCATATGAGATACATTTTTCAATTTCTCTGTGTTCTATCTTGTGGTCATTTTGGCCTTGAGTGAAGCCCCAGAGATATACTAGTTTACTCCAGATAAGCATCCATAAGATTACCTCCTTATCTGAACTTTGTCCAGAGCTCTTTGTTTGAGAAATCAAACCATAAATCAACTTCCTTGTGGTATTCCTAGGAAGTATTTATTGTTGGCTAGACTGGAGACAGTGTAAGGCACCCTTTCTTGTGGTATTTTGGGACTTCAGATTGTAGCAAAATTACTGCAGACTCCCAAAACAAATATGGGCACACACACAAAATAAACAAGAAGGACCTACCACAAATCTGAGCTATTTGTGAAATGCTCACTATCAGAAAGAGGGAACTAAATTCAGTTCTCTCTCCTGGTGGCAACCAGGACTAATGCTCTTACCTTCAATAGAGCTATTCTGAATCATCAATAATTAAACAACAATAGTATCGTAATAAAAACTTCAAGTGAAAAATTAAGTTGTGCTGTCTTCTTTCCTGATGTCATTGACTGAAGGAAGCTATGTGACAAGGCAAAACTAAGTTTATTTTCTTTTAAAGAAAAAAAGCTGGATCCAGAAGATCCCATCCTCTGTGTCACAAAACAGTCTCCTAATCATCTACCTAGACTTTGGTGCCAATCAAAGTAAAATATTATGCTAAAATGCAAGAGTTTTTTTCCAAGATAATTGCATGTTGTCCTCGATTGAAACATCACAACTGCAAATGTGCCATGCAGGAGAAGAAAATTTCCCAACAGAGTACTTGACTGGAAGACTGTTTTCCTTTAGTGGTGGAAGTTGATTTGCAGTGGCTTGTATTGTGCATGTTTTGAGTGTCCATAAAATTCCCTTTTGATTATAATCATTCATGCATTTATTAGTGTGGAGTAATCTGAGATTATTTGCTTTCTTCTGTGGAAGGTGGTGATCCAGTGTCTGTGCAGTCTCCAAAGCCTGCTTTTTGTTTCTAACTCTGTTTCTTCAGAAAACAGTGTAATGCACTCTGGAAATAGTGTTTGAAGGAAAAGCCTTATCAGACATAAAGAATCAAAAAGTTTATGTGGCTCACTCTCCAGACTTCAAGTTTAAGATCATAAACTTATGGCTCTGGTACTGAGTGCGGCATTCAGAAATCATCCAATTCTTCCTGCAAGAAGCAAAAGCAACAGGGAATTCAGCTCAGATGGGAACAGTGGGAAGTCAGATAATCCCCCATGTATCAATGACCCTGTGACATCCTAGCCATAGACAGAGGGGTCTGCTTCAGGAAAAGTGCATTAGGATTAAGTCATGGTCAAGAAGAGCTGCAGAAGGGTCACGGACCATGCCACACAGTTTTCTCAACAGCTGTACTAACTACAGGAGTGCTGGCTGGTGAAAGAGATTGAGGGCAGATTAAAAAAGTAATGTCGGTCTTATGAAACAGCAAGAAGGAGTAGAGAGCTGGGGAGATACAGGAGGATGAGAAAACAGAAGAGGAGAAATATAAAAGCTCTGGATCTGACTTTCTCTAGTTGCTGAACCATTCTTCAGGCAAGAGGAGAGCTGGTTCAGATGCCACTAAGGGTCTGTGGGAAGTGGGTTTGTGGCTAAGGATTTCCAAGCTATCAATGTGAGACTTCTTAACCAGTTGTGTGTCTCTAATGGACATGGTCAGGAAGAAACAAGAGTATGGGAATTTTCTTCAAAGAAAATAGGAAATGGAGATCTGTGTGAACTTGATGGGGGGAGGAACAGATGAAGAAAGTAAAGAAAAAAAGAGCTGATGGAAAGCCTAAAATGGGACACACCTACTGCACTCTGCCAACTGAATTTATGGAGTTTGCAAAATACAGCCAGATTACGTTCTCTGAAAGCAAGAAAGTGTAAATGTCTCACCTTCTCAGATAGGCTGAAAACTTCCAACTGCAAATTTCAGGCAAATTCATATGCAGTTCCTGAGCTGACAGGTAGCCTGAATCACAGAAGGCTCAGAAGTCATTAGACCCTCGGTGAACTCCATAGAGTGCCAGAGGAATGTCTCTTTAATATCAGCATTCAATCCCTTGTGAAGAAAAATACAAAAGCTGGATTTCAATGGGTCAAATGGTGGTGTCTGGAATTTGGATACTTCCATCACAACTCACAGTTCCATATTCCCACCACAGTCAACAATGTCCTGGTCAGTTAAGTTCAGTTCTGATTCATCTAAACCTCAGTCAAACATTTTAAAGGTCCCTGATGAATTACACCCTTGAAATATCCATTTCTTTCCATTAGGTGGGAAGGGAATTGAGGGTGACTAAGTCAGAAAAGAGTTACACCCAAAAAGTCAAGTAAAAAGGCTAGGGGAAAAAAAAAGAGAGGAGGATAAGAAAATTGAAAGCTGTAATTTCAAGGTCCCCCCATGTGACAAAGATGTACCTAATGAAGACCAGAACCCCCAGTTTTATTGTCAAAGAAGGCAAATTCTGTTGTGGATGGAGAGGGGCAGGGAGCTCCCGCATTAATTCAGTTCCCACAACTAAAACTGGAATTTGGCCTGTTGCATCAGTTTGTCAGCATGACACTTCAAAATCCTTTAGTTTAAGACTCTATTTAGTTCTGATTTTGCCAGTTGCTGTGCTGTTTTATCTTCATGAATCCATATGTTTCATAAAGAATACACTTTTCCAAACATAAATATCTTCAGCTGTTAAATTCCAGGGAAACTAAGTTCAGCTACAAGACAGACAGATTCCCAAAAAGTTAAAAGTAAGAAAAAAACAATCACAAATATCTTGCCTTCAAAAATATCTATGCTTTTCCAGAAACAGTAAGCTGAAAAGGCAACAGAATATCTGAGGATTTCTTGTAATGTTACACAACCCTGGGAAAAATATTTCTAGGGATGGGAATTTAAAACCAAATGGGTTTTAGTTACTTGTATGGAAATATCCAGAATACTCCAGCGCATCCCAGTGTGGTCTTATTAGATTAAGTATTCTCTTTTTCAAATGTTAGTGCATATTCATGGTGGATCACTAAGCAAATATATTCAGAAAATAATGGATATGAAAATGTTCTCTGTCATCTGTACAAAAAAATTGAAAGTAACATTCCTCAGGTTGAGCAGCAAGCCTCAGTCCATCAGTGGTCCCCTAGGAGAAAGTCCTTCCTTAACAATTTGGAAGGGCCTTTTAGCTGTCCTTCACATAAAAGACCCCTGGAAGCCATCCAGGAAGTTGAAGCCAGCTTTACTGTGAGGAAAAAGCACATTTGGAGGACAAAAATCTGCCTCTTTCTGTTAGTAATCTCAGGATTACTTAAAGGTGGCAATGCTTCCCCATCTAGTTGGTGAATGTACTTCCCTTCAAAAGGAAGGCTTTGTGGATAAGGAAAGGGAATGCCCAGCCTTCAATGATGTGAAGGCTGTAAAAGAGGTTATTCACATGCTAATGAACAAAATCAACTTTGGGGAAGTCTCTCCTGCATAGTTCTCTATATTTTAGTTTCAACGTGGCTTTTAGTCCTTATTCAGCCACAACATTTAATGAAGACAATGCACCTTTAGATGAACTTACTCTTTGAAATGGAGTACAACTCCCAAAGTCATTAATAACAATTAATATCCCCATGAAGTAATCTTTAGAGGTGTTATCATGCAAAAGAAAAAACCCAAAGCAACAAACCAAACCCAAACCTAATAAAACTCCCCCATCTCCTGGAAGAAAATGTCACCACCTTAACTCCCTTATGTTACTGATTTTATGGTACATAACATGTATAGAAAGAAAGGTAAAACATGGTCAGTACTGGCCAGCAAGCAAGAAATTCTAAGTTTGAGACAAGAGGTATCCACAAGAATCTGGATAGCCTTGTTTTCCCCTTCCTCCTGCAAATACAACTCTCAGTTCCCATTCTTTTCAGTGGTGTTATTTCTACCATGTAACCCCTTCAAACATAAAATACAATTAATCTAGACATTTTCTGTGAGTCTTAATTAATTGGAAAGTGAAGGTTGCAATATGCAATTCCTGATCCTTTCCCTCATTTGACAAACAGTGAATTTGTTCATACAGTTACAGTGTACAGAAGAATAAGGGCTACTCATTTGTCTTACGAATTTTGTCTACTAGAAGCTAAGATAGAGCAGAGATTATTAGATCTATGCTATTTGTGAGTGTTTAAATTTAATAGTCATGCTTTAGAATGTATTTTTTGTGAACCAGAATGTAAAAATAACAGAGAAGAATTCCACTATTTATAGTTGTTTGGTTAAGATTAATTGAGATTGGGGTTTTTTAAATGGATTTTCTAGGTTTTCATTTATATAAAGATGGTTAATGTCACTATTGTTCCATTCACCTGAGGACTTACAAAGGCTCACCCATTATTGCCTTACAAACCAGGAAATATGCAGGAGAAACTTTTCAGGACACAGCTGCATGTTCATTCTTGTTTTGAGGTTAAAGTCCTTACAAAGAGTCAGAGCATCCTGAATTTTCTGTAAGAATTGAGGAGTCCTGTACCTAAATTAATATAGCTCATATTACAGTGTGCAAAGGACTACCATATCTGTGTATAAATGCAGAAAGACCTATAAATGGGTTTATTTGAAATATTCTTTTTGAAAAACACTGGAAGCTACTTGGTACATTTTGGTGAAGTGCTTGTTGAGTCAGTAGTGGAGGACTTTCCTTCTCTGCAAGTCTCCTCCAAACAAATACCAGAAACAAAAATAAACACACGATTCAAAATTCCATGTATCTCCGTATTTTGTAGTGTCTTTTCAGGCAGCTCACAAGAGTGAAATACAGAAAGTGCGTGTGGGTCAGGACTGGGCTATCCATTTTTCCTTCCCTCAGGGGGGGAGTGGCAACCGCTGTTTCTTGGCATCCACTCAGCCCTCCTGCTTTGGCATAATCAGGAGCTGGAAATGTACTGTGACTAAGTCTCTTTTATACCAAATCCAAACATTCTTGTCAACACCAGGATTCAATTTGCATTTTCAATGTCAAGGGCCGGCAGACCAACTCTACCCTCTGTGTAGTAAATCAATCCCATAGATGAAGGAAAAAACTTATTCAGCCTAATTTAGATTACCAAGGGACAATTCTGAGATTTACTACATAAGTTATAGTGAAAAAAAATTACAGAATGTGGGGAAAATGGTCCTTTTTGTTTGTTTTCTGAAGAAAGATCTGTTGTGTCAGCAACAGGCTGAAAAAGCGATTTTTACCTTCAGACAGGACTGATCCATTTCTCAGCTGCTTTTAGGATGAAAATCCTACAGTAAATCCCCCACACCTCCATTATCAGTCAAGAGTGACTGGTGCAACCATTGCAGAATGGAAGAATTCAAAGAAAGAGAAGGCAGAGAATCAGATTGCCAGCATAGTTATGGAAATATTTCAGAAATGTTAAGCCAAATTCCAAACATTTATAAAACTTTAATAAAGCAGGTTGTCAGACAGAGAGCTGGGAGAATTTCTTGATTGTATTACCTGCCAACTCAGCTCTATACTCAGTTTCTTACTTGGCAGACTTTTTACCTCTCTCCACATAATTTTTCTGTCCATCTGATGCATTGTATATTTTTTTGGCTTTCTCCTCATCTTGGCTATATTTGCCCATAAATTTACCTTCTGCATCATCTCTAGAGGAAGCACCATGACTTTAATAACCTCCTATGCACTTGTAGCTTTTTTTCAAAAAATACAAGCTTTTTTTTTTTTCATTCACTGTCATACTTTGCTGTCGCAGTCTGACGGAGCCTTCTCCCTTCTGTTCATTTGTATCCCCATGCACAGCATTTTTGACAGTTTGTTTAAAGGCCAGGCTGATATTTTCTAGAAAAACTCTTTGTCCTTCATTCCTTTTCCCCTGCTGTCTGTTAACCATAAAATCCAAAGCATTTCAGATTCCTACCAGCTCTGTGCCTGTCAATTTCCTTTATTCTTTCATTTTTCCATTTTTTTCAAGTTCTTTCTTTTCATGTTAAAGCAAGATTCATGATCCCCTCAACACCTCATGTTCACTTTCTTCTCCCCCCACAGACAACACAAATTCTCTTCTTCAGACTCTGGTTTTCTGAATTTTTTTGTGTGTGTACAGACTTTGTGATTTCTCTGTTCTCTTTACCTCTGAAAAGTCATCTGATTTCACTAAGCTTTCCTCCACTTTGTATTTCTCAAGGAATAATTTTCCAGCTTTCCTTATTTTCTGGACTTATATCCTACACTAAATATAAAGAGGGCTTTTCATGTCCTGTGCTGTTTAACATCGATTTCATGTGATTTTTCTTCATGTGGTGGCTGCTGCTGCCATGAGGTGTCAGGGTATTATACAAGGCAATAGGGATGCTAAGGGTGCAATGCTAGAAATAAGTGAGCCAGAAGGAACACCCATCAGTAGCATTATAAGGAGGTGCGCACTCATGAATCACTGCACGACAATTTATCATGCCTGTACCGATTAAATGATCAGATTAAAGGAGGCAGCTGGGTCTTCCCACTAATGCTGTATTGCTACAGCACCCAGGTGTCCTGCAAAATCTCCAGTCAGGCATTTTTCCTTCAAGGCATGCAAAGGGTATGCATCACCAGCCAGCTCAATGGCAGTGGGATGTCCAGGGCGAAACTGACCCTGTCTATTTGGTGTGGGAGTATGACTGTGTTGCTTGAGAGTGGAAAGGTGCCAGGCAGGAGCAGTGCCCCACTGAGGCAATTCTTTCCACTCCCTTCCACTGATGGAACAACAGAGCACCTACGCCTCCACTCTATCAAACATGGCAACACAGACCATGGGTTTAACAGTTCGTTCTCTTCCATCTCATGCTTTTCTCATCCACCTTTCCTGGGAGGATTTGGTGATGAGTTCCCTTTCTGAGGAGTCTAGGGATTTTTTTAATGAGGAGAGATAAATGGGAAGGAGAATTGGGTATGAAATGAGTTGGAAGTTAGGCTAAATTCTGTAAATTGTTTTTCATTGTAATAAAGAGAGCAGAGGATTGGTGCTGTATATTTTGAGACTCACTTTTCTGACATGGACCTTTTAAAATTGGAAGTGGTTACTTCAAATGTGTTACAAGAGTTAAGATTCCACATGGCAAATATATGATCTGCTCTGCTGTGGTTCAGCAAAAATTCTGTCATGTTCAGCTATGGTCACAAGCTGATTGTACAACTAGACTTAAAAGAGCTCTACTTTAAAACTAGAATTTTCATATAACTTTAGATTTCTCTTAGTATTTAATTAAAAAACAAGCAAAGAGAAGAGAGGAAAATGAACCACTGCCAGTGAGCAATTGAAGGGTCTCTATTTTAGAGCTCTCTGGAACTGCCTATTTGAGTACCTGTACCTGCATCAGGCACAGGTAAGAGAACAGGAACCTGTCATGGTACCCACAGTACAATGCACCCCAGTATTTTGTCTCCGATATTGACCAGCATTAGCAGAAAGGTGTGGAAAGTTCTCCTGCTGCTCTTTAGTCATAACATGTATTGAGCCTGGAAGTCTGAGGTTTAATATCTCTCCCATATTTTTTTAATTTTGATTCTATTTCTTCAAGTTATTCTTCTGATTCATGTAAATGTCCAAGTTGATTAAAACAAATCCTTGCTTCATCTACATTACTGTCATGGGTTGCAGAGCAAGATATAACCAAATGTATTCTATTACCATCCCTTAGAACTGGGATGGGAGATCTTCTGTTGATAAGCCAGTTGATAAGAAACCACCAAAGAGCAGCTTCCCTTGTCTCTTCCACCATCTTCTGTTAATGGCCCATCAAGCCTTTTCACATCCCATTGTGAGATGCTCCGCCCAGAGGGGGGAACAAAGCACTCCAGCCTGGATATAAGCTGAGACTCTGAACACCACAGCAGTGCTTGCCTACTGGACTCTCCAGAGGGTAAGAGCTACTGCTGGATCGTCAGACCCATTTTGCTATAGGACCACTGCTTCAACAGGACCACTCTGCTTGGACTGCTATCACCATAGGGTGTCAGGTTGTATTCTGACTTTGTCAGTGGTTTTTCTTATTGCATGTATTTTGTTTCCTTTTTTGTTTTATTTTCCCTTTTTCTAATAAATTGTATTTCTGACTTGGGGTGCCCCGCTGGTCTTGCTTCTCAAACCAGAACAATTACATAGGTTTTTTCTCTCTTAAATAAAACCAGCACTGCATTCTAAAGTTTGTGGACCAGAAATATAGAAATTTCTGTGTAAGTTATTTCAGGGTAGATGACACAGAGATGTTGCTTCCTTGTGAAGCTTCTGTTCTGTTTTAAAGTACAACCCCTGTCAGATCACGATCAGCTCTAACACTTCTCTTTACTGCAGAGAGTGAACTTTTGGAAGGTTAACCTTAATTAAGTTGCTCTAGATGCCAGGGCTAAATTATCTAGGAAGTTAATGTTTCAGGCCTCTATGAGATGTGCACATCTTTCAGGGGAATCAGTAGTTTTAACATATGGAAAGTTTGTAGCTCAACATGTATTTGTTGGATTTGTGTCAAGTGCAGACCTCAATGAAATTGTGAACTCAAAATCTTCCTCAGATGTTGTCAGTCTTGCTGATGCAGCAGCTGTAGCTTGCTGGCTTGGTGCCATGGTGCAGGTTTAGAAACTGAGCATCTCTTGCTGGCTGATGTGGACTCGCAGATGTCCGAGTACTCCTCCTTAGTCTTCTCATGCTTTTGTACATACTGTTCTCTTGGGTCAGCTCACTGCCACCTTGGTGTCCTGCCTAATGACTATGCAGCAATTTTGATATCTAATTCTTCAAATTCAGTATCTTCCTTTGTGCAGGCATTTTCTCTGTCCCCTTCCCTTTGTCCCCAGTTTAACTAACCAGAAAGGAGAGAAATTCTTGTCTTTCCTCTAAACCCATTCTCCATGCCATTTCTTTCATCACTGTTGATGAGTCTTCCATCTTTCCAGACACTCAGATTTACAACCATGAAACTACTTTTCACTCCTCACTTCCTAATGTTTGGATCCCCATTCAATTTTGTCTTCTTTGCTTCTATAATCTTCTAAACTTACCTATTTTTCTTCTGTGTCACTCATCATTTTGCTCTCATGGCCTACCTCAACCTCCTTTTGTGTGCATTTCCTGGCACCCAGCTTCCCCTATGCAGCGTACCCAATACTCATCAGCTAAGAATAATTTCTTCTTCCTCAGCTGAATAATTGTTCCTTTCATGTTCAAAGTCCTCTTTTCTCTCTCACTCCTTTGACACTCAGTTCAAAAGCCCTGACAGAAGTTTTGTTTCTGCTGTACCCTCATGTTTTGAATCCTGTTGTGGTTTTTTGCCCTTTCCCACCCCTCTTGTTTCATTGCTGTATCCTTTCTTCCTGTCCTTGCCTGTGGAATTTGGGTCATGCTTCTTCCAGTGCATGAACTCCCCATTTCTTTCACTTAAATCTCTGCTGACATACCACCTTTGCTGTTGTTTTACCCTAGCATTTTCTTTAATATCTTGCTTACTGTTTTCCCCTGGAATGGTTCATGCTCCTCCATATCAGAGATCACTACTCATGTAATTAGACAACTTTAAAGTTTAAGCTTAGTTCTTGATACCATTCAATTCTGTTTATCTCTGCCTTATATTTCTTCAGTTTAAACTGCATTCCCTTTCTTTGAAGCGGGTATTCTGGTACAGGAATTCTGTTTTATCACTTAATGGTTATTTGGTACTGATGTGGCTAATCTGCAGTCAGAATCATTGCAAATGCCCACAAAATCATTAGTGAGATGACAAGAATAGTAAATATTTCTCTTCATCCTTCTGGGGGATCACAGCATCCAGAGTGATCCTTCTTTGTTCCACACATGTTCCAACCTTCTGCCTTGCAAGCACTCCGATGTTTTTTTAAGTGCATCCTTTGTTAAAAAAAATAGACAGAAATTTGGTAAGCACCTTTCCACAAGGATTGGGAAGAAGATTTCTGAAAAATTCACTGCTGTAGAAGCTGGATGTACAAGCTTTTTGATTTGGAATGTCTTGCAGAGAAAATACAGTGAATGCTTAGTACTCCTCTCTTTTACCTTTTGCCTTTAGTAGCAGTATCCTAAGAACAAATACTGATGCTTTACCTTTCAAAAGTACACAGATATGTGCATTTTATTTTTAGAGAATTTGGGGAAAATAGCCTCTATGAAGTATATTGGTGAACTTATACGGCTATTTGAGAACTTCATCACTATATTAGATTCATTTACCAACAAAAGCCTGTCTGCATAAGAAAAATTATATTATACACTCAGCAGTATAAATTACTCCCACACACTTGTAGCAAATGTAATTGTTAATAGCAGCAGCTACAAACTTTGTAGCTGAAATTATTTGACAGGTGTGATCTGTTTGTTTTAATTATAAAAGCTGTTACTAGTGATAGGAGTATTACTTTGAAACAGGCTTGTCAAACATAACCTCTCTCTGTAGATATTTTCTGTAAGAGATCTACTTTTCAAGCCAATAAAATTCCCTCCAGTCTAAAGATGAAACATTATATTCTGTGGAGAAGTTCTACTTTGCCTTCTGAGCATCTAGCTACATGTGATATATACATACATACATATTTAATTAAACATCATTCTCTTCTGCAAATCAATTCATTTTCGCTGCAATCCAGAAATATTTTGAGGCAACTTTATACACGACTTCAACAATAAGTGGTTTCTGCTTGGGTTTCAGTCTGTCCCTTTCATGGGTAATGCAGAAGGATAAGAGTCAAAGTACTTAAGTCCTTAGCCAATACTAATTAGAGCTGAGAAAATGAAGCCTTATTCAAACCACTGTCTACTTCAAACTTGAACAGAAAGTTAATATTTTTCAGAAGTGATTTCTGACTATTCATCCTGTGACTACTGCGACTGCTGAACATCGTACACACTAACTTCACTTGGAAATGGATGCACCTACACTTCTGTGTTCAGAAACACCACGAATAGATCAGGAAGTCCTCCATTTCAAAAATTTCCAGGAGCAGAAAAATTAGGCCTACTTTATTAATGACAAGGTTCCTTGGAAAAAACTAATATATGATATAGACCAAAGTGTGACATTTTCCCAATATATATTAGTCTACAACACTTCATATTTTGTCCCATCAAGATCAAAGTTTAACATTCCAGTTTACATTTCCATACCCATTCTCAAATAATATATAAAATAAATGCATATGTTAGAGAGCAAAACAAATACACACAACCATGTGGGACAAGAGAAGCTGTGAAACAGTAGCTGTTATAAAAAAATGCAGATATGTATTATTTTCTCATTGGATTATTGTAGATTAAATGTTATGGTTCCACAAAGAAAATACAAACCAATATAAAAATGGGACAACTGTTATTTGTCTTGTAAAAATATTTGCTGAAGGAATAAATTCCTCGAAACCTTAATGTTTACATCACCACAGTTTAAACAAAAACATCTTTAAGGCACTTGGCTTCAAAGATTAATCCTGTGTGTGGGAATAGGAACTCTAGCAATGGGACCAGTTTCCTGGGCAGGTCTGACTTATATGTGATTTGTAAGGCAGGCTTGCCAAGTTTATGCTCCCTATGCAATGCTGAGGGCCAAGCCCTATTCTGGTGCCAGCCAGCACAGCACCACTATTTACAGACATACCTAATAAAAACGAGCCAAGCAAGTGTCTCTCAAAGTTCCTGGAATAGTCGCTTCTATACTTGACTATTAGAGTAAAGTATTCCAATGAGACATTTGCCAGACTGGTACAACTAAGCCCTGGTTCTAATTCTCATGAAGTTTACTGCAATGTGTATGCTATGTATCAGTGTTGACATGGGTGTGCTCATTTATAAACATAGGTTTATTTAAAGCAATTTGGTCTGGAGGGATCTAGTACATATGCAGGAAAGATCATAATATTCGCTGGCATATGCATGCAGACATATGCCAAAAAAAAAAAAAAAATTAAAAAAAAAAAAATAAAGGACAAATATCAAGTAACTGCAAAAGGTTATATTACTGGCACCAGCAACTGAAGTCCAAATCTAAGGTAAATCCCCATCTGTAGCCTTTCTACCATGTGTACTGCTGTCTTGCTGACATCAGTCCATAAAATTTCCAGTTAATTTGGAGAACCAGTTCCACAAAGGACAAGCACCTCTTACGCTGGTTTGAAGGGCAAATGGAATTCAGATATTTGCCAGAGACAGGACCAAGTCATTTGCATCATGTCTGTGTTGCCTTAGGACTGCTTTCACATTCCTTCAGGATGAAAGACATGATAGTTTTACATGTGTATAGTATTTTAAGGACATGGTCTGGTGAAGCAGGCATGTATCAAGCATCAAGGTGCCAATCAGTATGTTCTCAAGGGGTTTTCCACACACAAGCTAGTCAGGAATTTTTTTTTTTTTATTAAACATCTTTTTCCTTGAAAATACTGATTTCTTCAAACTGTAACTTATCAGGAAAAAATCTATTTTTTTCAAAAGCTTTTTGTGAGGAATCTCAGGTTTAGGATGACATTTCTCACAAGGAAAGAAGAGAGCTATGTCCCGTTCTACATAGTGGTTTGGAGTTCTCAGGCTAGTGGTGGTGAAGATCTAGAAGCTGAGGGTAGAAACTTTTCATTATGAGGCTTCTGTGTTTTACCAAGTTTCAGACAAAAAAAAATGAGGGTTTCAAGCTATCCTGGATTCTTCCTAACACGAAATGAAAACAGAAGTTGAAACTTGGCGTGCCTGTGCATGTGTGTATGTACGCTGTGTAAGTACATGTATTGGAGTTATTTTTTCCCAGCCACTGCTGTCACACAGTTGATGTACGGTTCTGGCTTAGTATTATTTTTTTAAGGTTAATATTTTCTATGAATCTACCAAGAGAGGCCCATCTAACTCATGAGTGCTCTGGTACTTAGAGACTCTGTGAGGCAGCTGTAATCTGCTTTCTGTAAAGATGGTTTTGTGTCAGAAATAGATAATTTTCACAAATTCCTATACAGTAGTGTCTTGTGAAGACACAAAATGTCCAGATGTGAGCTGGTCTATATTCTCAGCCGGGGAAAATGGTGTAGCACTGATTTCAGCTTTGCTATGCTGAAGTACATGCAAAACCACAGATTGCATTTGACCCACCACTTAGGACAACACCACAGTGCTTGATTGCAGATCCTTTGAACCATTCTGGGTATGTGGCAAACTGGGGAAATTTCTATTTGTCATGAGACTGCCATATGAAAGCCACATTTCCTTTTTCCAATGAGGAAAAAATTGCTAGTGAATGTTCTGGGTGAATTACAGACCTTAGGCATTTGAAGGTAAAAATGCCTTCAATTCCTTGCAAAAGGCTCCATGCAGATGCTAGCCTGCAACTTTCCAACATATAAGTATGAAATATTATGCCAAGGGCATAATATTTAAAAATTAGTGTTTAGGGAACAGTGTCATGATCAAGGGAGGAGAATAAAGAAGCTTTCTATGTAACAGAAAAGTTGTCCAGTACTCTTGCCAGAATTTAAATCTGATTGTGCAGGTCTCCCAGATATTTTATTATGTGGTTCACTGAACTCCATACCTGATTAAGTTGTGTTGGTTTTGTTTAAATTTATAATAAATTATTTTTTTTCTTTTAAAAAGACTGAATAATGGTCAGCTGAATTTCAATGTGAAGCATGTCATGTGATGTCATAAAGCAACTAATTTTAAGAGCAGGTGCTGTAAAAATGCTTTTGATGCAGTTGTAGTTGTGTTAAAAAGACACAATCATCACCTCCTAAAGACAGAAGAAGTTTAGAAATTGCCTTCTGCTGCTATCAATGCAAATAGTTTCTGCATTCTCTCTTTCCAAGTACTTAGAGAAACTGCAGCCTTTTCCTTTGAGCAAGCAGTAGAACAAGTAGGAATTCAGCAACTATCTAAGACCTCTGGTTGTTAAGATACTCATAATTAGAGAAACAGTGTTGTTTTCAGGATAAAGCTGGAGATCCACCACCTGAAGTTCTTATACCTCTTCCTACATTGCTACTCATCTTTTGCTGTGACCTTAGGGAAGCGGTGTTATTTATGCAATGCTTTAATTGTACTGCTTGGAAATAGAACACAATGACATTTTCTTGTCTTTGTTCAGCCTCTAAACATTTTTCAATTAAGAATAGTATGTGGCTGCAATCTAGGGAGTGTTGACCTCAGTGCAAGCTTTCTGCTAAATTCAGCTTGTTTTATCAGACCATCTAAAAGTAAAGGATTATTAAATGCTGCTGATGTATTTTTAAAAAGCCTTTCACTTTGAAGTGCATCAGGTTCCAAATGCTGTTTATTCCACTGAGGCTTACAGATCTTAGGATGGCTTTTTGTTCAAAGTTTCCTAGTGCCTAAAATTCTTTGAAAATTCTTGTTATTATATTTTCACATTAGCCAGAAGCTCCAAGATGACCCTGGAGCAAACTCTTGCAAATCTTTGAAACTCAGCAAGGGCCTCTGAGGCCCAGATTCTATTCAGCACACAAGCCTTGCATGTCGCTCTTTGTTTTATAGCAGAGTTTCCCACAGTTCCACTTTTAATATCTTTTTTAAATTGTTTTAAAATAAGCCAAAGAAGGGGAAATTGCCTAACAACATAACAAAAATCCTGAAAGAAGCAAAATAGTCTGCGATTCAAAACATAATACTGCAGCTTTTTAAATACCTTATCAAATTGTTGAATCCAAGCCAAACTTCAATCATATTTGCAGATTTGGGTTTAACTAAACACCACTGCAGTAGAAAATGGAACACTCTCACTTCACTGTTTACATTTCAGAAAAGCCATCTCCGGAGGCCAATTCTGTTGTGAGCAATAGTATCAGACTGATTTTATTTTTTACTTGCTTTACATTTGGGCATAGAGTTAACCCACTACATATAGTTAAGCCAAATATATGACCAGAAATTCAGTATGTACTGCTTGTGTCTCTATATGACACAACTAGGGCATCTTTATGAAGAGAAATTGTTTCTTTAATGTGGTAATGTTTGCATGAAAATATATAAGATTTGGGGCATACTTAAGTTTGTGTCTCATTTTCTTCACTTTCCCTTAGACCTCTGTGCTGATGTCCTCCTCTGCATCAGTCAGAGACCCAGTAACAACCTGGCTTTCTATTGGAGAACTGATGTCTTAGGAGGGTTCACCTATCTCGGTTTTCCCCTGGCCTGGGATGTTCCTGAGAGTCCTTTTTCACATCCGGATGGTCCAAGAAAGAGTCAGAGCTGCTTTGCTTTCGTTCTCAAGGTTGTTTATTATTTCTTATCTATAACATGTTCTCCCTGACCAGCTGAGATGCTCTCAGCAGGCCAGTCCAAGGCCCACTGCCCGCCCTCAGGGCAGTGATATCTTTTTATACTATAAACTATGTAGACATTATTTACAATTGTTCCCCAATACCTATCACCTATGTTAGACAGTGAATTTCTACTCTAAACCAATCCTTAAGTGCCAATATCACCAAGAAGATGGAGACCATGAAGAAGAAGGAAGGAGGGCAGTACATGCCCAGATTCCTCCATCTTGACCCCCCTGTACACTTCTCATATTAATCTTAACATTCTATTTCTCTACTCAGTAATAAGCTACTAATTTTATTCTACTTTCCCTGGTTTGTAACTCCTCACCTAAAGTTGGTAACTGTTTCCATGGCTCAAGATCGAGGGCAGAGGGGTCTTGGGCTCTGTGCCAAGTTCTCCCAGCCCCCTGCCCGGGTCTCAGCCCATCCAAAGCATCCAAGCTCGTTTCCCACACAGCTAGGTCTGTGCCACAGTACTAAAACCATGTTTCCACCTGTATGCGAAAAACTATTTAAAATGTTGCAGTTCAGGCAGACAGTGCTGAACTAAATATGGTGCTGACAGAAGCTTAGTCAAAGATCTCAGCAAAACAAGTACCTGCTCACCATTCCCTGTACAAGGACATGTGGTTCTGCTAGCTTGGTGCCAGAAGTTCTCTCTTTTTCCACAGCTGGTAAGATGGATTTCAGCACTCTCTCAATGTGCAACCCAACACTAATAATTAGCATCATATCTGGAAGGCTACTGGCCTTTTCCAGACCCAGGCTTAGCTCTCTAGACATGCATACTCTCAATGGTGTACTAGAAGGCTTGCTCATCGTGCCTATTTTTCTAGCAAACATTTCAGTAGCAACACAGATTAATAAAATGCTTTTTTTAAATATAAGCTTAAACAAATAGGTTTTGGGATTTTCTTGTTCTTTATGGTTATTGACACTTTTACATGCTTTGCCAGGATTTCTTCTGTTACAGCCTGAGGGCCACAGTAGTAACTGTTCTTTATTATGAAGGTGAATAGATCCTGCTGTCACAACAAGGAAAAAACATCATTTAGATCCAGGTACCTTGGACTTCATGATCACTAAATTATATTCAGTTTTGGACTATATTTGAGGCAGTTATTCCCACTCATGATCACTTTTGTATAATGCCATAGCCATGAATGAGTGAGAGCTGAAATGCTCTGTGTATGACTACATGAACGCACACAATCCGTTGTACTTCTTACCAGACATTTCCTGACATCCTACATCTTCAAGGAATCTTATCTTTCAACAAGATTTGTAACAGGCAGTTCAAGTCATACAGACACTCATATTTTAAACATCCTTTCCCCTGACCTTGACAAATGCAGTCTTGTCTGGTCAGAGCCTTCAAGAATGCTGTTTTAATGATCATTTTCCCAGCCGGTTGCTTTGATCTTGATACCTCTTCTCTTAGTGCACAATTGAGTGCACTCCTCACTTCCCCCTCAAACAAAAGTGATATCTCTTCCAACACCATTCATGACTTTCTTCCATCTATTTCTTATTCATTATCACAACATCAACTTCCACCTCTGACTGACTTGTAGTGTTAACCTTTATATTGCTTGCTGCAACAATTTTCAAGCAAGACCATTTTAGTACTTGTTTTTAATTGGCCCCTCACAGTTGGAGATGTTTTAGCTCTGACAGTCACTTATTAGTTCTCTTTTAAGACTAAGCAATTTTGTTGGGTTTTTTTTCCCCAAAAAATGGTGAAAAATGCTTTAATGCTGATGGTGTGCCAATACTCTTTATATATGCCCACAATGCCCATCATTCTCTTCTGTCCTGCCTTATGTATGCATTGTTGGTGTTTTGAGCAGATCCTGTCCTAGGAGGATTTTCCAGTAGGGCCTTTAAATATGGTCAAAATATTTGAGTGCTCCAGTAACACAAATCAAAGTAATGAAGATCTCTTCCTCTCCTAATTATGTGTAGAGTTTTCATAACAGCTGATTTTAAAAAGCAGCCTTTTCATAACCCCCTCAAGTGGGCCATACCCATCCCACATTGTTACCCTGACATGACTACATTTGCATTACATGAAAAACTCATGTGCATCCTCTTCAAACTTATGATCCAACGCCAGCAAAGTTATTGACATGAACATTTTTGTGTTGCCAAAAGGGAATTCCAGTTGGGCTTGGTTATGACTTTCAAGAAGGTAGTTGAACAAAACACAAAAGCAAAACACTTTTTCAGTCAGAAAACACTGCCTGCCTATTGCAGTTGCACTAAGGGGTTTAACCAGCACAACCATGATAACAGAAATTCTATGGTGCAGAGAAGGGCTGAAAACCTACCAAAAAAACTCTGAAAATCTAAGCAGTGACAGCCTGGCTCCATTGACATTCATAGGAATTTTGACATTATCATGAGTGAAGATAGGATTTCACAAAAGATGTTTATGAAGCCTCATACATGGAGGCTGTAAACTGGGAGTGTGCCATAACATCCAGCCCTTTAAATGTCATGAATCTACATCCACATTCTTTTAATGATGTTTCTGATGTAGGTCAAAGTCAGTGCTGATCTGAGTACTAAAAATACATACATATATATACATACANGATCTGTTTTAGATTTCTAACACTGAGGAAAGCTCAACCCCTCAGAAAGGGTAGTTAAGAGATAAAAAGATAATTGCAACAGATTCCCTTGAAATTCATCTGAGAAACTGTAGAATTTCAAGGGAAACATGAGGCTATTTGAACATGGCCACCTACCTAAACCAAAAGAAGTTTCCAGGCCCTGAGCTGCTTTAATTTTGTGGGTTTTGTTTAGGCAGCTAAAGTGGCAATCAATAAGACTATTTAACTCCTCAATCTGTCTTTTGTGATAAAAGGTCAGAGTTGAGACTGGCCAGACCACAGGCTGTTCTAAGAGGTTAGCTGGGTATATGTTTGATGAAAGTAGAAATAAGTTATCTGATGAATCCAGGAAGGCTACTTAAAACATAAATGTAAACAAAAATAATTCAAAATTTTGTTCAAAATGGTAGAGAGATAATACAAGTTTAATTGTATATAGGTGGCAGGGACATGAAGCATTTTAAATTTTTTTAGTCAAGTTTTGACTAAGGGGGACTTCTGACTTCAGAAGAAATATGAAGGTGATTGTAGAAAATATGGAAGGAAAGTAAGTGATCCTTGTTAAAGCAATGATCCTTTCAATGATTCCTCTTTTAGCTGAACTATTTTGATGTGTGCTTCATTTACTTCAGTTTTGCACATAAAGAAAGAAATCTGAGTCAGGATAGCAGGAGGGAAATCACTGGAGCGAAAATAAAAATAGAATCTTTTGTAACTTTCATGCTGACTTTTATTTTAACAGTGTGCCAAAAACAGGGACTTCTGAAGACATTCCAAAAGAATGGCTTTTTAATTATCCTACTGTTATATTGCTCAGTCATGAATCTTTTAGACAGTCTAAGTGCAAAAAGCTAAGAAAATGTATCTATAATCTTCACTCTTTTCCTTCTCTCATGCATGTTTTTTTCCCATATTGGAGTAATAAATACTGGCATCATAATAGGAAGACACGTTGAATGGTTCACTAATGAGTTGAAAGAGCTGAAGGCAGAGACTTAATCCAGAAGGGGTGTCTGTGATGGATGAGGCAACAGCAGTGACTTGAAAGCAGGAGCAGAACTAAACACACAGGGTTTTTGGGCTTTTGTTAGTACACGTTCTTTCCTGCCTCGGCAGGCAGTGATTTCAGTAGGATTCAAACCACTTGTCCAGATCTTTGAAAAGACCTGGATGTGGCATGGCCTCCAGCAGAGTTCCTCGACCCCCCCCAGCCCCAGCAGATGGGGTATCTGCAGCCAGGGACTGCTGTGTGTGCACACTGAGCTCCGCACAAGTGGAAGGGGCTGCTCCTGCCACACTTCCTCAGCAAAGCCACCTTGCTGATCAGCTGTGTGGGATAAGACTGGAGCAGAGCTGGAAGAATAAAGAGATGGGGATTCCCCAGCACTGCCTCTGCACTGCCACACAGCAGGAGCGTTTTTCTTGCTGCACCTCGCTGGGCTGAGCAGGCTCAGAGCTGAGAGTGGGCTGCATTGCTCTGCCTGCAGGGACTTGCTGAGTGTGCTGTGGCATCCCAGACAAAGATTAAGTTCAGATTAATATGCACACATGCTGCCCGTTTACTTGTGATGAAGGGGGCAAAACACCCTCACAATTTTCTGCTAAGATTTTTCATAACCTTCATGTTCATATTTGATTTCTACAGTTAAATAGACATCATGTTTGATAACAAGTCCATAGACCACAGCACTAGCTAATAAAATAATTTGAAAATTATTTTGGAATTTCCTCTTCATGATGTATATGGGTAATTGAACAACTCACTACTTAGTTCCAAACGTTGCAATTGCTTTTGACAATATCCTTACCTCAATCTAAGTTGCACCAGAGAGTTCTTGGGTTATTTCAGAGAGAAGGAAAATACTGTACAAGGAAAAACTCTAATCTCTTATAAGATGTATCCACATTAATAAATTCTCACTCCTTTTCTGTGAGATAACACCATATTTTCTGCCAGTCATCAAAGTATAAATCAAGTGTATTCAAGTAATTATTATAAAAATGTAAAAAGCACTTACACTAAATGTAAGGGCTTGCCATCTTACAAGAGGCTTCTGTGCATTTAATTCTGACCAGCAGATAAAATACTAATGTTTCTCATTCAGAGATTTTTTTTAAACTTTCTGCTGCAATTGGGGCCATGTGTTTAGACTCAATTATACGTCCACATCTAATGAAAATTTGCATAACTAAATACAAAATGTAAAATTACCAAAGAAATCATGCAAATTTGCATTTATATCCATATATATACATCATTCAGGTTATTATAAATTTCACAAAATGTATAATTGTGACTTCAGTTTTTGCTTTATCAATTGGACTTAGAAAGAAATATGAAGAGCATATTACTTAACATTTCCTTAGTAACAATAATTAAATGTCTGTAGCACCTGTTCTAACTATTCTAAGGATGGAGATTGAGCACATTATTCCTTGAATATCTTTAATTCAGTGTACTCCCTTGAACGTCAAAATATCCAATGATCTTGTAAATATTTAAATATAAGTATGATTTTGACAGTAGTTGTTTGTAGCCTGTCTTATATGTCATACAGCAGGCAGAGAGTAAAAAAAGACACCCTTTCCCCCAAAATCTGTTCTTTAGAAAAG
This sequence comes from Peucedramus taeniatus, assembly GCA_013400575.1. Taxonomy (NCBI): domain Eukaryota; kingdom Metazoa; phylum Chordata; class Aves; order Passeriformes; family Fringillidae; genus Peucedramus; species Peucedramus taeniatus. Next base: position 41,822 of record WBNO01020081.1, read on the forward strand.
CTGACCTTGTTTTTCTCCAGCATCAGAGATTTTATTTTCCTGTTTTGTTTTATGGTTAGAAAACATTGCTTTCCTCTCTGCTTTCATAAGAATGGTTGGAATCAGTTCATATGTGCAGTCTGAGATAGGCCCTGCATTTTAGGTGTTTATCAGCCTAGGACATACTTTTTCCAGTCTGCTTGCCAACAACTTACATTCAAATTTATCAGTGAAACAGAACTACAAGGAAATTAATAACTTCAGAGATCCTGACTAGGTTCTGTCCTTGCCTTATGTTCTGTCCTTGTCTCACAGATGGGATCTAGGAAAGTTTAAGCATTTTTGGCAGGAGCTGAAATACCTTTGCTACAAAGAAATTGAGGAGGTTTGGGCAATTTGGGGTGTGGGGTTTTTTCTCTCCTGTTTTCTTTTTAGAGTACACTGAATGCCTGATGGGACTTGAGCCATGGCCTGTTTCATCTTGCAGTTCACACTGGCTTTAGCTGGGATTTTCTTCCTATATGTATTAGATAGGAGGTTTTGCCTAGGAGTTGGGCATTCTAATTTTTGCAAGCCTTCAGGTCCATCCTTTCTAGGGAGTCTTTCAGGAATCCTAGCCTTTAGTTTCTGGTTTTGCCTTTCTATAAAGGTTATCAAAGTGTGAAGTTCTAGTTAAAGGTTTTTATGTAAGACTTATTTTCTTGAGCCTTTGCTTTGCTTTAATAAGTCTGTGTTGAACCTTCTGTAAACATCTTCATATGGTTTCCCAAGATGTGAGGCTTGATATTTTATCTTTTTTAGTACAGATTTTATTGGCAAAATATATACCTGATAAAATTTAACAGAAGTTTTCTGGTTTTTGTTTAAAAGAATGTTCAAAGCACTGATAAACTTGACAAGTGACTTTGAAATTTTTTGTAGGTGCTTAATGCCTGGAAGTAAAGATACAATGTCTCTCTGAGAATCTTCTTGCAGGAAAAAATGCTAAACCTTTCTAGCTCTGTTTCATGCACTTCTTCAGATCATCTTTAATGGGCACTATTTACCACTTTCAATATTTTTATTTTTTAAGGTTCAGAAATCTACACAAAGCCTTAAAAAATTACTTTTCTCAAATTTTAATAAACTACATATACCTCATATACAGAGCTGGTTTTACACTAATTTTGAGATGCCAAAGGAAAAAAATAAGGAAGTAGCAGAAATTTCAAAAGCTCCTCTGATATTTTATTTTCAGAAACATCAAAGACTGGAAAAGCAACCACAGTGTAGAAAGACCAAATCTCTGGGTTTTTTTGCATCAATTTCTCTGTGACTCCGTTTCGGAAAGTTCTTGCTCTAATAAAGAAAGTTGCACTGCAGATAACAGTAGCCTTTAGCCTTTAGGTGCTGTAACACAGTGAGGCTAGGGCATTGATAATGTTATCTCATCTTTGGATTCTGGTTTCTTGGGGGGATATAACAGCAGGATCCCAGGACCCACAAAAAAGTCATAGTTACCAGTGCATGGTGGAAGGATGAGAAATGACATAAGCTAAGAGATTCAGACAGGATTTAAGGAAAAAAAACCTTTTATACCATGGCAACTTTTCTCAAGAAGTAGAGAAGCCTACCCAGAGAGATTGTTCTGTCTCCATCTTTGGATATTTTCAAGGGCTGACTGGCAGCTGTCCAGCTCTGAAACAATCGTGTCTGACTTGAGAGCAGACCATGCTTTGAGAAGGAGTTTGTACTGGATAACAACTGAGCTCTTTTCTAACACAAATCCAGCCTATGATCATGCAAGGACTGTCTGCGAGAGGTCACCTGGTCCAGTCCATCCTATGAAAGGGTGGGTAAAAGACATGTTGCAAATATAAAAATCTATTCTTTCTTATGACCCAGAAACACAGTGCATTTGGCAAAAAATGGTTACCAGGTAGGATATAAATCTGTTGCAACATAGAATACATTGAAGTTAAAACCAGAGAAAATATTGCCTTCTGGCACTATTTCCTATTAGACTTCCCAGATGTCCAGATGCTTCCCTCTTCTTTCAGCTCCTCTCACCCTGGCAGCACCTCTCTCCCTTCAGCTACAGTCCTTTCCATCACCCCCTGAGAAAAGCAGATTCCTTTCAAGGAAAGACTTCCACTTTTGAATTCTGTTACTTTCCTCTTATTTCAAATAATTTTAGTATTGTCTTTTCTTCCATCAGTGTTCTCCCTTAGGGGAATTATTCAAGCCTCAATTCTCATACCACCCTTTTTCAAATAGCTTAAGATTAAATGCAAAAAACCTGTTTGTCAGCTTATGTTTCCAGCTACAGTTATTTCTAGCCAGAGTGTTTAGGAAGTCTTATGCTTCCCTTCTCAGGTTGTAAAGTTGTGGATTTGGCCTCCATGAAATATCCTTAGTGTAATTTCTGCTTTGCCTAGAGCTACCCTCAGTCAATCCCCCATGCATCTATTCCGTAAAACACAGAGCTGCTTCACACCTCTGAACATCTACAGTTCTCTGAAGTCATAAGTCTGAGGGCCATCATCCTGAACTATTTAATAAGCTTGGGTTTGGGGCTTCCATTTATCAATCCTTTTTCTATTAGACCCCTTGTTTTTTCCTGGCTATTTCTCCAGCCTAACTTTGTAGGAGTTGCCTGTATGGCATATGCTTTCACAATGTGCAAGAAGGGCGGCTTCTGCCTAATCTTTATACTGTAATAAAAACTAGTCAAAATACTGGATGAAAATGTTTTTGGTATGTATTCCTTGAGCAAACTAGCAATTCCAGAAGTCTTGCACCATCTATTTCCAGTTTCCAAGTTCTGTACTTTAAAATTTCTGTCAAACATCTATACAGTTTTGTCTGCTTTCTGCTGCTGTAAACCGGACTTCAAACTAGTGTTCAAATGCCCCCATGAAATTTTGAGTAAGTTTTCATGGGCCAAGCTTGTCAGTGAACTTGATAAAATGAGAGAAGTTCCCATCAGGTACCAAATTCATACTTAGAGCCTCAACACAAGCCTAGAGCTTGAGATGGCATAAATGAAATTACTATCAAGAAAATTTTGTCTCAACTTCTGAATTCTGACTGCAATCAGACAATACTGAAGTAATGAGCTCCAAAATAATCTCTCATAAACCATCAGTAAGCCTAAGATTTGCTTAAATTCCACTCTTTACGTACACTGAAAAAGCTGAAGGATTTTCAATATTTTAGAGCATTTTTTCACTTCAGACTGAAATCTTCCTTCATGTCTCACATTTCATGGCTGTTAGAGCTGTGGTAAGATTGCATTTTTTCAGGATGGCCCCATTTGCAGAGGAAGCAAACCTCTCCATGTGCTTCTACATTGCCATGGACTGCTGCTCAGCTCGTGTATGTGCAGGCTGCCAGAGAGCCAAGATGACTGCTGATGCTGCCAGCCAGCACCAGCGTGCAGAGATGTCCTCTCTGAAGCAGGCAGCAATTGCCAGCACCACCCATAGTCTTCTGGTGGCAAGGAGACCTAGCACAGGCTCCAGCACTCTCCACACCATCTCTGTCCTTCCATTCTTGCTGATCAGCAGACCTGCTCCAAAAAGACTCCATCATTTACCTCTGGACAAAACTGCAGCCTTGACTGCTATGCCTTTTCCTTATACTCACACTGATAAACAATTTTTTAAAGTAATGAAGGGTCTGAGCAGTCATATTTCTTGCTTTTCGATTCAACAGAGACAATGCCACTTCTTGGAATGGTTCCTGAATTCAAAATATCTTTATGATTCCTCATATTTGTGAGTATAGAGATGTAGATGCACTAAAGGGAAATAACTGCGAAATTATATTTTTCAGCAGGCAAATAATGTCTTCCACCTTCATTTGACCCCAATAACTCCACATTAATATGTTTTTGCTTGCAAACACCCCAAACTGTCTGGACTAATGAAGAGGCAGAATAGAAACACTATTTGACACCTGTATCATGATCAGTCTGTATCAGTGTGAAGGTACTGCTGAACTGGAATACAGTACAACCCTTAGCATACAGTAGAAATGGAAAAGAAGAAAAATCAATTCTGTGTATTTCCTGTACAAGGAATCCCATATTGTTTGATGTAGTAAAATGAAAATCTTTCACCTGAAAAAAACACGCTGAGATAAACACATAAAAGAGTTTTCACCTAAATTTGCTCTGAATATTTCAGGAAAAAGCAGCTGGACAAAAGAAAATGTGAGAAACTGGACAAAGCAGAGGATCTGATGTCTACTGAAAAAATGATCAAACTGAACCTGATTCAACAACATATCCTTGAATCAAAGGTATCCTGGGCTGCATCAACAAGGGCACTATCAGAGAGTCAAGTATTCTCTGCGTAATCAGCACTGGTGAGGCCACACGTGCAGTTTTGGGTTTTTCAGCACAAAACAGACATGGACATACTGGAGAAAGTCCATCAAAAAACCATTAAACTGGTAAAGTAGCTGCAGCACCTTTGCTGAGATATCTGGGAGTTTGCCCTGGAGAAGAGACAGCTCAATGACATCTCAGCAACGAATTAAATATCCTAATGGAGGGAAAAGATGGAGCCAGGTTCTTTCAGTGAAAGGAACAGTAACAATGGGTACATACTGAAACATAGAAGGCTTCATTTGTACCTCAGAAAACACTTCTGTATGGCATTGGAACAGGTTACCCAAAGAAGTTGTAGAGTCTCCATCCTTGAAGATATTTAAAAATCACCTGATCTTGGTCCTGGGAAACCAGCTCTAGTAGACCCTGCTTGAGCAGAAAAGTTGGGTCAGATAACATCCATAGGTCCCTTCCAACTTCAACCATTCTGTGATTCTCTAATTGCTGTCTACAATTAGAACAAGTTACAGTAAATTAATATAATACTCAGAAAGAGGTCTGGCTAAGACATAAATTTAAGCTTGGGCACTTCATCAACATGAAATAAATTTTATTTATCTACTGTATAGAGGGTGATTAAAACAAAAATTTTCCTTCTCAAAGGGATAGAAGATCAGCCTTCTGCTTTTTTTTTTTGTTCAGTGCTCATATTATTTTGTACTGTGCCATCAAAACCAGGTGCATTTTGCATCCGTTGCTAGAAGTTGACTTGAACAAAAATGAAAATCCAATAGATTTATCAAAGGAAAAGAGCATTGTTATTTCTCTGAAATCCACTCAAATCTTTCTTTTGTCCATGAGTAATCATAAATCTACCTGGTGTATTGACAGCCAAATGTTTTCTGACCTGTGCCAAACATAGTCAAATAAATTTTAACTCCTTTGATGCACTACTTTACCAAAACTGAAGCCAGATGTTCAACAGGTGACCTGACAGAATACCATTACTTCTCAATTACCATAAATAAAAGGAAAGCCATCACAGAGTGTGTGATGATATATAATTCTAGCATTCCTGTAGATTTAACCCTTCGTGACCATTTACAAATTGAACATCTGAAAGATGTTCCTGGACTTAGTAATTAGACACAAGCATCTTGACATTATCACTTCTCACTTTTCTCCATACTTAGATACTTTGAAATTAGGTGTTTGGGGGGATTTCAGTCATTTCAGAAGCTACAGCTGTTGTATGCAGACAGGCAAACAGACCTGCAGCAGTACTTCAGAGCTGTGCAGAAAGTAAAATTCTGCCTCCTATTAGGCTCAATGAGAAGATAAATAGGAAGATTAGTGTGCCCCTTGATACATTAACAATAATCCTGTAGTCTTCTCTAGTACAGCTATTTTCCAAGTCAGTGAGTTAGGGAATATAATTAAAGCTCTAGGGGGTTGCACTTTGTGTTCCTCTCTGCAACACAAGGTAGGATCTACAAGTATTTTTCCAAATGATAATTTTATCTTCTGGCATGGGTTCATTTATTTAATTGCACTGTTCTTGTGACATACAGAATGCTGGTAGTATAGGTGATCTTAGCAGTAGTGGGACAATTCACAAAAATTAGTATAACACCATTAGAAATGTTTCCATATATTGGGGAAAAACAACTCTTACTCTAGGATGATGAACAAAAGAAATATTCTCCAGAGGCCATTAACTTCTTGGATTCATTTTGTCATGGGCTTTTAACTAGACCCCATATATTCAAAATATTGAAGGAACATCAGATCTTAAAAGTGGTTTAGAGTGGTTACACTGAAACAAATAGATGCAAATACAGACTCTTTGAAGAATGAGTTTGTATAAATATTCATGGAGTGAAGACATGGATAATAAAACTATGTAATTTTTATCACTCTGGCAATTCAGTTTAAGCAGTAAAGAAGCAGGTTAAGAAAATTTCCAACCTGTATCCGTGGTTAGTGTTTGAGATCCAGATGGTGCAGTACCAGCTAGTGAAAAGTCACCTGTTAATTCAGCTGATGGCAGCTGGAATACCATCTGCAATGGATTTTTCACTTTAGATTCCCAAGGGAAACAGGTTCATAAATACCACTTCAGGTACATGAACCCAACATACAGCTCCACCAAGGAAAAGAAAAAATTTCTTCCTTACTCTGAAGTACCAAAATTCACAAGGCCAAGGAAGTGTCCTCCACATCTATACTTTTCTAAAGCAAGGCATCTGGTTAGCTGGTGGAACTGGGGAGAAAGGAGTGATATCATCATTACCTCTTGTGACCAGGAATGATTTGTCTGGTCTTTCATTTTTTTGTGTTAGTAATAAGAGCACAGTAAGGAAGGTGTTGTAATGCAAGGGAACAGAGATATTCAGAATCATGTCAGTCCTCAGTTTTTCTTATTTTCAGCAAATACCCATTTACTGTGCTTTCTTTTGGTGTTTCTTTTCTGAAGCACTTTCTGCCTCTGGAATACCTGGGTGACTAAAAGCAATGCATTGGCCAATAGTGTCCAGATACCTAGAGGTTAGGCACAGCTTTGGTGACTTCAGCCCTGTATTTCACTCTGTCTATCCCTTATTAATGTTTACCTTGACCTCTGGACAGATCTGTACTTTCATGAATCAACATATTCATTTCCTACACTTTTTAGTTGGCTTTTAATAAGCAGCTAAGAATAACTGGGATTTCATCAAGATGATACAATAAAGCTACACCATGGAAAAGGTCTGACCCACATCATCCTCCTTCTGAACTGTAATGGGAGCAGGCACAAAGAGTTCCGTTCCACTCTGCACCCCACGAGCACACAGGTGTGAGCATGAACACAGACACAACTGTCTATGAAAAAAGTACCTCTATTGGCACTGAAATCCCAATATCCACTCCCCTCATAATCCATGAAAAAGCCATTTGAAGCCAATAATTTAGCCACGTGGAAAGCGTTCTGCCTACCTCCACCTCCATTAAGACACATTAGGCACAAAAGACAATTTACAACCAGAAATGCTCTGTGACTAGGTTTATCAGGTATAATTCCTGAAATAGGATATTCCTGCATGGCTTGTTAGCATATACAAGTCCAGGATTACTTGCACCTGTCTGGATTTAAAACAAAACAAATAGAACAGCAAAAACAACCAGCACCTTCCTTTTCAACCTAAACATTTCACAGACCTCTGCAGCTTTGTAGTCACCAGAGGGGGACAAAGACTCATAATGCTGAGAACTTGATTATGCTTTAATTTGCCTCAGTCCCCAAACCCTTCAATTCCCTGTCTTCTCAGATGCTGGTTCACATTTATACTCAAAGCAGTCTATTCTTCTTTTCTTTTATGGTTTTTATGGTAACCTTCTTTTAACTGCTGTAACTTATAGAGATGTATACTAGATTTCAGAATTGCTAAAGCAAACAAAATTAAACATTCATGAAGGGATAAGATACTGATGTTTCCTCATGTTCCTCCTACTAACACCACACAACATTCTTTTTGATTTTGTTTTTCTAGATGGAAATATTGCTATCCAAGTGGTCTTACAACTCACACGTGGCTTCCTGCTACAGCCACTGACATTTCATGAAAAACTCAGATGTTGCCAGAGAAAGATTTCCCTAAGCTTTACTGAACTTTCCTGGTACTGTTTTTCTTTGCCTGACCTTTGTTTTACAGTACTGGATTATTAAGTTGGCCTTTTTTTCTTATTCAGCATTTCTATGCAGAAGATTTTATGTCTGAAACACATTTAGCAATTGAGGCCATTGGGCTATACGCTATGGTTGTGAAGAAAAGAATATATGATAATCCATTAGTATCTTCTTATGGAGTTACAAGAAGTAGAAATTATTATTGGAAAACTCTATTGATCCCAAAAGTCAAGAAAAACATTCTTCTCCTTATGCAGAAAAATATGAAGTGTAAATATATTAATTTATATCTTGTAATTTTATAGTCCCTGTGAATATAGATTTGATGGAAACAGAGCTGCACCCTTCAGGAGTGTGCTGTTTCTACTTCTTTTTTTTTCTTCTTTTATTTTCCCCCTCCTACCTCCCTCAATGCATAGGGTTCAGCTTCCTTCTGATTATTGTGCCCTCTTCTTTGAAGTAATGAAATATATAGAAAGGATATATCTATATATATGTATGTATGTATATATGTATATGATCTTCTAGAAGACACCAGAGGTGACCATGTCCAACAAAGTTTTGCTTTCTTTCATAAGTAGAAAAGGATGAAAGCAAGAACCAGTAGTTTTTATCTGGAAAAATAAAAACCTTGCTCACACACTTCTTTCTCTAGATGAAAGTTTGTGATTATCTTTCCTTTTTGGAAAGATTCTCTCACATGAGGGTAAATCGGCCATGTGTACTTTTTCTCTCAGTGTGCACTTACCAGAAGGAAGAACAGTATCGTATTCATGCCACATGCTATCTTCCGACATACATCTCCCCTGCTGCATAGTCTGGTATTTAGTATACTGCATCATGAATCATTTGCTATCTCTTTTATTTGTATGTCATTACCTAAGATACATGTATTAAATTATCAGTACTTTTCGGACTCTCAAAGATGCAATTTCATGCCTGACAACTCCATAAAATATATTAGATATTTTCATTTCTTTTAAATTTAAACCAGAAACCTGGCTTCAGTGGATGTTTCAATTGTTTTTTTAAATCTCTCCAAGCTTGTGACATTTGTAACTGCTCAGATGTTAACCCAAACCATTCACCCATTCACCTTGGTAACAGCATACTTTTGGTTTTTATGTACTGGGCTGGACATCAAAGACATGTTTTTATTGCAGATATTTTACTAGCCAAGTCCAGTTTTGTAACAGACCCTGTTCAGCAACAGCTGAGTTGTATAGACAGCTCTTCTTTGGGATAAAAACAGGTGAACTGTGATCAACCAAGTCCCAAATTGAAATCTTCCCTCCATCCTTGCTCACATTCAGCTCCCTACTCAGATTCTGGCTGGGGTGGGACATTTCATGGAAATAAATGCTTTATTTGCTGTGCTTCTTACCACAGGAAGCCTCAGTCTTCCTACAGGAAGACCAACACATACAAACAATCTCTCCAATGGAGACTCTCAGAAGCTCTGTAGCTATCTTATCCAAAAAGAACTTAGTTAATGATGAACGTATTGAACAATTTAATCTTTTTTATGAGAGAAACAGATGTCTTTAAGAATTTGTGTACATTGCCTTCCCTACCCTGTTTCTGCTGAGCTTTTGGAGGTTCATGTATGTAGCACTGGCTTGCGCTGTACTTAAACCATTACCTCTTCCTTCATTCCCTACAGAAAGAAACATCCAGCAAAAAAATGGCTTCTCCCTTAGTTCAGTCAAACTCTCTTCCCCTTCAGCCCACACTCCCAAGGTCTCTACATACACATTTACACATCCACGTGACTGCAGGAGTAGGGCTGAATGCATTGCCTAAGCTGTGTAGACATTACCACATGGTTTAATACAATCAGGAGCTCTTGCTGACCAGGAAGATGTGAGACAGGTACTCAGAAAATCTGTTGACGAAAGATGCTTGAACTACATGTTCAGAAACTTAAGCAGTGTCTACCATAATTTTAATTTGTCAAGTTTCATATAAGAATCCACTTCTGTTAAACAAGTCAGGATACCTGCTGTTTCAGTAGATGTTATCAACCAGTTTTATTATTTCCCCATTACTTCCAAGAGAAATAAGTGGAAGAGGATGCTGAATGACAGTTTAATAGTAATGGTATCTGTTATTTATATAGTGCCTACCATCCTGGAGCAATTTACAAATAATATCCATAAAAGAGTTACTCTGCCCATCCTTGAAATACCTCCATCTCTCTGCTGGAGGTTGGGATCCAAGCATAAATTTGACAAAGAGCAGATCAGCAAGGGAAGGGGAATTTTGGCTGAAAATTCATAGAGTATGGAAACAACGTCTCTTATGGAAAAAAAATAGCCCACAAAAAACCAACCAAGTTTTAGAATCATTAAACTCCCCATAGAACAGAAGATTCTGGTCTTCTAAAAAAAGTTTGATCATATAGAAAGCTCCTTGGGAATTAATTTTCTGACACTGAAAGATAAAATACCAAATTCTGCTAGGTTGTAAAAATATGTTGCCATGGAGCATCCATAAGTCAAACATAAGCCATGCCTTCCAGGTTAAAGTCCAAATGAACATGTACTTCCAAAGGCTAGTCATTGATGCTCATGAATCTGGTTTTACTCATAGGTGATGTCTGTGCAGCACACATAGTTGTGTACCACACTCCCTTCCACTCTGACTGTAGTCAATTACCAGGTATGCCAGCATGCTGCAGGGCCTGATCTGAAGTCTGTGATGGAAGCTCTCAAAGAAATACCTCCTCCAGCATTTGGGGCTATGGTTTGAAAGGAAAAACAAGAGCTATACTCCGCTGCTGTGAGAGCTGTACTTCATCATTGTTTTTGTGTCTCAAGTCGGCTCTGGGTTCTTTGAAACACAGCAGTGATTTACCAAAGCATTGGGGGAATATTTTTGTCATCTTCATTTTCCCACCAGCAAACTAATTGAATGCAAACAAATGCATGCTTGGTCCTTTCAAAGCTATGGGAAGGACAGACTTATAGTTTGGACATCCTATTCCTTCAGGAGTCAGACAAATCCTTTAGAAGCTGTGCTCTATGCTTCCCTTCTGTGATGTCCCACTCTTAAGAGAAAGGGAATACTCAAGATTCATAGATACCTGTGGTCAAAAGGAACAACAGAAGTCAGAGGATCCACAATAGCTGCAAAAGTTTTATTAGTAAATGACACACTTGACATGAAAATTGGTATGTTAGCCCCTGACCTTCTAGTACAAGCATGCAGCAGTGGGGTTTACATAGAAGGGTAGGGTGAAAGGAAGAGAGAAAAAGAGAGATGAATTAAAATGGCGGAGAGAGAGAAG